>QLTV01002015.1:387127-403844 GCA_003457575.1 Thermophis baileyi
GTAAAAGATTGGGACTGGCCTGAGGAGATGTGCAAGGTTGTGCTATGAAGCATCTTGCCAGTAATTGGCATTCAGACAAATCAGTCATTAATAGGCATATAGAAATAAACCATATTTGCACACCATTCAAAAGAGACAATAAAACAGTTAAGAAGAAGAAACCAGAACATCCTCTCCAGAAACCAACACCCAGATAAACAGGGATTAACATCAGACAAACAACCAAGCAGAAGACAATATTAAGTAGTTCCTAATCAAATTAACTACCAAGGAGAAAACTACACTGGCAGGGCAAGCTATTCTATGTAAACAAGGAGCAAATCTCACACTCAATAACCTTCACCTATAACTCTAACGCAAATATCTGCTGGATATTTGCGCAACATTCCAAGCATCAAGGGCCGATTGCTAGCGAGGTTTCCGACGTGAGAAACTGTAAGATGAGACAGACTTTCAGTGACTAACAGTGTACATTACCGTAAACACTATACAAGTATTTTAATATTACAGACTTGCAGTATTATAAGTGATACTGATATATAACACTTTTAATTAAGTGGGTACATTGAATAAACATAACTTTGAGTTTCAAATAACACTGATTTCGTTGTTGTCTTGGGTGACATCTGTGAAAAAAATTCAGGTGCTCAGGCGTGAAAATGTGCCGCTCAAACACTATACTTTTCTTAAAAACTATACAAGTATTTTATTATTGCAGACTTGCAGTATTATAAGTAATACTGATATATAACACTTTTAATTAAGTGGGTACATTGAATAAACATAACTTTTGAGTTTCAAATAACACTGATTTCGTTGTTGTCTTGGGTGACATCTGGGAAAAAAAGTCAGGTGCTCAGGCGTGAAAATGTGCCGCTCAAACACTATACTTTTCCGCACACACTGAAAAAAAATTAGAGGGAACATTGGTATACAGTATGTAAAGAAAAAAATGACAAAGGAGTCCCTGTGAATTTTACTCCACTAGTCATTGCTGACTACAGGGGGCGCTGCTCACCTCCGTTTCAAGGCCATTGAGCCAGCGCTGTCTGAAGACATTTCCGCAGTCATGTGGCCAACATGACGTCATGGTGCGTTGTTACCTTCTCACGGAATTGGTACCTATTTATCTACTCGCATTTGCATGCTTTCGAACTGTTAGATTGCCAGGAGCTGAGGTAAGGACGGGAGCTCATCCAGAGGTGGGTGTCAGCAGGTTCTGACCAGTTCTGGAGAACCGGTAGCGGAAATTTTGAGCAGGTCGGAGAACCGGTAAATACGACCTCTGACTGGCCCCGCCCCCATCTATTCTCTGCCTCCCGAGTCCCAGCTGATCGGCAGGAAATGGGGATTTTGCAGTAACCTTCCCCTGGAGTGGGGTGGGAATGGAGATTTTGCAGTATCCTTCCCCTGCCATGCCCACCCAGACACGCCCACCACGCCACGCCCACAGAACCAGTAGTAAAAAAAATTGAATCCCACCACTGAGCTCATCCCGTCTAATGGTGCCCGGGTCTCGAACCCGAGCTGCCGGCTTTCCTGCCGACAATCTCAGCGTCTTAACCACTGAGCCAACATGCTGCCCTTGTCCTGTATATATAACGCTACCTAAATGTTTTCAATAAAATTTAAAGAGATACCGGTAGTCCCTGACTTACGATCACAATTGAGCCCACAATTTCCATGGCAAAAAAGTGACAGTTGTTAAGTGAGTTTTGCCCCATTTTATGACCGGTTGTAAGTTCAGGATTACCTGTATGTATCTTCAGACTCCTGCTTGGGGAGTGACTGTTGGGATTCCCCACCCACCCTGCCCTTGTTTAATCCAGATTATTGGGCTACCTACCACCCTAATTCTCTACAGTGGACCTGCTGCCCCATAAGATATGCTGGCCCATAGCTTTCGTCCTCCCATAGATGATGGCGATCGATCCAGCAGGAACCCCTACTTGGGGAAAAGGGCACATCACGCAAAGACAACAGAGACACACGATCAGATTCTGCAAGACCTTCTCTTTGTCTGTCTGTCCGCCTCTTCCTCTTTTCTCCCTTCCGTGTCCGTCTCCCCCCTCTTCCTGCTACAATCGCCACGGCATTTGGAAGTCGTCGGGCTTCAGAAGAGACCAGTGCGTGGCCTCCACGTTCTTCAGATGCTTCCTGGCTAAGAACACGGCCAACTGTTGCTTCTCTCGGCGCTGGCTGTACTTCCCGACCTGCCAAGGGAAGTGGTCCTTCAGCCCCAGGCTGGACTTGTAGCTCTGAAGCTCCTTCATGCACCAATCGTCGCTCACTTGGTAGCGTTGGTAAAGGGCTGCTTCCTGCTTGGTGTTGAAGGCTCTGAGCCAGTCGTGGACGGCTTCCAGTCCTTCCTGGGACATGACACACGGGTAACGGTGCTGCAGCAACTGGATCAGGAGCTCGTTGGCCCTGTTGCATCGGAGATTGGCTATCTGGTCCTCCAGACCCACCGGGCACGTGCTGATGACCTCATCCTTCGTCCTGCGGATGAGCAAGACGGGGCCGCAGTACTTGCACAGCTGTTCCCCTACGTTGAGGTTGAAGTGTTCCTTCACCGTCCGCACCACCAGCTTATTCCAACTCTTGGGCATGACGTTCAGAGCCAAGGGGAGCAGGTCATCAAAGGTGGCATCCAGAACCAACGCGCCCAGCGTTGGGTAGGACATGGCAGCGCAGGTGGCCGAATAACCCCCTAAGGACCACCCGTACATCACAATGTCCTCCACCTGGAAGCCCAGGCGGAGCACGGCGTACCTCATCACCACGTCCACCGCGTTGGCGTCGTTCTTCGGGTACGGTTGCCCGGTGCTTCCGGCGAAGCCAGGGTGGTTCCACCCCAACACCGAGTAGCCTGTCTTCAAGGGGGTGAACAGGCAGCCCCACTGATAAAAACTGACGTTCCCCTCGCAGCAGATCACGAGGCGGTTCCCCCGTTCCGTTCCGGGGACGTTCAACCTGGTTCTTCTGTCCACAAACATGGTGTCAATCTTATTCCCATCCCGGGCTACCAGCTTCGCTCGTCTCCCGTTATACTCTTGCAAGAGGCGAGTCTGACCCTTAGCCAAGATCGGGAGCAGGGCTTGGTTCAAAAGGAAGACCGATCCTGGGTACAACAGCCACCGGCCTAAGGAGTGAGCCATGATGTAGCTGGCAACTCGACTGGGCAACTGTTTCAGACTGCTGATCAGGTTCCATTGGCTACTCCGATGTCCACAAGGATCTGCCTCAAATGCCAGTTCTGGGGGACAAGCTCCTGGCACAGCCTTGAGGAGTGAGTGCCTACGGGACTTGCCATGGTTGCTGTGAGTTGCCGGAAGGCTGCTGCCTCCTGCTTCATCCCATCGAAATTCCACTGGCCAGTTAGCAAAATCAAAGTGATAACTGGCTGTAAAATAGGCCTTAAAAACCCGGGCTAGAGCTTTGGGAAAACAGAAGACACACATAGGGAGACGATGCTTATTCTCTAGGAGCTGCATAAAGTAAATTTTAAAAAAAACAACAACAACGGAGGGGGCACGGCAAGGACCCCCACCTGGATATTTCTGATGTCTCAGAAGTAGGACCTTCGTGGCTGGACCACTTCCTTCATAGCTGCATGGTGCTGGCTTTAGAAGGACATCTCAGGGGTCATGATGAACCCATGTCCATGCAGGTCCCAAGGTGGTTCAGCATGCCCTCCCACGAGAACGGTAATAATGGGTGACATCAGCCCTCTCTGTGAGCTCAAACAGCTCCCAAATCAGGCAAGGGCTGAGCAGGTCTGAGGGCCCCCCTGTGGACAGGAGGTCCAGAGGACCACGAGGGAGGATAGTGGAGGAGAATGTCCTCCAGTTATAGAATAGGTCGTACCTGTCTCAGTTGTAGTAATTGTGAGAGGACTTTGGAGTCCTAGCGGACAACCACTTAAATATGAGCCAGCCGTGTGCAGCAGCTGCCAAAAAAGCCAACACAGTTCTAGGCTGCATAAACAGAGGGATAGAATCAAGATCACGTGAAGTGTTAATACCACTTTATAATGCCTTGGTGAGGCCACACTTGGAATACTGTGTCCAGTTTTAGTCACCACGATGTAAAAAGGATGTTGAGACTCTAGAAAGAGTGCAGAGAAGAGCAACAAAGATGATTAGGGGACTGGAGGCTAAAATATATGAAGAACGGTTGCAGGAACTGGGCATGGCTAGTTTAATGAAAAGAAGGACCAGGGGAGACATGATAGCAGTCTTCCAATATCTCAGGGGTTGCCACAAAGAAGAGGGAGTCAAGCTATTCTCCAAAGCACCTGAGGGTAGGACAAGAAGCAATGGGTGGAAACTAATCAAGGAGAGAAGCAACTTAGAACTAAGGAGAAATTTCCTGACAGTGAGAACAATCAATCAGTGGAACAACTTGCCTTCAGAAGTTGTGAATGTTCCATCAACTGAAAGTTTTGAAGAAGAGATTGGACAGCCATTTGTCTGAAATGGTGTAGGGATTCCTGCTTGAGCAGTGGGTTGGACTGGAAGATCTCCAATTTCGCTTCCAATTCTGTTATTCTGTTATTCTGCTATTCTTCCTGGAGGGTTGGCATTGGGCAAAACCAATGCCAACCTCATTGATCTCTAGGGTTGAAGAAATGAGGCTGGAGGGCTGGTGAGAGGGTGCCAGTTTCCTACTCCGAGATCAAAATGGATTGGCCTGCAGGCTTTACACCAATCCCAATTTCTTGGCAATAAAACCAGTTCAGAAGTCTTGCTAAAAAGAGATTTATGTTTGAAAAACTAAAGAACTAAGTGGAATAGAAGGAGGCCTGGGAAAAAAAATGGGTTGCTTTTTGGAAATATGTAGGTTGCCAGCTGTCAGGCCCCAAAGTACCTAAAAAGACATATAGAATTCCTTCTGAGCAATTTCCTTTATTGTTCCTCACCTAAAGACAGAATCTTGCCAAACTAAAGCAGACTGCAGGTAATCTTTGACATCTGACCACAACTGAGCCCAAAATTTCTGTTGCCAAAGAGTCAGTTGTTAAGGGAGTTTTGTCCAATTTTATGAACTTTCTGGCCACAGTTGATAAGTGAATCACTGCCATTGTTAAGATACTAACATGGCTGTTAAGTGAATCTGGCTTCCCCACGGACTTTGCTTGTCAAAAGGTGGCAAAAGGGGATCACGCGACCCCAGGACATTGCAACCGTTGTAAATATGAACTACCGTGTTTCCCCGAAAATAAGACCCTGTCTTATATTTTTTTGAATCCTGAAATAAGTGCTTGGCCTTATTGCCATGCACTCAAAAGCCCGATTGGGCTTATTATCAGGGGATGTCTTATTTTGGGGGAAACAGGGTAGTTGCCAAGCACCCAAATTTTGATCAAGTGACCATGGGGGTGCTGCAGCGATCGTAAGTGTGAAAAATAGTCATGTCACTTTTCTCAGTGCCATTGTGACTTTGAACGGCCACTAAGTGAATTGTTGTAAGTCGAGGACTACCTGTCATGGCATTAATGAAAGATATCCTCTGAGAATTAGCAATAGCAATAACACTTAGACTTATATACTGCTTCACAGTGCTTTACAGCCCTCTAAACCCGTGATGGCGAACCTACGGCACGCATGCCAGAGGTGGCACACAGAGCCCTCTCTGTGGGCACGCGGGCCGTCGCCAGCTGGTCTTCCGGTTTCCGGTGCATGCATGTGCGCCGGCCAGCTGGTCTTCGCATGCGCCGGAGTGCCAGAAATCCAAAGACCAGGTGGCCAGTGTGCATGCGCGCACCGGAAACCGGAAGACCAACTGGCCAGCACGTGCATGTTCTTCAAGTGCAAGTTATGGCACTTGGTGCCGAAAAGGTTTGCCATCACTGCTCTAAACGGTTTACAGAGTCAGCCTCTTGCCCCCAACAATCTGGGTCCTCATTTTAATGACCTCAGAAGGATGGAAGGCTGAGTCAACCTTGAGCTGGTGAGAATCAAACTGCTGGCAGTGGGCAGTGAGTTAGCCTGCAATCCTGCCTGTTAGAAGGCTCTTGGAGCAGAGGTGGGTTCGGACCGGTTCAGACCGGTTTGCCCAAACCGGTAGTGACCCACTGGTGATGTCACAGTGACGTCACAGAACTGGTTGTGTCGGTGCCGGTTCGTGGGTGCCGCCATCTTTTTTTTTTTCCTTCTGTGCATCCGCAGAAGCCGAGTTTCCGGCACTGCGCATGTGTCGCCATCTTGTTTTTGGCTTTTTTGAAAAAAAAAAATTCGGATTTTTCGGCACTGCGCATGCGTGCGCGGGAGGAAGCGAACCGGCAGTGAGGTAAGTTAGAACCCACCCCTGTCTTGGAGGGCCGTGGTGGCATAGGGAGTTGCTATGGAGGAGCTGACTCGACCTTCTTCCTCCGAACAAACTATCTCAAATTGGCTGTCTCTTGGTCCTTTGGAATGCAGCCCCTCCCTCCTGGGAATCCAGATCACATTCCACCACACCAGCTACAGCAATTCATTTAGTGACTGTTTGAAGTTACAGCAGCACTGAAAAAAATGACTTATGACCATTTTTCACACTTATGACCACTGTCGCATCCCCACGGTCACGTGATCAAAATTTGAATGCTTGGCAACCCACTCATATTTATGACAGGTTGCAGTGTCCCGGGGGTCATGTGATCCCCTTTTGTGACCCTCTTGACAAGCAAAGGCAATGGGAAGCCAGAGTCACTTGTCATCTTGAATAAGGCCCAGTGCTGTTGCACCGTCCACATACTTCACGATACGATTGGTGGTAAACCTAGCACAACCCTCATAGGTCAACAGCAGGGGTGGGTTCTAACTTACCTCGCTGCCGGTTCGCTGCCGGTTTGCTTCCTCCCACGCCGCGTGGCCGCACCTTGGCGCGCGTGCGCATGCGCAGTGCCAAAAAATAAAAAAATCCAAACAAAAAAAAAAGCCAAAAACAAGATGGCGATGCATGCGCAGTGCCAGAAACTCAGCTTCTGCTCATGCGCAGAAGGAAAAAAAAATTCCCAAAAATCTTTTTCCCCAAAAAAATAAAATTCCAAAAAAAACGATGGCGGTGCCCACAGACCGGCACCGACCGAACCGGCTCCGGGACTCACCGTGACATCACCAGCGGGTCGCTACCGGTTCGGGCGAACCGGTCCGAACCGGGAGGAACCCACCTCTGGTCAACAGGGTGAACCACAGCAGACTTAGGACACAGCCTTGAGGAGCTAATGAACCATAAAGCAAAAACCACCATCATCCCAACCAACCAAGCTTATAGTTAACCAGGTTTGGTGCACCTGACGTCAGTAGATCTTTACCTGCCATGGTTAAGTCTTCTGGGTGGACCCAGCCAGTTCCATTCCTCAGCTCTTTGAGAAGCAGAAAGTTGGCTTCCTATCCACCTTTGAGTCATAAGTTCTTCATCCTTAGACAAACTTCTCAGGGCAACAATAGACAATGATGTATCCTAGCTTTTATTTCTCTCTCTTACTCTGCTATCAAACCCGCCATCTCCCAGCCTAGCTACAGCTTCCAAGGCAGCTCAAATTCTTCCGGGGGTAACGTTCTCCCATGTGTGGTCTCCACGTTCTTCAGATGTTTCTTGGCCAGGAACAAAGCCATGTGCTTCTTCCTTGCAGACGTTAAGTCGCTCCCGACTTTCCACGGGAATTCAGCCTTACCTCCGACGATGGACTGGTAGGTCTTCAGTTGATCGAGACACCAGTTGTCATCCACCCGGTAGAAATGGTGGTAGATGAAGTGTTCCACGCGAGGGCAGTCGGCAGTGAGCAATTGGTGGACCACGTCCTCCACCCCAGAGATGATGTTAGGATAACGGCACCTTAAGATCTGCAAGAGTAGCTCGTTGGCTCGGTTGGTCTGGATCACGGGAAGGTGGCTCTCCAGGTGGAACTGGGTGGTGGTGATTTCATCAAAGGTCCTCCTGATGAGGAGCACCGGCCCTTGATAGTGGCGTAACATATCCGCCACGTTGAGGTTAAAGTTCTCTTTGATCGTCTGAAGGACTAGCTTCCTCACTTGCTTAGTTACCAGCTTGGCGACCAAAGGGAGCAAGCTATCAAAGGAAGCATCGAGAACCAGGGCTCCCAACTCTGGGTAAGCCATGGCAGCCCACGTCGCGGTGTAGCTCCCCAAGGAGTAACCGTAGATGGCAATGTCCTCTGGGCTAAATTTCAGACGGTGCATGGCGTACCGGATGACCACGTCCATGGCATTGATGTCATTCTGGGGGTACGGCTTCCCCGAGCTCCTGGCGAAACCAGGATGGTTCCATCCCAGGACGGAGTACCCCGCCTTCAACGGGGTGATGAAGCACCCCACTTCGTAAAAGCTGCCGTTCCCTTCGCAGCTGATCACCAACTGCATTCCCAGCTTCCCAGAGTTCTTTCCACGCCGGTCCACAAACATGGTGTCAATCTTGTTCCCATCGCAAGCCATCAGCTTGGCCCGCTTCCCGTCAAAGTCCTCCATCAGGCGTGTCCTCCCGTTCACCAGCAGCTTCAGCGGGACTTTGTTCAAGAGACAGACGGAACCAGGGTAAAGCAGCCAGCGGCCGATGGTGTGAGCCAAGGTGTACCTGATCCAGGTGCCGGATGCCCGCTTCATTTGGTGGAGGATGCTAATTTTGACCTTCTTGGCCTCTCCATCCTGGGCAGCTGTGGCCACGCCTGGTAGAGAGCTCCTGTGACTGCTGTTGTTCTTCTCACTGCTGGTACTTTTGCTGTCCTCATCCCAGGAATACTCAACTGGCCATTTCTTGAAGGAATAACTGTCTTTGATCGTCAGACACGTCCCCATTTTGAAACACATGGCGGAACTCTTGAGTGAGGTCACCTGAAATGTGTGAGATAAATGAAAGGAAGTTGGCAGGAGAGAAGGAGGAATGGCCACCAACCTGGTCTGGACATAAGACCGGGAGTGAGCAACTTCTTCAGGATTTGGCCCCAAATCCTGGATGTGACTCCTGAACTGTGTTAGAACATCTTGAGGTCACCCAGTTGGTGCTATACAAAAGGAGGATCATGGTACCATCATGCAAAGGGCAGGGGACATATCCTTTGAGAGCCCTCCTGGTCAGGGAGAGGTAATAATTAGCCAGGGCAACCTCCCTTTGTGAGCAATTTCTCCTCTGAGGACTTGGCTGAGAGAGCCATGAGGTCCACCTAAAACCTACCCCAGATGCCGTCTCTCTCTCTCTCTCTCTCTCTCTCTCTCTCTCTCTCTCTCTCTCTCTCTCTCTCTCTCTCTCTCTCTCTCTCTCTCTCTCTCTCTCTCTCTCTCTCTCTCTCTCTCTCTCTCTCTCTCTCTCTTGTGATACTAGATGGGAAGAAGAAGATATCCTACCAGTTTTGCTGAAGGAGTCTTTGTGGCCCCAGAAAACAAAGAGTGTTTGTTCTTGTAATCAAGAGGTACTGAACTTCTCAAGAACTTTGGTTCACCAGAGATGGTCCCCTTCCTTGGCCTGGACTTCAGCTTCGTTTTGAGATGGCGACCCTTCTCAGGCGATTCCTTTGCAGATGGGAGAGATCTTGTGAGAGGTTTTTTTCTTAACGGGGTTCAAATCTCGGCACATTCTGGGGGTTCTCACTGCTGAGATTTAATTTAGACTGTTTAACATTTAATGGGCTTTTGTGATTTCCAGAGAGGTGGCTGTTTATGATTTGTTTTGGGGTTTTTTAATTTAAAACATTTTAGTTTCCTATAGAGTGCTCTGCTTATAATTCAGATGGATTGCCAATGTCAAGCACCAGGGAAATCAGGAGATGCAGGCAGTTCAAATTGGATATAAAGATTCATTGCAAGCTTAAGCTCCCTACAAGAATCTGAACTACTAACGGCCCAAGCAAAATGGCGGGAGATAAGAGTAAAAGGAATTCCAGATGGGCTGGATTTAGATCTCTTGTAGGTGCAAAGGGACTCATGACGCAGCGAGTTGTCCCATTCTTTCAAGCTGGAACGGGACAACTCGCTGCAGCCAACTCACCACGGCCAACTCGTCATGGGACAATATAATGATTCAATTTAATTATTTAAAGTAAATAATAAAATATTGTAATTTTTGTCATCTGCATTTCATTCTGTCCCTCCTTTTGCATCCTTTCTTTAATGATTCTATTCCACCATTTCTTTATATTATTGTAGCTCCTGTCCTGCAGTGAGTTGTCTCGTGGTGAGTTGGTTGTGGCGAGTTGGCATTGGCAAGTTGGCCGGGACATCTGCGCTGCTCGTGTGTCTTCCAGCCTTGGCATAGTAAGAAGGGAGAGTTTGTGGCCAAACCAAGCAGGATAAGGTTAGAGCTGCTGGATGGTGGTACATCAAAGTAGGCGACCACAGGATGGCGCCAGAGAATGGATTTATTATGTGCCATCAAATTGTTTTCTACTCCTATAAGGGAAGAGATAGATAGATAGAGAGAGAGATGATAGATAGATAGATAGATAGATAGATAGATAGATAGATAGATAGATAGATAGATAGATAGATAGATAGATAGATAGATAGATAGATAGATGATAGATAGATGATAGATAGATAGATAGATAGAGAGAGAGATAGAGAGAGAGACAGAGAGAGAGAGACAGACAGACAGACAGACAGACAGACAGACAGACAGACAGACAGACAGACAGACAGACGATACCTAGATAGATAGATACCATAGATATAGATGATGGATGGATGGATAGATGGATAGAGGGATGGATGGATGGATGGATGGATGGAGAGATAGAGAGATGGAGAGAGAGAGAGAGATGAAAGGAAGAACATGGAGACAGAAGGAGGAGGAGAATGAGAAGGAAAGGAGATAGAAAAAGGAGAAGGAGAATGAAGGAGAAAGAGGAAAAGAAGGAGGAGAAGGAAGGGAGATGGAGATAGAGAGAAAAGGAGGAGAAAGAAGAGAGAAGGAGAAGCACGTAATCTGAAGACCTTCTATCACAGTGGTTCTCAACCTGTGGGTGACGACCCCTTTGGGGGTCGAACGACCTTTTCACAGGGGTCGCCGTGCGCGCTAGCCCGCCATCTTGGAAATGCTCCCAGTTCGGCCGTGCCTGCGGGTCGCCAGACAGCCGGTAGCCACAGAAGCGGGAGACTTCGCCCACCCGCCGGACGCCGCCATTTGGGTTCTTTTACCCTCTGCGCATGCGCAGAACACCGCAACCCGCAGGCACGGCCAAACTGGGAGCATTTCAGCCCTGGTGCCACGCCCCCTTTGTCACCTCATCGCGCACGGGGAGGGGGAGGGGAGGGGGTCGCGGCGGCGGGGCGGAGGTCACGGGGGGTTGCAGCATTAGAAAGGTTGAGAACCACTGTTCTATCATGTCATGAAATTCCCCCAACATCCTTAATCTGATTACAGGTATTCCTTGATCCATGACCACGATTGCGCCCAAATTTCTGTTGTTAAGTGAGACATTTGTTAAGTGACCTTTGCCCTACGACCTTTCTTGCCACAGTTGTTAAGTGAATCACTTCAGTTGATATGTTAGTCACCCGGTTGTTATGTGAATCTGGCTTCTCCATTGACTTTGTCAGAAGGTCACAAAGGGGATCACAAAAACCTTGGGGCACTGCAACTGTCATAAGTATGAACCCATTGCCAAGCCTCTGAATTTTGATCCCATGATTATGGGGTCAAAAAGAGTGGTGTGGTGGCCTAGAGGTGAAGCTCTCGCCTAACAATCAGGAGGCTGTGAATTCGATCCTAGGTAGAGGCAGATATTTCTCACTCTGGGCACGATGAGAATATATCTGCTGACTATAACTCCACATTGGCAACAGGAAGGGCATCCGGCCAGTAAACACTCAGCTCCATTCGGTTGCCCAGACTCCACCCCGCAAGGGATTATGGCGTCATTAAATGAAGATGAAGATTATGGGGTCAAAAAGCCGTAATGGTGAACAATAGTCATGTCACTTCTTTCAGTGCCGTTGTAACTTTGAACAGTCACTAAATGAACTGTTGTAAGTTGAGGACTACCCTTACTAAATTAACCTACTGGCTCAACACATTGAACTACCCACTAACCCAAAGGGTTAACTTTTGGATTTTCTGGAATAAAATTTGGCTGGAGGGGGCAAAGGTTTTGAAAGAGTGAAGTCCAGGCTGCTGCGAGGGTAACTGAGAGGAAATGTTTTTGCAAAGCCAGCAAAACCCTGACACCCAATTGCTAAAGCCATTTTCCCCTTTGAAAAGTTTTACTTCTGCATTTAGCCAAAAAAAAAAGTTTAAAAATAAAAAATGCCTAGATTACAAATAACAGAGCAAATGCACTTACTTGCTCAAGTGTTATTCAATGAAGAAAAAAAATAGGAAATCAACAAGAGATCTAGCAAGACTCCTGGGGATCAACTAGCTAACCTTGGCTGATCGTGAGCTAGCTAGGCAGGATCAACTCAGTTTAAGATTTGTGTGGGAAATGACTACTGTGGAGAGTAGACTGGGATGGGGGATGGGATCCTAGATTAGTGTTTCTCAACCTTGGCCATTCTAAGACATGTGGACTTCAACTCACAGAATTCCCTAGCCAGCCAGCAAGTAGCTGAGATTGAGAAACAATGCTTTGAAGTTGCCTGACATGGTCTCCCGAAAAAAATCATCATCATCATCATCATCATCATCATCATCATCATCGGGCCTTTAATGATAATTTTCGTCCTCCCCAGCCTCCAGGAAAGCCTCTGGAGCCTGGGGAGGGTGAAAAATGGGCCTTCCAGTCGCACCGGAAGTCGGGAAACGGGCCGTTTCTGGCCTCCGGAGGGCCTCCAGGGGGGGAGGCCGTTTTCGCCCTCCCCAGGCTCCTAGAAAGCCTCTGGAGCCTGGGGAGGGCGAAAAACGGGCCTACCGGGCCCACCATGCCATTGCGTGCCAAAAGCGGGGGGGAGCGCGGGGGGGATCATGTGCACATGTGATCAATGTAGGGCGCATTGAATTATGGGTGTGGGCACGCACGCGCGTGACCCCCCCCACTCCCCACGCTTTTGGCACGCGACGGCAAAAAGGTTAGCCATCACTGATCTAGATCAAGTGAGGTACTAATACCACTCTATAAAGCCTTAGTTAGACCACACCTAGAGTACTGCATCCAGTTTTGGTCACCACACTATAAAAAAGATGTTGAGATTCTAGAAAAAGTGCAGAGGAGAGCAGTCAGGATAATGAGGGGACTGGAGACTAAAACATACGAAGAACGGTTGCAGGAACTGGGCATGGATAGTCTAGTGAAGAGAAGGACCAGGGGAGACATGATAGCAGTCTTCCAATATTTGAGGGGCTGCCACAAAGAGGAAGGGATCCAGCCCTTTTCCAAAGCACCTGAAGGCCAGACAAGGAACAATGGCTGGAAACTGATCAAGGAGAGATTCAACCTAGAAATAAGGAGGAACTTTCTGACAGTGAGAACAATCAACCAATGGAACAGAAGTTGCCTTCGGAAGTTGTGGGAGCTTCATCACTCGAGACTTTCAAGAAGAGATTGGACTGCCATTTGTCAGAAATGGTGTAGAGTCTCATGCTTGAGCAGGGGGCTGGACTAGATGACCTACAAGGTCCCTTCCAACTCTGTTAATCTGTTATCTATGCACGGCTAAATCATGTTTGTTTGATTGTTTGTAATCTTCAATTGAGCGAAACGGTGTGTCGTAGGGACACAGTTTTTGAATCAATGCGTCTCATAGGGGATACCTTACAGAATGGGACCAAAATTTGGGGCCTAGGACTCCAGTGGGATTGAAATGTGACCAAGATGTGGCTGCAGTCAGCTGCAGTCATGTGGTCATCGTTTCCGGCACTCCCTGCCAACTTCCCGCAAGGAAAGTCAATGGGGAAGCCAGCAGGAAGTCGGATGTCTGCTCCCACTGCTTTTTTTGACTGTCTGTGTTCATTCTGTTTCTCTGTTTAGGTGAGGAAATATCCCTGAAAGGATGACCCAATGGGTCATAGGTTGTCTAATCTTCATCTAAGGCTGTGTACATACAACACACCAGTTTTTCCTTTTCCTCTGGTCTTCCGTTCCAGTCAGAAGAAAAACATGCAGACGGCGATTAGAAAGCGCACCTCAAGCCACGTTTTCTGCCCTTCTCTTCCTCCAACCATCCTTCCACCCCAGCAATAACTTTGGGGGATTCAGACCCTTGCCAAGCCAGCTGCATCTGCCCAGACTCGTCTGTTCTCCCCTTCCAGCAAATCCATTTCATTCCAGCCAGCCACCCGTTAAGAAGCTGACTTCCTTTAGCCTCGAGTCACGCAGACAGATTAAAATGTCCCCTCTGTCTAAAGAGACCCCCTTTGAAGTCCTCTCCCCATGGCTCTTCTGGCAAGGGGGTCTCTGCTCGCAGCATTTATTTATTGTTATTAGAATAGCACTTACACTCAGATACCGCTTCACAGTGCTTTACAGAGTCAGCCTCTTGCCCCCAACAATCTGGGTCCTCGTTTTACCGATCTTGGAAGGATGGAAGCAGCGGTGAAATCTACTTACCTTCCCTACCGGTTCGGAAGCGCGCTTGCGCGCTTTTTGACCCGTGCGCCACTCGCGCACGGGCTTTTTCACCCTCTGCGCATGCGCAGAGGGTAAAAAAAGAAGAAAATGGTGACATCCGGGCAGGTGGGCGGAGCCTCGCGCTGCCGTCGCTACCGGTTCTCCGAACCACCGGCAGGCGCCACTACCGGTACACCCGTACCGGGCCGAACCGGTAGCATTTCACCCCTGGATGGAAGGCTGAGTCAATCTTGAGCCGGGTGAGAATCGAACTGCCAAACTGCTGGCAATTGACAGTCAGCAGAATTAGCCTGCAGTACTGCAGTACTGCATTCTAACCATTGCTGAATAGAGTAGAGTAGAGTAGAGTAGAGTAGAGTAGAGTAGAGTAGAGTAGAGTAGAGTAGAGTAGAGTAGAGTAGAGTAGAATTTATTTATTTATTTTTTATTTATTTTATTTATTTTGTCAAGTACGTATTTGATAATATACATAAGTATAACATTATTTGAATACATAAGATGGGTACAAATAAAAGGGAACATTAGGACAGGGACGGTAGGCACGCTGGTGTGCTTATGCACGCCCCTTACAGACCTCTTAGGAATAAACTATGTTTGAATTCTACTCCTGCCTTGTAAGGAAATCAGCTGTCCCGCTCCTAAACCTCGCCAGCTGTGGGATGCATCTCATTAAAAAAAAAAAATGAAAGCAAACCTCCAATGGTAAGGTCTTAGCAACAGCAATAGTACTTAGACTTATATATCGCTTGCTGAATAGAGTAGAGTAGAGTAGAGTAGAGTAGAGTAGAGTAGAGTAGAGTAGAATAGAATAGAATAGAATAGAATAGAATAGAATAGAATAGAATAGAATAGAATAGAATAGAATAGAATAGAATAGAATAGAATAGCAGAGTTGGAAGGGACCTCGGAGGTCTTCTAGTCCAACCCCCTGCTCAGGCAGGAAACCCCATACCATTTCAGACAAATGGCTGTCCAGTTTCTTCTTAAAAACTTCCAGTTTTGCAGCACCCACAACTTCTGGAGGCAAATTGTTCCACTGGTTAATTGTTCTCCCTGTCAGGAAATTCCTCCTCAATTCCAGATTGCTTCTCTCCTTGATGAGTTTCCATCCGTTGTTTCTTGTTCTTCCTTCTGGTGCTTTGGAGAATAGGTTGACCCCCTCTTCTTTGTGGCAGCCGCTCAAATATTGGAAGACTGCTATCATGTTATTTATTTGATTTTTATCCCACCATCACCATCTCTATTATCTCCTTTTTCTTTTCTTCCTTCTCCTCTCCTTCTCCTTCTTGTCATTTTCCTATTTCTCCTCTTCTTCTTTCTCCTCTTCTTCTTCCTCCTCCCCTCCCTTCTTCTCTTCTTTTTCTCCTGTTTTTCCTCTTCCCCTACATCTCCCTCCTCCTCCTCCTCCTCCTCCTCCTCCTCCTCCTCAAGCCATTTCCCCCATCACGTCCCCTATGCACCCATACAATATCCCTGGCTTTTCTTTGCCGCCCCCCCCCCCCGCCTCCATACAGGGCCCAGTTCCTTCTGGCCTTCCTTGTTTGCCTCCCTCCCTGCCCCCTCCCCACTTTAAAAATAGACCAAGATTTATTCTCTGCCAGCATGGAAAGCCCCCCTGGAGGCATAAGAGAGGAAGCAGACAGGCTTTTGAAAGCCAAAGGGAGGGCTGGCTGGGGAGAAGGGGAAGATGGATGAAAAGGACAGGAAACCACCCTCCCCGCCCACCGCGACAGCCCCACAGAGGGGAAGAGGCTCAAATGCAGACTCCCTGTGGTTGAAGGGAAACTCCTAGAGTGTCTAGAAGTGGCCTTGCCTGACTCTGCTGGACGGCTTCAAGGAACCAAAGAGGAGAGCTGAGCAGCTTTTGCCAACGCTTCTCTCTCATTCTATCTTCTATCATCTTTCTATGATCTATGTATCTACCTATCTATCGTCTATGATCTATATATGATTCTCTCTCTCTCTCTCTCTCTCTCATCTATCAGTCATCTATTTTCTGTCTTCTATCATCTATCTATGATCTATGTATCTACCTATCTACCCTCTATGATTTAAATATGATTCTCTCTCTCTCATCTATCAGTCAACTATTTTCTGTCTTCTATCATCTATCTATAGATCGTGTATCTACCTATCTACCCTCTATGATCTATATATGATTCTCTCTCTCTCATCTATCAGTCATCTATTTTCTGTCTTCTATCATCTATCTATGGT
>QLTV01002015.1:404220-414425 GCA_003457575.1 Thermophis baileyi
TCTCTCTCTCCTCTCTCACTCTACTATTTTCTTTCTTCTTTTATCTATCTATGATCTATGTATCTACCTATCTACCCTCTATGATCTATATATGATTCTCTCTCTCTCATCTATCAGTCATCTATTTTCTGTCTTCTATCATCTATCTATGATCTATGTATCTACCTATCTATCCTCTATGATCTATATATGATCTCGCTATCTCTCTCTCTCTCTCTCTCTCATCTATCAATCAGTGGTGAAATCCAATTTTTTTTACTACCGGTTCTGTGGGCGTGGCTTGGTGGGCGTGGCAGGGAAAGGATACTGCAAAATCCCCGTTCCCACCCCACTCTGGGGCCAGCCAGAGGTGGTATTTGCCGGTTCTCCGAACTACTCAAAATTTCCGTTACCGGTTCTCCAGAACCTGTCAGAACCTGCTGGATTTCACCCCTGCTATCAATCATCTATTTTCTGTCTTCTATCATCTTTCTATGATCTATGTATCTACCTATCCTCTATGATCTATGATTTATGATCTATCTATCTATCTATCTATCTATCTATCTATCTATCTATCTATCTATCTATCTATCTATCTATCTATCTATCTATCTATCATCTATCTATCTATCTATCTATCTATCTATCTATCTATCTATCTATCTATCTATCTATCTATCTATCATCTATCTAATGTCTATCTATTCTCTATGATCTGTCTGTCTGTCTGTCTGTCTGTCTGTCTGTCTATCTATCTATCTATCTATCTATCTTCTCCATCCATCCATCCATCCATCCATCCATCCATCCATCCATCCATCCATCCATCCATCCATCCATCCCTCATTTATCTATCTATTCTCTGTGATCTATGATCTATCTATGATCTCTCTCTCTATCTGTCTGTCTGTCTATCTGTTCTCTATGATCTGTCTATCCATCCATCCATCATTTATCTATCTATCCTCTGTGATCTATGATCTATCTATGATCTATCTCTCTATCTGTCTGTCTGTCTATCTGTTCTCTATGATCTGTCTATCCATCCATCCATCATTTATCTATCTATCTATTCTCTGTGATCTATGATCTATCTATGATCTATCTATCTCTCTGTCTATCTGTCTATCTATCTGTTCTCTATGATCTGTCCATCCATCCATCCATCCATCCATCCATCCATCCATCCATGCCCAGCACAAAAAGCTTTTCCAAAAGCTTGGGTGTCCCTTTGTTAACGCATTTTGTGATTTTACAATGGCTTGTGACCAGCTATAGTGGTCCTCGACTTAACACCACAACTGAGCCCAAAATTTCCATTGCTAAGCCAGACAGTTGTTAATTGAGTTTTGCCCCATTTTACGTCCTTTCTTGCCACAGTTGTTAAGTGAATCTGGCTTCCCCACTGACTTTGCTTATCAAAAGGTCACAAGAGGGGATCCCATGACCCCTGGGAGAAGGCAACCGTCATAACTATGAGCCAGTTGCCAAGCATCTGAATTTTGATCACCTGACCACAAGGATGCCGCAAGAGTCGTTAAGTGTGCAAACCAATCATAAGTCACTTTTTCCACTGCCCTTGTAACTTTGAAGCATCCCTAAATGTAACTTAAGAACTACCTGTATTGCAATACCCCCTGCACACCACAGTTCCTGTTTTCCCATCCCTCCATTTCTTGATTTCCTGGAAGGGGGGGGTTCATTCTTATAGCCTAATCAGGTCTGATTTCCATTGCAGTCTCCCCAAAACACACATCCTTGTGTTTTATACCCCCCCCTACCTTAATTTCTCTGATACGATGGCTGCCTGTTTCTCCCTTGCCTTAATTCAGAGGTCTTCAAACTTGGCAATTTTAAGACTTGTGGACTTCAACTCCCAGAATTCTCCAGCCAGCTATGCTGGCTGGAGAATTCTGGGAGTTGAAGTCCACAAGTCTTAAAGTTGCCAAGTTTGGGGACTCCTGCCTTAATTCATCTCCTTTCCTTCTGGGTAAGATTGCTGGACCCCTCCCTGTCTCAGCCCCCTCCCCATCAATCTACAGCCATTCCTAAGAGCTGACCGGCTTTTAATTACTGAGGGGAAGCCCCCCCTCCCCCACCCCCATCTCCTTGGAGAAGATCAGCCCTTGTAGATTCCAAACAGATGTGGACCAGCTGTGCTGCAGGGCAATTTTAAGGATGGAGATCCATCCTTTCTAAAAGGGCCTTTTCTGTTGGAGAATTCTATTTTTTCATCTTCCTGCTTACAGTCCAATGTTTGGGGAGACAGCAAGATTTCAGGAACATACAGGCAGTCCTCGACTTACAACAGTTCATTTAATGACTGTTCAAAGTTGCAGCAGCACTAAAAAAAAAGTGACTGATGACCATGTTTCACACTTACGACCGTTGCAGCATTCTCATGGTCACATGATCAAAATTCAGATGCTTGGCAACCGATTCATATTTATGATGGTGGCCGTGTCCCTGGGGGTCACGTGATCACCTTTTGTGACCTTCTGACAAGCAAAGTCAACGGGGAAGCCAGATTCACTTAACAACCGGGTTACTAACTTAACAATTGCAGTGATTCACTCAACAAAGGTGGCAAGAAAGGTCGTAAAATGGGGCAAAACTCACTTCAGTAAACTGTTGTCTTGCTTAACAACAGAAATTTTGGGCTTGATTGTGGTCGTAAGTTGAGGACTACCTGTGTATTCTTTATCCAAAGCACCCGAGGGCAGGACAAGAAGCAATGGATGGAAACTAATCAAGGAGAGAAGCAACCTGGAACTAAGGAAAAATTTCCTGACAGTGAGAACGATTAACCAGTGGAACTACTTGCCTCCAGAAGTTGTGGGTGCTCCAACACTGGAGGTTTTTAAGAAGAGATTGGAAAGCCATTTGTCTGGAATAGGATCTCCTGCTTGAGCAGGGGGTTGGACTAGAAGACCTCCAAGGTCCCTTCCAACTCTTCCCTACCCTACCCTACCCTACCCTACCCTACCCTACCCTACCCTACCCTACTCTATTTTAATATTTTCTGCAGTGCCCTAACATTAGATTTCTTCACATGGTTCTTTTCTCCCCTGTAACTCTGCCTTTCTCCAAACTCCTTTTATGACAGTTATTTCAGTCATTGTGGTTTCCTCCAGCTACTGAGTCAAACCAAACCAGCCCAACTTTCTATTTTTTACCAGACTGGCTTCAAAGTTGGGGAACCTGTTTAACAACGCACACCCCCCTCGCTCTGTTAGAGGAAATCTAAGATTGTAAGCCTAGATTTCACGGCTCACTTGCACCGTTCCACCGTGGTGAATAACCACAGAAATGTATTTTTATACCTTCCCTCTTGCATAGCTACAGAAGGGGAGGGAGGGAGGGAGGGAGAGGGAGGGAGGGAGACACAAACATAAATTTACCAGAGTAGGTTTTTTTTAAAAGCAACCTGAAGCAAAACACAAATGTAAGGAAGTTAGAAGCTGCAGTTTATCTATACGCGAAGCATTCTTGGACAGACCCCAGAAAGGGCCAATTCCTGCACGATCGAAAAAAGTTGTTTGAAACTCTCCAGATAAAAGGAGTCCTCGACTTACGACCACAACTGAGCCCCAAATTGCTGAGTGAGACAGTTGTTAAGTGAATTCTTTCTGCCCCATTTTACGATTTTTCTTTGTTGTTCATTGACCGTTGTTCAGTGAATCACGGCAGTTGCAAAGTTAGTAACGGGGTAGTTAAGTGAACCGTAACCCTTGTCACAAGGTCGCAAAACCTCATCAAGTGGTCCCAGGACACGGCAACCGTCATAAACGTGAGTCAGTTGCCAAGCGGCTGAATTTCGATCACGTGACCATGGAGATGCTGCAACAGTCGTAAGGGTGAAAAACGGCCATAAGTCCCTTTTTTCAGTGTCCCTGTAACTTTGGTCACTATATGAATAGTTGTAAGTCAAGGACTACCCAAATTTTCTCCCCAATTACAGCATTTAATAGAATAGAATAACAGAGTTGGAAGGGACCTTGGAGGTCTTCTAGTCCAACCCCCTGCTCAGGCAGGAAACCCTATACCATTTCAGACAAATGGTTGTCAAATCTCTTCTTAAAAACCTCCAGTATGGGAGCACCCACAGCTTCTGGAGGCAAGTAGTTCCACTGATTAATTGTTCTAACTGTCAGGGAATTTCTCCTTAATTCCAGGTTGCTTCTCTCCTTGACTAGTTTCAATCCATTGCTTCTTGTCCTGCCTTCAGGTGCTTTGGAGAATAGGTTGACCCCCCCCTTCTTTATGGCAACCCCTCAAATATTGGAAGACTACTATCATGTCACTCCTAGTCCTTCTTTTCATTTCTAGAAAGTTGTTCATTTATCTAGAATAGAATAGAGCTGGAAGGGACCTTGGAGGTCTTCTAGTCCAACCCCCTGCTCAGGCAGGAAACCTTACACAATTTCAGACAAATGATTATCCAATCTCTTCTTAAAAACCTCCAGTGTTGGAGCACCCACAATTTCTGGAGGCAAGTTGTTCTACTGATTAATTGTCCCCACTGTCTGGAAATATCTCCTTAATTCCAGGTTGCTTCTCTCCTTGATTGAGTTTCCATCCGTTGCTTCTTGTCCTGCCTTCAGGTGCTTTGGGGAATAGGTTGACCCCCCCTCCTCTTTGTGGCAGCTTCTCAAATACTGGAACATTGCTATCCTGTCTCCCCTAGTCCTTCTTTTCTCTAGAGTAGCCAGACCCCAAACCTGCAGTCATTCTTCATATGGTTTAGTCTCCAGGCCTTTGATCATCTTAGTTGCTCTTCTCTGAACTTTTCCCCAAGTTTGAGAGGGTTGGTGGGTGGGTGGCTGGTGCACTTACAGCATTGCAAAAAAACGCACACTCACATTTCAATTCAAGCGACTTTTCAAACTCTGGAATATTGTCCCTACAGGTGATCCTCAATTTGCAACCATTGGTTTACCCCACAACGTCCTTCCCCCTATTTCTTCATATCAGCCCCTACAGCGTAATCCCATCAAATTGCGCTCCTAGAAGGAACACCAGCTATTTCTAATTCCAGGTTACGCTTCATCCCTTTTAAGATTTATCTCCTTTCCAGGGGGGGGGATTAAATCTATCTATAGAGGCCAGAAAGTCTGCCTCTCCAAAAATTCAAGGTTGATTTTTTTTTTTTTTTTTTTTTTTTTTTTTTTTTTTTTTTTTTCAACCTTGGCAAGTTTATCCAGTTTCATGATCTATCCTTTTTCTATACCAGCAGCAAGCAAAATGTCCAGAGCTTTGTATGTATGCGTGGAATGATATACAATTTTGATGTTCTCGGAACTCTACATGCTGTATATATGAAAGCCAAATAGATGAATGAGGAGGAGAGTCATTTTCAACAGTTTACAGTAATCTCTTGAAGCTTCTTATGTTCGAGGCTGCAATCATCCATGAATGCTCAAAAAAATTTCCTCTGTAGAGTCACCTTCTTCGCTTTTGTATGGGTGTGATTTGACACCATGTAACTCAGAGTAATTTGAGAGCTTCACATTTTAATAAGTAAATTGTCACTACGTTCATTTTCATTTGTCAGCCGGACTCTTATTCTGAAACAACAATGTACACTGATATGCAGTCATGTGATACCTGTACTGCGCATATGTTAATCTTTCCTTTGTTCTCTTTATTCTTCACCATGTAGACACAGACCTAGATGTTCTTATTTTTGTTTTGCAAATATATTACTTTTATTTTTTCCTGGACTCCGGTCTTATTCTTGAGGATCGAGAGCAGGGAAACAAGATTCATTTCACCTCTAATTATTTTTCTCCGCAACATAAATGCACCTGCAAATCAGGGGTGGGTTCTAACTTACCTCGCCGCCGGTTCGCTTCCTCCCGTGCCGCGTGGCCGCGCCTCCCCCGCGCGCGCATGCGCAGTGCCAAAAATTCCAAAAAAATTCCCCCCCCAAAAGAAGCCAAAAACAAGATGGCGGCACATGCGCAGTGCCGGAAACTTGGCTTCTGCGCATGCGCAGAAGAAAAAAAAATTCAAAAAAAAATTCCCCCCCTCCCCAAAAAAGATGGCGACATTCACGGACCGGCACCAACCGAACCGGCTCTGTGACGTCACCAGCGGGTTGCTACCAGTTCGGGCGAACCGGTCCGAACCGGGAGGAACCCACTTCTGCTGCAAACGTTAAACACCTGTGTTGAAAAAGCCCTGGTGCTTTCAATCTTTTCTTGAATAGGTCTGTAGATAAACATATCTCATTAATATCCAGACTGGGGAAAGCAAATGGTTCACCCTGTCAAAGTGCTATCCTTACAGATTATTATTGTGGTTTAAGGCCTGGGGAATTCAACTCCCAGAATTCCCCGGCCAGCTCTGGAGAGTTGAAATCCTGTCGTAGTCTTCAATTTATAACAGTTTGTTTAGTGACTGTGTCAAGTTACAATGGCACTGAGAAAAAGTGATTTATGACCATTTCTCACACTTGCAACCATTGCAGCATCCCCATGGTAACATGATTAAAATTCAGAGACTGGGCAACCGACTTGTATTTATGACAGTTGCAGCGTCCCGAAGTCGTGTGATCCCGTTTTGCGACCTTCTGACAAGCAAAGTCAATGGGGAAGCCAGACTCACTTAACAACTGTGCTATTAACTTAACAGCTGCAGTGATTCACTTAACAACTGTAGAAAGAAAGGTTGTAAAATGGGGGGAAAGTCCAGTTGCCTCTTGAAAAAGAACCTCTTTGGGGCTTTTTAATATGCTGTCTGGGTTTCCCTCCCAAGGAGCAAGCATCTTTTAATGTCATGGCTGCAATCTATCTGTACAGGAAGTCCTCGAATTGTAACAGTTCATTTAGTGACCGTTCAAAGTTACAACGGCAATGAATAAAATGTGACTTACGATCATTTTTTAACAGTTACAACCTTTGCAGCATCCGAATGACCATGTGATCAAAATTCAGATGCTTGGCAAGGGGTTCATATTTATGACGGGTTGCAGTGTCCCGGGGTCACGTGATCCCCTTTTGCGACCTTCCGACCAGCCAAGTCAATGGGGGAAGCCAGATTCACTTCACAACCGGGTTACTTAACGGCTGTGGCAAGAATAGGTCATAAAAAAATGGGGCAAAACCTTTACTGAACAAAATGTCTCACTTAACAACAGAAATGTTGGGCTCAGCCGTGGTCATAAGCCCAGGGCTACCTGCATTTCTGTCCAATTGTTCTTATTTGAAGCTCGTTCGGTGGGGAAAACTTGTATGGAAATTCAGTTCGTAAGATTACCTCCGCCGTCGCTTGCCTATTGACCACTGTTCAGCCATTGTTCGGAGCGGCGGGTCTGGAGGTCTCGGCTGAAGGTGAACCTCTCTGCAGGTGAGCCCGTAATGGCCCTGCCACGTCCCACACCTGCTGGCATCCATCACCGAGCACAAAGCTGTTTCTGCAATTCCTCCCCTTGGGGTGGTGGTGGGGGGAGAAATGCAATTTCAGAGCACTTCCATCTGCTAATGGAAAGGGGGAAGACAGTCACATTCCATCACTCAGTTCACTGCCCCAGGGGGAAATGTGGGGTTAAATCCCTGCCCCAGCCCTCCCCCCCCCCACTAGAAGGTTCCTCCTGCGATGGAATTTGTTTTAACTCTGGAGATATATTTTTTTCCCTTCCTTCTCTTTGGACTCAAAGGTTGGATGGTGGGAGGAAGGCAGCGGGGAGGGAGGGGGGCGGAGGGTCAAGCAGCAAGCACCCCCCCCCGGTCTTTCTGATGGGGGGGAGGAGGACTGGAATCCGAGGTCAGCCCGGCATCTGCCAGGGATGAAAGGAAAGGAAGGTCAGCAAGGACGGGTCTCATCACGGCGAAGATGAGCCAAGAAGAAAAATAAAGGAAAGCTGAAAGGAGAGGGAGAGGGAGAGAGAGAGAGAGAGAGAGAGAGAGAGAGAGAGAGAAAACCAGACCTCCCAAATGTTCACCTCTTCACAAGAAAATAAGAGAACGTTTCTTCCTTCTTTCCTGTTTCCTTCAAGACAGGCAATGTTTCCTTGATCGATGGATTTATTAATAAATTTATCGTGATTATTAAATTTACTATTTATTACATTTATTAAATCGATTGTATGTGTTAATGATCTGCTGTGCTTTTTTAGGATTGATGATTTTAATGTCTTTCAATGTTTTTATGTGGTAAGCTGCCCAGGGTCGTTGAATACGAAATAGGCAGCAAATAATAAATAAGATACCGGTAGATAGATAGATAGATAGATAGATAGATAGATAGATAGATAGATAGATAGATAGATAGATAGATAGATAGATAGATAGATAGATAGATAGATAGATAGATAGAGAGAGAGAGAGAGAGAGAGAGAGAGAGAGAGAGAGAGATTCATAGAAAGAGATACATAGAGATGAGAGAGAGAGAGACAGAGATGAGTTATGACCGTTTTTCACACTTATGACCATTGCAGCATCCCCATGGTCACATGATCAAAATTTAGACGCTTGACTCGTATTTATGACGGTTGCAGTGTCCCAGGGTCATGTGATCCCATTTTGCAACTTTCTGACACGCAAAGTCAATGGGGAAACCACTTAACAGCCCTGTTACTAACTTAACAACTAGAATGATTCACTTAACAACTGGGACAAGAAAAGTCGTAAAATTCACTTAACTGTCTTACTTAGCAACAGAATTTTGGCCTCAACTGCAGTCGTAAATGGAGGACTATCTGTAGGCCCTTCCTATGCACAGCTGGTTATATTTTATTTGTCAAATCTGTATGCTACCCATCTCACTCTAGCTAGCTAGTTGTAAATCTTTCATTTAGTGAGCAAAGGTACATTAGTAACATGGTGGTTAAATGAATCTGGCTTCCCCATTGACTTTGCTTGTCAGAAAGTCGCAAAAGGGGATCACATGACCCCGGGACACAGCAACCGTCATAAATATGAACCAGTCGCCAAGCATCTATATCATGCGACCATGGGACACTGCAACCGTCCTAAATACACGCCAGTTGCCAACCATCCAAACGTTGATCACGTGACCCTGGGGAATGTTGCAGCGGTCATGTGACAAGGTCATACGTCCCTTTTTTCAGTGCTGTTGTAACTTTGAAGGGTCGTGAAAGGAGTGGTTGTAAATCAAGGCCTACCTGTACACATGGCATCCTGGGAGCAGAAGGCAGGTGGCTGATTCAGCACCATGGAGAGTTCTGACTGAAGATTCTGGGTCCCAAAGGTGCTTTTTTTCAAGAGGCAACTGGACTTTCTTGTTTTTTCTTTTGAAGACGTTTCGCTTCTCATCCAAGAAGCTTCTTCAGCTCTGACTGGTTGGTGGGGAATGGAAGGATTTATACTCCTTGCAGACAGCTGGTCATTTGCATCCTTTTAGAGAGTCGCTGAGGCCACTTGGAGGTTTATCTGTGTCCTCAGGGTCACCTGAGTGTTGCAAATGGGTGTGGAGCCTTCTTGGCTGCAGGATGTTTTCTGCCCTGTTGTGTCCCTTCACTGACAGGTGCAGGCTGTTGGGGTTGTGTCTGTGTTGTCTGCATCTCAAACTGAAGTGCAATTGGTTCCTGTAGTCTGCAATTTTTCTGGAAATCCGTTCACACTCCCGCACCATTCAAAGGGGGTTCATCCCAAATTGTACAGCTAAAAGTCTGTAGAGATTCTCAGTCATCCAAGTCATGGTTGTCCCAAAGGGGCTTTTTCAGGAGGCAACTGGACTTTCTTTGTTTTTCAACCCAGACTCATCCCCAGCAGCCTGTTTTTCACACTTATGACGGTTGCAACATCCCCGTGGTCACGGGATCAAAATTCAGACACTTGGCCACTGACTCATATTTATGACGGTTGCACTGTCCTGGGGCCATGTGATCCCCTTTTGAGGCCTTTGTTCTGACCTAGGCTTCCTGATAAAGCATAAATCACAAACGTAGTCCCAAAAAAACCTCTTTTTATTTCAACGGCTGTGAATTATTTTCATTCCCAGCCGTAATAAGTCCCAAACAGTTTTAATTAGTCCGACAGAAGTCTGCCACAGTCTTTCGGAAGAAGGCTGATAAGCACCAACCTTTATCTCTCTTGACACGCTGCCAAAGACCTAATTGGCAAGGAGCTTTGCAAGGCCAAACGGAGCACGGAGTCAGAACGGAGCTGCTGAGTTACACCGACCAGAATTGAACCAAGTTGCTTCCTGCAAAACTCACATTCATTTGCTCCACTTTTATGCCCTATGGGAGGGGCCAC
>QLTV01002015.1:444069-454913 GCA_003457575.1 Thermophis baileyi
TGTTGCCCCCTCAGTGCCCGCGAGGGGCGGAGGGGCCCCTTCTTCTCCTCTCTCACGCTCCCCCCCCCGCGTGGTTCAAGGTGAATCCCCCTCTCTTGCTCCCCCCCCCCAGAGTCCCCCTGAGGCTGAGGTGAGGTGGGGGGGATGAAAGGAGGTGGGGGGGAGATGAGAGAGAGGAGATGCCCCCCCCAAGCTGAGGGGGGGGGGAAGAGAGAGAGAGAGAGAGAGAGAGAGAGACCACCTTGAGGGCTATTCTGAGGGGAAATGGGGGTGGGTGGGTGAAAGAAAGAAAGAGAGGAGACGCCCCCCAATAGCCCCTTGAGGCTGGGGGGTGGGTGTTGAAAAGGCCACCTTGAGGGATGTTCTGAGGGGATTTTGGGGGGGGGTGAGAGACAGAGGAGACTCCCCCCAGCGCTCCCTGAGGCTGAGGGGGGAGAGAGAGAGAAACCACCTTGAGGGCTACTCTGAGGGGAAATGGGTGTGTGTGTGTGTGTGTGTGTGAAAGAAAGAAGAGACGCCCCCAATAGCCCCTTGAGGCTGTGTGTGTGTGTGTGTGTGTGTGTGAAGCCACCTTGAGGGCTATTCTGAGGGGAGTTTGGGATGGGGGGGGGTGAAAGAGAGAGGAGATGTGCCCCCTGAAGTGGGAGAAGGGGGGTTAAAGAGGCCACCTTGAGGGCTATTCTGAAAGGAGTTTGGGGGTGAAAGAGGAGCCCCCCCTCCAACCCCCTGAGGCTGGGGGGAAAGGCCACCTTGCGGGCTGTTCTGAAGGAAGATGGGAGGGGTGAGAGAGAGAGCAAATGCCCCCCCCAAGCGCCCCCAGAGGTTGATGTGGGGGGGGGAGAAGCCACCTTGAGGACTGTCCTGAAGGTTAGTGGGGAGGGGGGAGATGAGAGAGAGGAGATGACCCCCCCTCCCCGCAAATGGGGCAGGGGGTGCCTCTGCTCTCCTTTCGCCCCCTGGACGCGCTGCCTTATTTGGGGCTGGGGGGCTGAGGGGGTGGGAGGGCTGAGGGCCGGCAGAGGTTGACTGGCAGGGGGTTAACCCCCTCCTGCTGCTCCCCTCCCCCTCCCTCCCCACCTCCAAAAGGGGAATTTTCCAGCTGGTAATTTCTGCTGCGTCAACACCCAGCTGGAGGGAGTGGAGAGGAGGGAGACAAGGGGGCATTTTCACAGCAGCGCCACTTCGCCAAAGGGGACCAACCACCCCGGCCGGTCTGGGCTGATAAAAGAGATATTTAATTGAAAAAACAAAACTTTTTAAAAATTAAGCATCTGTGCAAGTTGGACCAAGAGTTACTCAAGAGAGAGAAGGGTGACACCAAATTGCTTGGGAGAAAAGAAAAAAAAAGGGAATGAGGTAATAATGTTGATGAAACATGTATATTTTCCCACTTTCTGCTTTCTCTTTCTGCCTTTTTAAAAGCCATGCCGGTTCAGTTTGGGGTTATTGTCTCTTTCCCTAAAGTCAGGCACAGATCGCCTGGTCTTTGCCTCCATTTTAATTGCAGACGGTAAACATTGAAAGTCACCCCCATACCTTGAAACCCAGCCTCAGAATGTAGTTACCTTATAGTTCTGGAAGTTGTTCAAAATGTTTTCAACTACTTAAGGGACCGGTTTGAAAATATAGGCAGGTAAGGACCTTTTAATGGAAGGACTCTCCTCAGAGAATGATTAGTAGAGAAAAGAAATTATAGGCTTTAAAAAAAGAAAAGAAAAAGGCAGTAACGGTGTTGAAGTTTTCAAAGTTAGCGTTTTGTTTTTGTATGTGTAAATAGCTAGGTTTGTTCCATAGATGTAATGTAAGTAGCCTTTTATAGGGAAATCCCTGATGACAAATAAAGCATAATGAAGATTTCTTGTGGTATAGACAGTGGAAGGTGGATTAACTGGAATAAATTGAGTAACAATACTTAAGCAAAGTGATATATGTATATATTTAATTTAGGACAAGAAACGTGTATGCAAGAACAGTTTCATTCTTAATTGAGTTTTCTCCCTATCTTCAGTTTCTTGAATTTGTTTGAGGTGGAGTACTAAGAGGATTATCAGCTTTGTTTCATGATATTATAAAAAGGATATTATAGCAAGTGGTGCTGTTGAAAGTACCTGTACTGAGCTGAAATGGTTGTATATATCATAAAGCACTTCTCTAAATCTATCTATCTACCGGTATCTATGCATCTATTGTATATGTGTGGGGTATTGCTTCTATTATAAAAGGCTTTGTCCAAAGAGAAAAACTTCTGATTTAAAAAATGAGATGCAAATCTCCCCCATGCGTATTGAACTTTGGCTGTTTTGGGTTACTTTTAATAATTATAGTATATTTCACAACAGTGCATAATATTGAACAGCCGATTCTGTTTTATTGACTGGCTGATTTGGAATGATTTTATAGCAGTTGAATAAGCTATTACTAGTTCATTCTTGAAATCTTTGTGATACAGTACATATGTACGGTACTTGTTTGGACTTTATAGTTTCAATAGAACAAAATATATGTAGCTCAGATTTGAACAGTGGAGCATCAAGGACTCCTCATTTACAGTTTTAATTTATGTAATGAACAATTATCGCTTAACTATATCACATGACAGATTGCATTCTGTAAAATACTTGTGTCTTGATTTAGAACTTGTGCTACATTTACAGTATCAGCCTCAGCACTAATTGTGGCTGTCATTTACTCTGATGAAATACTAATTTTGCTGTTGGTAAATTAGATCACTGATTGAAATTTTGTTCTAATAGAAAGGGTTTACTTCAGGTTGTGATATATCATATGTACAACTCTTCCAAAAACTGATCCAATTTATTTGGTCTTTTCAAAAGGGTAGTATGTAATTAGACAAACATTTTAATAACTGATGTGGAGTATACAGGTCAGATCTTAAAATATAAGGGAAAAAAGGAAATGGGCCATATCGTCCCTATGGCTTGTAATTTTAGGGTAGTTTTATAGTAGTAATTAGGTTTTTTCCAGGTGATGTATCTAAAAGAGATGCTTGAGTAATTTTATAATACAACTTTGGCATACTTTTTGTGGGGAAGCTAGGATAGGACCTTACTAACTAAAAAGAAGTTAGCATTGATATGAGACAGCTATACTCCATGAGGAAATTTCATTTTCTACCTTATGTGAACCCGGTCAATAATACCTCATTTTCTTGTAATGTTCTTATTAATAAAAGATTGCACACATTTACATATAGTTTATCTGATTCTAGCTTATTACGTAAAAGTAATTTTGGCTATTTTGACTATATTTTTAATTTAATTGGTTAATAAAAGGATGAAAACGCTTAGTTAAAATCTTTGAAAGCCTTCCTTTATCTATCCCTTTATCTCCTGTTAGCTATCCTTTATATTCATAATTCCCTGAATTACTAATTATTTTTATATAGAAGACCATAACAGGTTTAGTAGACTATTTGATGAATTCTCAGATTCCTGTAGTAATGTACCAGTTAGTTAAAGGTTAAGTGGAGTTATTCTCACAAAATCTGTTAGTTCAACTGTTTAAGCTTTTTTTCAAATAGTAACAGTGCAAATTAAAAATTTAAAGCTAAACTTTCAATGTTGCAGTAGTACTAAAAGCTAACATTCTCAAGAATATATCCCGCCAGATTAATTATTCCACATTTGTTTTAAAAACAGATTGTTAGTTCATTGATTTGTAAGTATTCTATATAGATAATTAATTTTTATTTTAATAAAAGGATTAAAATATTTTAGCTTGCAACAATTGTTTGCATATCTTGGAAAACAGTAGTGTATTCAGAGATCTAGTCCTCATAATCTGTTTCATGTGAACTTAGTCTTTGTATCTGCTCACCATGTTCCATGTCTTACGTTGTAGAAAACAAGACAATGGGATCATATAATATATAGTAAAGCCATAGACAGTGCATAAAAATATATGGACTATAATAAAACCAGGACAGTGCATGAATCCAGCCAGCAAGTGTTTATAGAAGTGTGATGTTTGGTTCAGAGCTTTATGATTTTTATCACATTTGTTAGTGATCAAGTGAATTGTATTCAATTTTGCAGATGGCAAAGCCAGAATGGACAGGTATTATCTTAGTTAAAGAAAATAAAATGTAAATAATTTTGTTAGAATGAAAACCGGGAACATAAAATAACGTAAAGCATAACATAAAATAAATTAGAAATAATGAGAAATTTAGCATTACAATAGTTAAAAAGGGATATGGGACATAGATACTGTATGTATCCTGAAAGCCATATACTTGAAAAAATGAGATTGTTGTTTATCACAAATGAAAACTAAACATGAATAGACAATATGCCACTACAAAAAAGAAAAAACCCTGGTGTGATATATGGCACAATAAAGCAACCACATTACAATGCATTGGAAGTAATCATTCTATTTTATTCTGTCTTATCTGAAATACTAGATCAAGATCTGGGGTATTGCATTTTAACAAGAGGGTAGAAAAATTAATTTAGAGGAAGGCAGTCAAAATAGAAGTATACAAAGGAAGATATACAGGTAGTCCTTGACTTACAACAGTTCATTTAATGATTGAAGTTACAACAGCACTGAACAAAGTAACTTATGACCATTTTTCACACGAGTATTGCAGCATCCCCATGGTCATGTGATCAATATTCAGACGCTTGGCAACTGACTCGTATTTAGGATGGTTGCAATATCCCAGGATCATGTAATCACCTTTTGCGACCTTCTGACAAGCAATGTCAATGGGAAAGCCAGATTCACTTAAGAACCGTGTTACTAACTTAACAACTTTAATGATTCACTTAACAACTGCAATGATTCACTTAACAACTGTGGCAAGAAAGATCGTAAAATAGAGCAAAATTTACTTAACCAATGTCTTACTTAACAACAGAAATTTTGGGCTCAATTGTGGCTGTAAGTTGAGGACTAACTCTCTAATGTTATGTAAGGTTAAAGAACTGGGTACCTTTATGCCTCCTTAAGATGGCTATCCTCCAGATGTGTGAATTTCCATTTCCAGAATTCTCCAGCCAGCATGAACTTTGGATAAAATTCTAGGAGGTGCCCACTTATAGAATCCCAAGATTTTAAGGGCTATCAAGCCCAGTCCTTTGCTCAGTACTGGCTAGTGTTCATTTCCCAGGTAGTTAAAGCTTGTATAACTGTCAGAGAAGAAGGCAAAATGGAGAATGGGAGATAATGCCTCTCTTCAAATATTAATGATTGTCACAAGAAAGTAGATTTATTCTTTTCTACCTAGTTCTAATAAGTTGAAATTAAGGGAAAGTAAATTTTAATGTGAGACATTAGAAAACATCTGAATAGAAGCAATAGAGAATACGGCCATTTATCTAGGATGCCACTAGGCTTTCTTTTGCTGAAGTTCTTCAGGAAGAGGCTGACCTTTTGGGATGCTCAAATTTGGATGATACCATCCAAATTTGATTTTGTGGCAGAATATACTAATTAGTCATATATAGCAATAGCACTTAGCACTTAGACTTATATACCGCTTCATAGTGCTTTACAGCCCTCTCTAAGCGGTTTACAGAGTTAGCATATTGCCCCCAACAATCTGGGTCCTCATTTTACCCACCTCGGAAGGATGGAAGGCTAAGTCAACCTTATGACTCATGCCCATATATTATAAAGTAATTCTTCAGGTGTATATTCTTGAACAGGTAGTCCTTGACTTATGATCCCAATTGAGCCCAAAATTTCTATTGCTAAGCAAAACAGCTAACTGAATTTTACCCCATTTTATGATCTTTCTTGCCACAGTTGCTAAGTGAATCATTGCACTTGTTAAATTAGTTACATGGTTGTTAAGTGAACCTGGCATCCCCCCATTGACTTTGCTTGTCAGAAGGTTGCCAAAGGGGATCACATGACCCCAGGACACTGCAACCGTCATAAATATGAGATAGTTGCCAAGTATCCGAGTTTTGATTACGTGACCATGATTACTGCAATGGGTCGTAAGTGTAAAAAACACTTTTTTCAGTGCTGTTGTAACTTCAAACAGTCACTAAACACATGGTCATAAGTCGAGGATTACCTGTAGAACCAAACTGACAGCAGCCATGTATTGTTCATGAGGGATGCATTAGCACCTTCTGGGTTCTCAGTATTTTCAGAAATATAAATGAATTTGAAGAAATTAAAATAGGATTTTAACCTGGGAAATCACGGATAGATGGAAGAATCTTACTTATTCTATGCTGCAGCATTGATAAAAGTCATACATTATACTAAGCCTTTGTTATTGTGTAAATGTATTCACTGTGATTTAGCATTATGAGTGATCCAGGATGCTATGGTTTCTTCAACATCAGCAATTTAAAAATTTCTTGTTTATTGTAAAGTTAATTCCAGCCATTATTTCAGATTCCACTTAAATAATATACAGTAAAATTGAATTTAAGAGGTTACAGTTGTTTTCTTTGCTATTTGTTTGTTTTCTGTCCCCTCCCTCCATATGCTTACAACATATATAAAAATTTTCCAACATAAATAAGATTTTTTACTTTCTTCTATCTCTTTCTTGCATCTTTGGTAGGAAAATGAATCATTCAGATGGTTTGCATGTTTTAAGAAAAATAAGTATTGTAGTTTAGTATAATTTATAATCATCTCCTCAAGACTGTGCTGGCCTAATAAATTCTGGCATAATTCTCATGAATAGAGTAAGAGGTCTTGAGAAGAATCTCACATCTTTTTTAGTAATGTTTAACTTGTGAGATATAATTTTAAGAAGTAATATATTTAAATGTACATGTATTTAACATTTTAATTAAGATGCACTATAATCCTGTATAATATATTGAATCTAGGAATATTTTTATTGGATTTTGAGAGAAACTGCTTTCATTAATGTGGAATTGTTCCTACGTTATTTTGGCTGAGATTCTAATTTCAGTAGCAAGCATAGCATTCATACCGGTAGTATTAGACCAGCCTTGATTCACAGCTGTGCTCACTTCCATATATACAAAGAACTGTCCAGAAGAAATATTTTAGCTGGTATATTAGTACATCAAAAGCATGATAGCTTTTTCTTGCAGCCACAGATTAATATTGCTGTAGTAGTTATGGTAGCTGCTCATCAGTAAAATTGTGTTTACATTGACTTAAAACTGGTGGAGGCTTGAGGTCATTTTTATTGTGTTTCACATAGCTGATCTTCAGATCAAAAGACAGCAAATGATGTTTGGATTTTCAGTGCCATCATGTCAGCCCTGACTGTTAATAGCATGTTTTTGAAGAGTAATATATTTGGGCTGCCTTATAGGATGAGTATTGGGTGATCTTTCTATAACACACTTAATTCAGTCCTCTACTAATCTTGTCAAATCTCCTTACTGGTAGCTTTGGCAATACACAATCGTACTATATGAGCTTGAATGTGTTTGGATCTGATGTATGCATCTCCTCTCTTCCTTTCAGTTCCTTTGGCTGCTGTTTAAAGCGGATATGTCTTTTCCTGGCATAGGATACCCATGCCAGAACCAAAGCATATCTCTGTTTGGATCGGAATACAGTACTGTACTGCATATTCTACTCCCATTAAGTTTTCATTAACTCACTGATAGTGAAATTTTCATTTACTAGAGTTAAATCTTGCCTTTTCTCCAGGCCAGTCTATGAAGTGATTATATAGATGTAGTGGAAACAAGAATAATTTGCAGATGTAAAAAGGTATGGAGAGGAATTGGGTAAGATAACAATATAAATGTACCCTCTTAGTTATATTTTCTTTTATTATCTCATGCCTTTCATTTCTTTGGCATATTTCTTACTACTTGTCTCTGCTTTATATATATATTTCTATTCCAAATAGAAATAGCTGACAGGTTTATATGTATATGTGTTAATGAATCGACTATCTAAATTCTGACCCAGATGAAAAAAACTTGACAGGTACTTTCAGACAAGACAAATATATTAAATGCAAGAAAGACAGGCTTGGACCTAAACACTTTTGGAAAAATAAACAAGATCTGATGATAAATCTTGAAGTAAAAACTTCAGTCATGTGGAAAAAATGAATGATAGAAGATTCAAGGTAGACAAAAGAACATCCTTTGCACAGCATATAGTCAGCATATGGAATTACTTTCCCTGAAATGTAGCAATGGCTACCAAGCTGGACAGCTTTAAAAAGGGATTAAACAAATTAATGGAGGATAATACGATTAATGATGCTTGTATGCTTCTTTCAGGTATGTAGCATGCCTCTGACTGCCAGTCATTGGGGAACAATAGCAGAGAAAGACTGTTGCTTTCATGGCCTGTTTACAGTACGTATTCCCACAGGAACTATAGGCACAGGATGCTACAGTAGGCAGCTTTTTAGCCTGATCCAGCAGAGTTGCCCTTAATACTACATTAACAAAATAATGTTCATCTAAATTGAGCCATGTGTTCAAAAGGAAGCTATCACAAAATTAAGAGTAAAGAAGTACTCTATCACAGTTATTATATTAATGTTGATTTGGGGAGGAGATGCATTCATGGTTGTCTTTGTATGAATATGTACAAAATATTTAAGCAAAGGCAAGTCATATCAACCAGGATCTCTCTAGTTTTACTTATTATGCCTTCATGGGAGATCTGCACATATGTTGTCAAAGCAATCTCTCATATACCAAATCACTGCATGTTTGCTCTAGTAGAAATGTGTGAGATGATTCTGAATGCTAATCAGACTTGCATTTCATGAAATTCCAAAAAACGAGAACTTTTAAGCCTGAGTTTGTGTCTTCTCTTAGCTCTCGCACAAAAGTTCAAAGTCATACGGTATAATCTTAGATTTTTAAAAAAAAAAAAACTGTCCCAAAGCATTTCCAACATAGGTAAAAGGACCAGATTATCTGGGTAGTCATAAGAAGGGATGAATTCAAAGTATAGAATACTCTAAGTCAGCCTGTTTCAACACTTGAAAGTTCTTAGGTTGAGGTCTCCAGCCAGTCACAAGTAGCACTGGTCAAGGCTGATTGCAGATGCAATCCAGTGGTCTATTCACAAGGTGTTGCTCAAAGCAGCCTGTCACTTTTCCCCTTCGGTTTGACTGTCACTGTTGACTTGAAGACCATATTACTATGTCATGATGAGTATCTAGATTTACAAGTCCGAATGGAAAAAGCCAGTTCAGTTGAGCCTCAGAGCTTGAAGAGATTAGGTTCGCTGTTTTAGTTAGCTAAATACTTTATTGTGTTTAGCGTGGAAACTAGCCTGGTTATACTTATATATTTGATCTGAATTTGAAATGAGTAATAATACTATGTGCGTTTCTGTCCAGGATTCCTGCATGGCTACCCTTCTCTCCTCCAAGGTATTTGGATTATTGTACCCTGCTGTACATGAGGCTGCCTTTTAAAAGACCATTCAGAAACTACAGGTAGTCCCCAACTTAGAACCACAATTGAACCCAAAATTTCTGTTGCTAAGTCAAACATTTGTTAAGTGAGTTTTGCCCCATTTTACAACCTTTCTTGCAGAGGTGGGTTCCTCCCGGTTCGGAACGGTTCGCCCGAACAGGTAGCAACCTGCTGGTGACATCATGGAGCCGGTTCGGTTGGTCCCGGTCAGTGGACGCCGCCATCTTTTTTTTGGAATTATTATTTTTTTTGGATTTTTTTTTTTAAAAAATTTTCTTCTGCGCATGCGCAGAAGCCGAGTTGCCGGCACTGCGCATGCGCCGCCATCTTGTTTTTGGCTTTTTTGGGGGGGGGATTTTTTTGGAATGTTTGGCACTGTGCATGTGCGCGCGCACCCATGTGGTGCGGGAGGAGGCGAACCAGAGGTGAGGTAAGTTAGAACCCACCCCTGCTTTCTTGCCACAGTTGTTAAGTGAATCATTGCAGTTAAGTTAGTAACATGGTTGTTAAGTGAATCTGGCTTCCCCATTGACTTTTCTTGTCAGAAGGTCACAAAAGCTGATCACATGACCCGGGGCACTGCAACCATCATAAATATGAGTCAGTTGCCAAGCATCTGATTTTTGATCACATGACTACAGGGATGCTGCAGTGGTCGTAAGTGTGAAAAATGGTCACGTTTTCAATGCCGTTGTAACTTTGAACGGTCACTGAATGAACTGTTGTAAGTCGAGGACTATCTGTACAGCTGGTTCAGCATGGGGCAGCCTAGTTATTTATGGACACACTAAGGTTTATCCAGTATCTCTTCTGGAGGACCTGCATTGATTGCTGGTTAACTTGCACATGCAATTGAAGGTATTGGTTGTGGCCTTAAAGCCATATATGGCTTAGGAGTTTGGTATCTCTGAGATAGCCCGTTGTGAGTGGAATCTGTCTACAGCATCTGGTAAGACCAGGAAAAGAAAGAATGTTAAAAGTCCCTTTGCTGAGATTAAGCCCACTTCAAGGGCCTGGACTTAGGCTTTCTTATTACTTTGGAAAACCTTTCCATTGGAACTAGAGATTTTCCCTTCCCTTGAAGATCTGGCTTCACCACTTCTCTTCTCTCTCTATACCAATGACTGCATCTCAAACGATCCCTCTGTTAAACTACTGGAGTTTGCAGGTGATACAACAGTGATTGGTCTCATTCGAGACAACGATGAAACCGCATACAGACGGGAGGTTGAACAACTAGCCTCGTGATGCGACCTGAACAATCTGGAACTGAACACACTCAAAACCGTGGAAATGGTGGTAGACTTTAGGAGAAACCCTCCCATACTTCCACCTCTTACAATACTAGACAACACAGTATCAACAGTAGAGACCTTCAAATTTCTAGGTTCTATCATAAGTCAAGACCTAAAATGGTCACCTAACATCAAAAACGTCATCAAAAAAGCACAACAAAGAATGTTCTTTCTG
>QLTV01002015.1:474152-497041 GCA_003457575.1 Thermophis baileyi
CTCTTGGAGAAGTCATTAGGCTAGGGGCTCACATACTTTTTCCTCCCTGCACTGTGAATGTTTACATGTTATGTTCAATTAAACCATGGCAACATCTAATGTTTGTGTAGTATTATTTTAAGCAGACTGTGTTTTTCTATTGTTGTGACTTAGATGACGTTCAGAGCACATTTTATAACCAATTCATGCAAAACTCCACGTAATCCCAAGGGGTTCACATACTTTTTCTTGCAACTGTATATTACATATCTTGCATATCAGTGAAGAGATCATAACTTGGAGATATGAAATGTAAGTTGGGAAAAAAGCATATATTTTAAGTCTTTTAGCTCTGAATACTGGTGCTGACACTGAGCTCAAATGTGGTTTTCAAAATGCACTTTTGCTAAGTCTCCATGCTTAAATGTAAACTTACGTTTGTTTCTTTCTTTTTCATTCAGGTGTGGATCTGACAGGGGCAGAGCCCAACAATTCTGACAACAGAATAGAGAGATTGGATCTTTATGCAAAGGTTGATGAAGCACTCCTAGGAGGTGATGTGAGTTATCTCTCTCAGCCACTTACTCCAGAGAAAGAGGATGCACTTCAGGCTCTAGCAGTTGCTAACTTGCGGGCAGCTCTTATGAGCAAGAATAGCTTATTGTCCTTGAAAGCTGACATGCTGGGAGAAGAGAGTTCTCTGCTCTTTGAATATTTACCCAAAGGCACACACTCATTGTCTTGTAAGTTGCTGTTTCTGTGTTTACTACTAAAAGGTTAATTAGCATTCATAAAAGAGCTGTTAAACCAAATTCAGGTCACTCTAAATTTATGTCCCTGTATGATGGACGCCACTTGAAATGTTCTCAGCCATATTGAGAATCTACATTCTGTGTCTGAAACATTTTAGGTCCCAGGTCTTACAAGTAGTGGCTAGGCCGGGCAATGCATTTATGTTTTGATTGTACCTTTCTTTTTCCCCCCCCAAGTTTTTTATTTTTTATTTTTTTACAAACATATCAATGTGTGAACAGTGTGGCACCTGAGTGTCATATATTTTAGTACAAATAAAATAATATTCATATTTACTACGTTTGACAAGCTTATATAGTTCTGGTAATAAATAGTACACATATTTATGTTAAGTTATAATCTTCCATTATTTAGATTGTACCTTTCATAATGCATGAAAAATGCCTCTATGTATAACCCTTGCCTTCCTCTTGCGATGGTATGTTTTTAGATTTAAGGTTATTTTTCCCATTGGATTGTTTGAGAACATATGAGTCTGTGATATGTGGTATCTGTACTATTTCATTTGCTGGTCAGATAGCAGTATTTCTAATGTTGCAGCTTAACTCTTTTGTGTTTAGTTAAGGCTAATGCACACAGACAGACAAACTTGGCTTTCTATATGGAACACCTTGGCCTGATTGATTTTTTTTTATTAATAATGTGTATGTTGTGCTTACTGGGGTTGTTAAAATGCCTAACGTTAAGTATGTCAGAGTTTGATTGAGCCACCATATTATTCTAAGGATCCATAAAGTAAATTTATTAAATATAATAGCTGGTGGTTTGCCATTGGTGCTTTGCTTCTCATTTTGTTAACCACAGAATACATGCCTGAATGGCCTTATCGTTTCCCCAAAGTTTCCCTCTTCAAAGTAGCTAAAATCTTGCATCTTTGAGAATAAACCTTGATTTAATGGATCTTGGTTTTGCAGGTTTATTTTTTAAAAGCGCTGCATCCAAGTTTTAACCAAATTCTAGGCAATAGTGGAATTTTGTTACTTGGCAAAATTTGTTACTTGGACAAAATTTGTTACTTGGCATCAGTCTGGTCGATTATTGCTGTTCCTCCTTGAAGCGGGCATTCACATATTATCTGTAAATATATATGGAAAGTAGATATCTTCAGGACTGTCTACTCCAGTGAGATCCTTCCAGGATAAGTTGCTTATTGTGCCCCCCTTTTCATGAGGTGAGATGAGGTGGAACCAGAAAATACTGTTGTTTCATCATGGCTCCCATACACTTGGACAACTTTCCTTCAGAAGGTAGATGTCCCCTTCAGTGATGACCTTCCAGAATGTAGTGAAATGATATTCTTCTGGAAGTCTTTGAAGATTGTTATTGGAACCAAATTTTGGCTTGATTCTTATTTATTAATCTTGTGCTGTGGTGTGAATGTGCCATACGATAAATAAATAAATAATTTTGTGCTTTATTTGTTCTAATTTGTTTACTTTGACTTGCTGATATAGTGGTTTGGATTTCATTTTATTATAATCTGCCTAAGTTCATTATGATTTAAGCATATTATGAGTTTGATAAATAAATTACATTTATTTCATTTACCATTTTACTTGTAGCGAACAGGAAGATACTGTGGTTTTATTTCAAACTGTAGTGCAACATACAGACTTGTAAAACATGTCAAAAGCTTTGTGTAATGAAAGTCTCCAATTTCTGCATTATAAATACTGCTTCTGTAATATTGATTTAATATAAAAAAGCTAGTCCATAAGAGTGTTTCAGATTGCTGCACTATAGAGAGGAAAACAGAATTTGATTCCTAGACAGAAAAATATGGGCTTATTTTAATAAGTCCTGAAATAATTAGAGAAATTACCTGGCAGGTATTGGTGCTTATTATTGAAGAAATTAAGCATTTGGGTGATAAGAGTATAATACTGAGCTTTTTTCCCCCATGCCAGAGGTGGTATTCAGCCGGTTCGCACCGGTTCAGGTGAACTGGTAGGGGCAATTTGACCTGGTTCGCCAAACCGGTAATGACCTCTGGCGGGCCCCGCCCACCGCTTGCCCTGGTCGCCGCTTGCCCCGGTTGCCCCGTTTGACGCTTGCCCTGCCTGCCCGACGCTTGCCCCTTCCGGCCTCTCGGCACTTGCCCCGCCCACCCCCGCCCTATATATGTTGCCTTCGCCATGTGGCCCAGCTAATCGCCTCACCAGTTGCCTCGCTGACGCCCACTCAGCTCGGCTCACCAAAGGTAAGCAATGCATGCCGCCCGCTCGCCCTTCGCCTTGGGTTGGGGCCCCAGGGACACGCCATTCCCCGAGGCCAGGTCGGGGAATGCGCCATTCTCTGGCTCCGGCCTTGCCCCAGAGCCGCCACCCGCCTTGGCCGGGTCGGGGAACGCGCCATGCTCCGACCTTGCCCTGGAGCTGCCACCCACCTCGACCGGGTCGGGGAATGCGCTATTCCCCGGCTCCGGCCTTGTCCCGGAGCCTCTGCCCACTCGCCGCCCGCTCTCCCTTAAACGTGACGCGTCGCCCCGTTTCTCCTCCTTCAGAGGCCCCGGCCCTTAATCTTCTCCCCCACAACCGCCTCTTTTTTCGTCCTGTGGCCGCGACCTTACCTTCCTCCCACGGCTGGCTGCCAGGGAAGGCAAGCCAGGGCTGAGCCGTCGCCACTGGGCTTCCCGCCAGCCCGCATCTCGTTCCTGCACCGAAAAAAAGATGCGGCGGCTGTAGGCTTCTTGCAGCGAAAATTACCGACCTCCAACTCCGCTCCACTTCTCGAACGTGCCGTCGCCACCCTGTTCTATGTGCCGGCCGTGCACGTGCACCCCATTGCCTGCTGCCGCTGCGCCGGACGGACTTGCCCGGCCCTCAGTCACATGACCTGCCCACCAAGCCACGGCCACAGAAGCGGTAGGGGAAAAATTTGAATACCACCACTGCCCCATGCTATCACAGCTAAACAACTAATTCCCACAACACTGTCTACACCTAGGATGTCAAACCACCTAGTAGGGCTATTATCCTCATCTTTTCATCTTTCTTATTACCTTAGCTTCTTATAACTATAACTTTGTTGTTTGTATCTCATGGTTTATGTTGATTGCCTTGATTTATTATCCTATTATGATTTATCTTGTTTATTTAGTATCCTATGACCATCACTGAGTTTGTATCTTATGATTTATGATGATTATATTTTATGATTATGATATGCTTGTATGTACACTAAGAGGTTATGCACCGGAGACAAATTCCTTGTGTGTCCAATCATACTTGGTCAATAAAGAATTACCTTCCCTTCCCTCCCCTCCCCTCCCCTCCCCTCCCATTCCATTCCATTCCCTTCCCTTCCATTCTTGCTAATTTATTTTTGCTGAAGTAGAAAGTGAAATGCCCATTTTTTATAACCACAATAATTACTGTTTGAAAAATAAAATCGTGCTTTTCAACTCAATATATCAGATAGAAGGCCCAGTCGAGTGGCATCAGAATCCGGACATAGTTGATGTTTCTAACTTGGACCCCATTTCAGCCAGTCAGTGTATTGAATGAAAATGGTGTTTTCGTCTGATGAATTATCTGTGCTAGGAACTTCAGTAAGGGATGGAGTAGGGTAGAGTTCATTCCGATTACTTCTTTTGCAATTCTCAGTATGTTTTAATACCATTGGCAATGATATCTTTCGGAAGTACCTGACAGAATTGAACCTTGGAATGTTTTCCCACAGTGACTTTAGTCCTTTCTCTTCTGTTCGATCTAAAATGTGTTTTTGTTTAACATGATGGAATCTGAGTTCAAGTTTTGCATAGGGTTTCTACTTCATACCTAAATGGGATATTTGGGAGAGCTAATTTAGAGGTTAGTATTGAAGTGCCATCAATGTTCTGGTGTCCTCAAGCCCTGTTATACCTTCTCATGTACTGTAACATTAATAATGGACCTAGTTACATTCGTAATAGATTATAGTGTTGATCAATAGAAAATCTGTCTTAGAATTTGGGATTCAGCTGTTCTGGAAGGCTTGTGCTCCCACTGGAAAAAAAAAATCAATTGCATAGCTTGAAGAGCTCTCTGATTATATTCCGCCTTGAATTTCACATGTCATAGGCGGCAAGGAGAACTTTGCGCAGCTGAAGTTAGTCTACTAGCTAAACTTAGCATACAACCCTGTACTTGGCAACGGTTAAGCATGACTTGACTGCATCATGTTGAGACCACAGTGAAGCACTCTATGTTGGGCAACTGTTGAAGAACACCTAGAACACCTGGGTCTCCAACTTCTCCAGTTCCTGGACCATATGCAACCTCCGGGTAACTTTATGCAGTCTGAGTGACTACTTAATTAGCCAGCAAAAGGGTGTTATGTAAGCAGTTCAATTTGGTTTGTTAATTTTGTTTAGAAATGCAGAGAATGAGAACAGACTTCCATTTTCTCTAATCCTGGGGGGGGAGGGGAGTGTGTGTGTGTGTGTGTGTGTGTGTGTGTGTGTGTGTGTGTGTGTGTGTGTGTTCTTTTTTAGGGGAGTGTGTGTGTGTGTGTGTGTGTGTGTGTGTGTGTGTGTGTGCGTGTGTGTGTTTTCTTATTTATCAGTGGTCCCTTGCCAATAAGACAACTAGTCTTCTTTCGTTTTTTCTTACTCTTGGAAACACAAGGTACATCTGTAATCTTGTGCACTCCTGCTCCTGTGGGGTCATTGTGTAATATCTTAATTGTCTTATCATCCTTAGGGAGCTCTTGACAAAGTGAACAGGATATTTAAGTGCGCTCCGAGGCCTCAGGTACAATGGCAGCTAGAGTCAGAAAAGACATGTTGGTTTCTAGAATGCAGTGTTTTCTTCCTTTAGGCTTTACATAGATAACCATCCCAGAAGAGTTACAGTAGTTATTTTTCAGAAAGGACTGTAGCTGTCAGTGTGTGGTGGGGGGTGGGGGTGGGAACCCTATTTGGAAATGAGTGTTTTTCTCCCCGGGGCAAAAAATAAAGTAATACCCTGGAAATATATTTCTCCTCTTACAAAAGACCTTCCTTAAAATTTTGAGCACATGACCATGGGGATGCTGAAACAGTCATAAGTGGTTTCCCTTGCCTTTGATTATATGATATGCTTTGATATGAAGTATGATGAATAAGTCTTATTATTTGTGATCACTGTTTCAAATATTACTATTTCTGCTTTTCCAGAATTAAGCCATTCACAGCTTTACATCTGCAGTATTTGTTTCATTAGCTCATTATTGTAATGTAAAAATATGCAGCAGGCAAATTTTCTACAACTTAATACTAAATATTTCTGTACTTGCCTGTCTCTTGATTTTTGAAACTTCTAAAATTAGTGAGGAGAAGGAGATATACAGTATAGCATTAAAACCTATTAATCATATCTCTGGTGGGTTTTTTTAGAAGAAGCTCTTGTCTGCCTAATTAACTTAGATAACCTTATAATCTTCTTTCAGTTCCTTCTATCAGCTTTCTGTTTAGAAACTGCTCTAAGATATGGGTTATGTTCTGAAGTTCAAGCACCGCTTTTATAGGAACAAGCATAGAGTTATCGTGAGGTTACTGTCTTGGAACATTTTTTAATATAACTCTACACATTCTTTAGTGGAAGGGATTGAAATCATTAGGTGTGGTTCCCCCCAAACCTGAGATGCCTCTATATTCTCTATTTATTCTATATATTACATAACTTAAACAAATAAGATCCAGGATAATAAGATGAAAGTTTGCACACTGCTTTTCATTTTTTGCTTTGGAAGTACAAGGTGTAGAACTGTGTTTTCTTGGCATCCCTAATGCTTGAACAACTGCTTTGCATATTTGGTACACTTCATTTTTATGTTCTATCTTGGAATCAAGTCTTATGTTTTCTTCAGCCATATCATGCTGTGCTGTTTTTTTTCATGAATCTACTATAAGTTTTAGCAGTATTTTACAATAAGGTGCTGTATAGTTCATTTCTTTCAACACTGATGCTTAAACTAGCAAACCATATTAGATTTCAGCATGATATATGAATTAGATTATAACTTAATGCGGGAGATTGAGAAATGGTTTTCCTTACATGCTATATTTTCTTGAATGCCTTTTTCTTGAATGCCTTTCTATAGAATGGGTTGTTTACTATTAAAATGTAAAAGTACTGTGATTCCAATGAGCACTTATGCTTGGTTTAGCTAAACTCAGCTTTATCTTGGTTATTTTCTCCAGCAGTAGGAATATTTTATACACCTCAGCCTGTATAACCTATGGGACATAGATATCATAAAATTTAAATTCATGTAACATTTCATTCTTTTTTTTTTATGAAATGGATATTTTTCCACTGGTATTTTAAGCAAATCTTCATTCATATTTGTTGAGATTCATATACCATATATTTTCTTATGAAGCTCTGTTGCAGCAGATATCAGCACATATCCAACTTTGGATGATACTGGAACAGCTAAGCAGGGTCAGTTCAGTTACCTGGAGGAGAGACCACCAGGAAATCCCAGAGTTTCAGTCTATGTTGAGAAGTTTTTTTAAAAACCCTCCTACAGGCATGCAGATGGCTTCTGTATTACCGAAAAACAGTCTTGTAAGTCGCCAGGCATCAAGCTCAACTAGACAGGATAATTATAAACCTTCCAAACCATCTAATGAAAAGGCATGCTGCATCTGTTGTACTCTTTCCTCACAAATACTGATTTTTGTGGTAAGAAAAAAGGTAGGATCAAAGAATAGAAAAGGACAATTATGTTATACCTTGAAGACAGTGACATCTGAGCCTCTTTGTAAAATTAATGATCGAAGCAGTTTGATTTTGTAGGAGAATCCCTCTTTGGAAGCATCTGAAAGTCAGCATTTGATTGAGAGTAACTTGAAAACCATTGTTGTTATGGCACCATTTTTCTTTCAAAAAGTTTTGAGAAACCTTTTGGAAAACCGATACAGACTTGAAAATATTTTGAATGCTACTGAATGCTGGAGAAAGAGGATGTCGGAATAATATGCCAATATCAAAGGATATCTGAAATTTGCTCTCATCGCCTTGTCTCCTGGTTCCCTCTGCACTTTTGGGTGGGGAGATTATTTAAAATGACCTGTGGTCCTGGACTGTTTTGTCTCTTCGTTCCCTCTACTGACAGAAGATTAAGCTGCAGCAGCTCATTCTGTAAAACCATCAGCTGATGGGAATTCATGTGGGTGAGATTCGTTTCCTGTGTTCCTCAGGGGCTGGCACCCAGTTGAATAATTCCAGGGACGAATGTAATGGCAAAATGGGAGCACCACCTCCGCTGCTGGTTTCATCACAGCTTGCCATTCAGATCTCCACTCCCACCATCACAACGTCTGATAACGTATCTCCAGAAACTCTTAAGAGACTGATTTTTTTTTCAATTCAGGTAAGATAATAATTGACTGTGATTATGCTTTATAGGCCCAGGTATTGTCAAATATTTAGGAGGTATTAGAATTAATCCTGAACCTGCGGCCTTGAGGTAGCATACCGTACTTTGTTAGATGGGGTAATATTTCAGAATTATTACAATACATTATTTATTATCATAGTGCTAACACTACACAGGTAGTCCTTGATTTATGACCACAATTGAGCCCAAAATTTCTGTTAAGTGAAACATTTGTTTAGTGAGTTTTGCCCCATTTTATGACCTTTCTTGCCACAGTTGTTAAATGAATTACTGCAGTTGTTAAATTAGTAACGGTTGATAAGTGAATCTGGCTTTCCCATTGATTTTGCTTGTCAAAAGTTTGCAAAGGGATCACATGACCTTGGGACACTGCAACCGTCATAAGTATGAACCAGTTGCCAATTATCTGATCCTGGGACTGCTACAAAGGTGGTGCATATGAAAAATGGTAATAAGTCGCTTTTTTCAGTGCAGTTGTAACTTTGAACAGTCACTAAATGACCTGTTGTAAGTCAAGGACTAGCTGTATATCTCTTTTGCCTCTTCTTGTAAAGGGTAAAAATATCTTTGTAATGCATAGACACATGGTGATTTATGCCTTCTACTTAAAACAGTAGTGGGTCTGCATTAAATATGTAGACCAGTTAGACAGCAATTCTGTATTTACTTTTCTGGAAATAAGCCTAATTGAAGTCAATGGATCCTGGACTATAAGCATGAAAACACATGTTGTTTATTGCTTAGAAATACAGTTTAGATTTTTATTGGACAGATTCAGATACATTTGGAAGCCAGCCTTATACCAGAGATGATATAAAGTACCACTAAGTTTAGATAAATATATGATGAAGATATATGGAATTATTTTAGGCTTGCTATTATTCTAAACACAAAGACATGAGTGGAGTACTTTTTGATAACTAAAATGTAATTTAAAATTCTGTAAAATGTAGGTTAAAAAGACTCACATTTAAATTTAAGCCAGAAGTCTCATAGTGCTCTCAGTGTTTACTGTCCTGACTTTAATTATCTGCTATTCCTGTAGAGAAGAATGATCTTTCACATGAGATATACAGTGTGAATAATTTGTAAATATAAACTATTCTTTTAAATGAAATGATTGTTAGTTAGAGCCTCCCCCCCAAATTGTTAAAATAAGCCTAGCTTTTGTTTGGAAATTTCAAAATTAATTATTCAAATTTGGGGAATTTTTTTCTGTCCAGGAACAATATAGTAATAGTTTCGTATTAGGTTGAATAAAGCAGTTTTGTAAGAAATTCACTGACGTTCTCTAAAAGCAGCAAGAGAGAAGGTATGAGAGAGTTTCACTTTTCCCTCTCACCAGCTGAGTCTTCTATAAATAGAATCAATACATTGGAGAAAGTGTTCCAAATCTCTTCACAGCTAGGGAGCATCCTGGGAGCTCTCGAGCACTTCATTGCATGGAGTCCTGTTGATTGAAGGTGAAAATATTTGTGTCCATGCAGAACTGGGATGTACAAGATTTTCCCTTCTATTGTAATCAATCAGTCGCCCTCAGAAGATGCTCTGTAGATGGCCAACTCCATTCCTCCAGAGCAAATTTTTGAGGAAATGGTGGAATTACCGGAGGGAAGGGAAAATTACATTGCATGACCAAAAATCTATAGGCTAAATATCACCCTTTATCTCCTAAACTAAGCTAGTTCAAGAATTAATGCGTAAAAACACTAGTGGCCAGAGAATCAAGGCAGCACTTTGAACCCCTTTGACGAAGGACGGGATGTAAATGTATATAAATCAATACATGTTTCAGTTAATCAAAATTTATAATGAAGTACCGGTAATTAAGACAACTTGCTATACTACTACTTTTTAATAGGGAAATTTTATACTTGTTTTACTCATAGCCTAAAAAGGTGCATTGATATGAAACTACAATCAGCTCTCTGTCCAAATATGAAATGTAATATCTAAAGAAAGGTCTGATTTCTGTACTATTCACTTGGAACAAAGATGACTTTAAGAACAATAAAATTGAGCAAATTTATAGATGTTCAATGACTCGTTCTTGGAATTTGGATGTCCAGGAAAAGGGTGTTTAGCTTTTTGGGATAAAAATAATATTGTGGAGAAGTTTTATTAATATTTATGAAATTACAGCCAGATTCAGTACCAAATTATTTGTGAAATAGATATTATTCTCCCGCAGCGCACTGAGAAAGGACGTTCAGGTAAGACCAACGTCCATTTGTATGTTTAGTGCTGCAGGATGTGAAAGAATCAAACCAAATACAAGTAATTTCTGACTGTTCATGAATTTAATCGTGCTTTTCTATTTCAGATCACTCATAATAGATTTCCAGCATTGTGGCCTTTAGATGGCTTTCACACAGGTAAATGAAAAGAACGAAGCTCAGTCATGTATGATTCTAAGTATAAAAACTAAAATTTAATGTATTCATTCCTGTTTTAGATATGAATACTGCACAATCTGAAGACATGGACTTGGACCATGAAGATTTGGTTTTGGATTTTCCAGGACCCAGGACACTGTGCTGTACTTCCTGCAGGAAAAAAATTAAATGTTTGACAAAACTAAAGGAACATTTCCAAGAACACACTTTCCCTATGATTATCCCTCTTGATATGACTGACTATCCTAGGCCCAAACTGGCTGGTTCTTCTGAGCACACGTCTCCTTGTCACTTGCCTGCTTCCAGTGTTCAAAGTATCCCGCAAACTTCACACTAAAGTCAAACATGGATCAGTCTGAAAAAACAACCCATTTCAATTGAAAGAAGATGCATTGCCCACACTGCCTCAAATTATTTCGAGACAAAACAGACTTAAATCGGCATCTTATGTCTGTACACTCCAGCTAATGTCTTTTTTGTGGGAAGGGCTTTCTTTGGTACCTGGAAAAACCTGACTACTCATAAGAAAGGTTGCTATCTAATTTCCACACAGCTATCTGAAGAACATCTACAGAATATTGATCAAAATCAGGAATATGATCTTAAGTAAGAAAACTAGGGGTGGCATGGAATTCAGCTCTTCAGCCCTTGAAATACCTAACACCTCAACTGGGTAGTGTACAGGTAGTTCTCCATTTAACATCCGTTCATTTACTACCATTACAATGGCACAGAAAAAAGTGAGTTGCAACTGGTCCTCGCACTCAGAACCGTTGCAGCAACCCAGCTGTCAAATGATCAAAATTTGGGTGCTTCGCAACTAGGGTCATGTGATCATCATTTATGGCCTTCCCAGCTAGCTTCTGACTAGCAAAGTCTGGAGAGGGGGAGCCGGATTCACTTAACAACTGCATGATTCACTGCTGTGATTCGCTTAACAACCGTGACAAAAAAGGTCATAACATTGGGTATGCCTCAGTTCACAACTGCCTTGCTTAACAAAGGAAATTCTGGTTCCAATTGTGGTCGCAAGTTGAGGGATACCTCTATTCAGTTTTGCTGGGTACTGTGGTATAAATCTTTTTAATATAAAGTAAATCCTGATTAACATCAGGTACAGAAAGGAATTGTTTATTACTCTTGCCATTTCTAAATTCTATGACCAAGATGCATAAATTTTAAACGTAAAAGTTTTAATTTTTTAAGATTTGGTATGCATAATTTTTAGAGAAAACATTTAAAATATTTTTGTACTATATTTTTACAGTTGGTTTAAATTATCTATAATACATTTCATTTTAACGCTGTGTGATATCAGCACTTCGTAATCCTAGTGTAATTCTGCCTTAGTAGCAGTATACTACCGTAGTTAGAAGTACATCTGCATTTATTCAACACAGTAAAGATACATTATCCATATTTTATCTTCATTGGAACATTATATCTTGCTACGTTTATTGTAAAATATATTTTTCTCCCCCAGGCCTCATGGTTATGTATGTACATTCTGTTGATGTAGGCCTACAAAATTCTGCTGGCCTTTTAAAATAAGTTAGAAAGGAAGCAGTCCATCTACCTACATGAGGATATCCAATCAAGGGCTCCTTGTTTAACAGTTTTTTTTAAAAAGACATTGTGTAGTTGTGTAGATTCTTCATTTGTAATAGATTTTCTGTGAATGTGGTAGGGTGATTGCATAATACAAGCCTAATTTAGAAGCATCTACAGGATGTCCTATAAAAGAGAGATAATAACCCACATAACTTATTTGTTTATAATTAAAAGAACTACTTGTTCTTTGGGGCTAGAAAAGCTACCCATAACCATCATTCTGTATCATATGAACAGTGGAAGAAGTTAGAAGAATATATTATTTTTATTAGATTAGATTTTGTCAGGCACAAATAATAGCAATAGCACTTATATACTGCTTCACAATGCTTTACAGCCCTCTCTAAGCAGTTTACAGAGTCAGCCTATTGCCCCCAACAATCTGGGTCCTCATTTTACCCACCTCAGAAGGATGGAAGGCTGAGTCGACCTTGAGCTGGCCAGGATCGAAGGAATCGAACTTCTGGCAGTGTGAGCAGAGTTAGCATGCAATACTGCACTTTAACCACTGCACCACCACGCCCTTAACCAGGAACAGGAATTGAGTTCAAAGCGCTAAGAGTTTATTCTTGCCACCTATAACAAGAATCTCATCTAGTAATGGTCAAGGTAAATTGGCCCTAGATAAGGATGAATGGAATTCACTGGGGGGGGGTAGACTTTGGTTTCTTGTTGCTGCACAATGATTTCAAACTGATGAGGGGTTTAACCTGCCCTTCAGGTCATCCTCATCTCCTACAGATTTTTATCCCACCTTTATTACTTTATAAGTAACTCTAGGTGGCGAACATACATAATACTCCTCCTATTTTCCCCACAACCAGCACCCTATGAAGTGGGTTGAGCTGAGAGAAAGTGACTGGCCCAAGGTCACCCAGATGGCTTTCGTGCCTAAGGTGGGACTACAGTTTACAGTCCCCAGATTTCTAGGCCAGCACCTTAACCACTACACCAGACTAGCTCTATAGATGCTGCAAAACAACTATAGTGATTAAATCATTCTTTCTAAGGGTGGTATTGTCAGTGTTTATGAAGATGAACCATAAGCATTTTTCTCATTAGTGAGAGTTGTATTTGTAGCAACATACTCACACTAATGAAATGTCAGGTGTGGGAGTAGGAATCCAGTAGGTCCTGAAAGGAGCAGATGAAGCCAATTGTAATATTTAATGTTAAAAGTTTTGTTTCCTAGTCTTAGGCCAAGATCTACTTTTCTGAAATCCAGTTTCTTCACCCATTTGACAATTTTATCTATAGTGATTTTGAAGCTATTGGAAAATGTTGGGCAGGCCAAAACATAGAAATGATTATTGTTCATCCTAATGCTTAATTGGAAGAAATGCTGTCAAAAATTCTTTACCATAACTTTTTTTTTTTAAGTTGATGGTCATCAACATATTTATTGCGTATTTTTTTTCATATTTGTCATTTCTCCACATTGGTTCAATTACAAACTCTCGTTCTCATGTACTAAAAATCAGAGCAACATTGCATTTAAGTTGTTTGACGTAATTCACGCCAATACAAGAACACAAAGGCAAACCCTCAATTGTGCTTCCCTTTATTCTTTTTGCAAAAAGGTGAAGAACTTGTATACGCAAGGCAAGAAGATACCTAATAAGATAGCTGGATGCTATTGTGAGAAAAACGCTGATTTCTGAAAAATAATTTGATACCTCAGGTCCTCACCTACATTATGAAACACAACTCCCTTCAAAACTGCCAAGTCAATGTGCTTGCAGGCCCATCTGCAAAACAGTTATGTGTAAGTGTGATTTGTAGAATTAAAGGCCTGGCTTCCAGGTCAAATTGAATATAATCTGCTTCAAGGCAAGATCAATACTTTAACACTTAAGTCACAGAGTTAAGCTCCCAGCTGAAAAGAGAATGAAAAACACATTGTGAAGGAGGCTTTGTACTGGCCAAGGGTCACTAAAGAGGTGCTTGGAGAATTCTAGAAAATTATCTTTTAGAAAATGAATTCATTCACATTTGGATAGGGGATTATCATGGTAGACTGGGTGCTTTCTCTGGTAGTAAATGTACTAGTGAGGAAATTGTGTTGTCTATGTCACACAAACTGCTGGTGGTCTTTTCTTTTTTTCCCTTATCTACAAGCAAGTTTGTTTGGGAAAGGACTTTTGTACAAGAATGGGTGTCACTTGAAGTAATTTCTCTCTTTTCATAGTATGTTTTTGTAAGGGTTTGATTGTTTCATCCCGAGAGAAGTGATTAGTAAGTACAAGTAATTCTATAAAGCATAAAGAAGTGAATCTGTGCAGTTAATACAATGAGGGAATGCTTTACTCTAGACTCGGGGGGGGGGGTTATATCTCCATCCACTTCAGATGGTATCTCACATCATGTCAGTCCAGGTATGATAAGCTAGTCTTGCTGGGCTTTGGCGTGCTTGGACAGGAACTGTTTCGGACCTGTAGAAGCAGCACTGTCTGCATCTAGCCACCATTGGCTGAAAACATAAAAGGCTAAACAAGGTCAGACCTGGTTATCCCTTGAAAGGGAGACCACTAGAATATGCTAGAGGTAGGAAAACAAATAAAAAAAAAAATCCTAAAAGGCAAGATAACTACATGGATGTGACCATGATGTTACCAAGAGTCAACAATGAGTGGAAGACTCTATCAAGACACAGAAGAAAGCAATATTTGAGGTTCGGATGCTTGACAATTGATCCACATTTATGACGGTTGCAGTGTCCCAGGGTCACGTGATCCCCTTCTGTGACCTTCTGACAAGCAAAGTCAACGGGGAAGCCAGATTCACTTAACAACGTTGTTACTAACTTAACATCTGCAGTGATTCACTTAACAACTGTGGCAAGACAGATCGTAAAAGGGGGCAAAATTCACTTAACAAATGTCTCGCTCAGCAACAGAAATGCTGGACTCAATTGTGGTCGTAAGTCGAGGACTACCTGTATTTTGTGGTATACTTGCAGGAAGCTGCTATATGCAGTGTGTTTGGGCAATCCCCAATCCTCTTCCTTGTCTGGAGAGGAGACAAGAACCTGATCCATTCTGCTGCGGTGGCTGGCTCAATCTTCCGTTCAACCTTGCTTCCCCGGAAGTCTAAATCTTAGCTGTTTCATAATCCTTTAGTTTCATAACGCCAATAAATAATTGGTCGGTTTTGCTTTACCAAATTTACTTAAAACAATATACCCCTGAACAATATTTCCCTGAAAATAAGACCTAACTGGAAAATAAGCCCTAGCATGATTTTTTCAAGATGCTCATAATATAAGCCCTACCCCAAAAATAAGCCCCAGTTAAGATGTCAGCCAGACACATGCATTTTACTACCATATTTCCCCGAAAATAGGACCTAACTGGAAAATAAACCCTAATCTTTTGGAGCAAAAATTAATATAAGACCTAGTCTTATTTTCGGGGAAACACATATATAGGAAATCCTTGACTTACAACAATTCATTTAGTGACCGCTCAAAGTTACAACGGCACTGAAAAAGTGACTTAGGACCGTTTTTCACACTTAGAACTGTTGTAGCACCCCCATGGTCATGTAATCAAAATTCAGACACTTGGAGACTCATATTTATGACCGTTTCATTGTCCTGGGGTCATGTGATCCCCTTTTGTGACCTTCTGACAAGCGGAGTCAATGGGGAAGCCAGATTTACTTAACAACTATGTTACTAACTTAACAACTGAAGTGATTCACTTAACAGCTATGGCAAGAAAGGTCGTAAAATGGGGTAAAATACACTTAACAAATGTCTCGCTTACCAACAGAAATTTTGGGCTCAGTTGTCATAAGTTGAGAACTACCTACCTACAGAGCCGCGGTGGCGCAGTGGTTAGAGTGCAGCACTGCAGGCTACTTCAGCTGACTGCTAGCTGCAGTTCGGCGGTTCAAATCTCACCGGCTCAAGGTTGACTCAGCCTTCCATCCTTCCGAGGTGGGTAAAATGAGGACCCAGATTGTTGGGGGCAATATGCTAACTCTGTAAACCGCTTAGAGAGGGCTGTAAAGCACTATGAAGCGGTATATAAGTCTAAGTGCTATTGCTATTGCTACCTGTACTTTCCTCCTAACAGCCTCTTTAAATAAGCTATCTTGAAACATGTTTCACTTGGCTGTGTATAGAAGCAGAGGCATAGGAGACACCAATCATAGAAGCAGCTAAGGAAAAAAGTTTCAGGGGCCAAATATTAGTAGAATAATTTAAAACGTGTCTTTTATGTTTCTTGCTTAAGATAGTTTTCAGATATATTGGCTACGGTGTGGTGAAATTCTGTCCTGTTGTCTTTTCATAAATACTCAATCTGGGAATTCTTCACATAGTGGTTGATATGACAAATTTCAATGATCTTTGAAAGCTGCCTTAAATAGAGACTTGCAGATAAACTATATATTTTTTTTAAATTATTTATACAAAGTGTACTGAGCTGAACTGCGGGGGAAAAAGCCAAGCAAAATTTCCCCCCTGTGGTATCTTACGTGGAAATTGGTAGAAATTATTCTCAACCTTATGAGGCCTTTAAAAGGCAACCTTTGCCTTTTAAATAGCAAATCTTTTAAACTCGGTTGTCCTGTTTTATGGACTACCGGTAGCAAAATGTTTGCCATGAGTGTGCAAACAAATTTTTTTTTCCCCGTCTCCTTCCAATTAACACAGCTAGCCTGCAATTTTACAGTCTGGCGACTGCTAAATAATTTATTGTGCTCTTTGGCAAACAGTGGGTGGGGAAAGAAGAAAACACAGCAAGACCGGCAGAGATCAGCAGATTAGATATGATACTCTGGGGGAAACTGCTTCTGGAATATTTGGGGTTTTTTTAGGCTAAGAAGGAGACAGCAGATCACTTGCTGAGGCCAGAAGCTAATGGCTGCCTGCGACAGGCTCCCATGCATGTCCCACTAAATTGAATTCCCCAAAGGCTGGGCTTATGCAAAATGTTCTCAGCAGGTTGTTTCCACTTGGTTTACAGTTCAGTGGAAGCTGATTATGCCAGCAAGGCTCACTTCAAGGAGTGTGTAGCGTTGCAACTTTGTTCATTGACAAGGTAATTGTTACAAGCTGTGAGCCAATTCCAAGCACTTCCACAGGTCATCTGGACAAAGAATAACGGAATAACAGAGTTCAAGGTCTTCTTGGAGGTCTTCTAATCCAGGGGTCCCCAACCTCTGGCCCACGGCCCACTGCCGGGCCTATTTAGAATTGGGCTGCCTGGAGTGTGCATGTGCGCAGCTCAACTTTCACGAGTGGTGGGCCAGTGGGCAATCGTGCACATGCGTGCCGGCCTGCTGCTTGCGCAAGTCAAGCTGCATGCATGCCCCCTGACCCGCCGCTCATGCGACCCACTTCCCCCCCCCCCCAGCCAGGCCGCCAAGCCACAAAGGTTGGGGACCACTGTTCTAGTCCAACCCCCTGCTCAGGCAGGAAACCCTCTACCATTCCAGACAAATGGTTGTCCAATCTCTTCTTAAAAATTTCCGGTGATGGAACTCCCACAACTTCTGGAGGCAACTTCTGTTCCACTCCTTAATTGTCCTCACTGTTAGGAAGTTTCTCCTTAATTCCAGGTTGCTTCTCTCTCTTAATTAGTTTCCTCCTGCTTTGGAGAATAATTTGACCCCCTCTTTTTTGTGGGAGGAAGGTGTGCTGGGTATGTTTGCCACCTTGAGTTGGTTGTAAAAATAATAAAGATAGGATGCAAATTAAACAAACAAACATTCAACCTAATTTATATCATAGGGTAATTGCTGTGGGAATAAAAAGAAAGGGAATCCTACAGAAAGATGCCTCGAGCTCCTGTAAAAATGATTAGATTAGGATTATATTAGATTATTGATTGGAAACAGTGAAATCACCCTGAGATGCACTGCCATATCTACTATTTTCTCTTACCTGTTTATTCAGTCTCAAATATTATTCCTTTCCTCTTGAATCTTTGTCCTTCATCTTTAACAATCTGATACGTTTGAAGTTGTCATATGTCATCTTGATACCTAGTAGCTACCTGGAATTCCATACAGATGACTGGTTTTTTCTAGAGATGATTGGGCAATTGAGGTATAATTGCTTTTTTGTGTGAAAGTGGATTTATTACTCCCATGCATTTCTTTGCTTCTAGTCTCAAATACATAATGTTATCTTATTTCGATAATTCTTTGATTACAGAAGTCCACATTTCATTAGGATTTTAAAATGAGGAATTGGAACAAAATCCATACTTTCTGCATTATTGGCTATAAAATTGTTCTTGTTTTCTTCAATCCTGTTTTCTTTTTCATTACCTATAACGTCAATATACTAATCAGAGTTTCACCTGCTGGATTTTCTTTCTAAGGCAATTGAATGCTGACACTAACTGATATAACAAATTTGGTTATCAAATATTAAGATTAAATATGTGATGTAGTCATAGAAGAAAATGAACATAGACAGTTGTATAGCCATTAATTTAGATAAAAGCCTTAGGACCCTTAAAGATTAATACATATGGGGTTATTGGTTCTCTCTAAACCTGATTGTTTGTTAGCAGATGTTTCATTACCCAAGTAGATAACATTATCTGTATCAGTCAGTGTGAGGTTAGCTGCCTGTTTACATGCAGTAGTTTGCTCTGGCAGTTTTGGTGGGGTTGTAGTTTCTTCCTTTTTGGTTCCTTGATCAAAGAATTGTTTTCTGCCTGATTGTTTGTCTGATGTTGATCCCTGCTTATCTAATATTGGCTTCTGTGGAGAGGATCTGTTGTAGTCTTTTTGTTTCCTTCCTAGGTTTGGTACTATCTCTTTTTAATGGTGTGTAAATGTGGTTTGTCTCTATGTGTCTATTGATGGCTGATTTGTCTGAATGCCCAACCTCCAGGTACTTTTGGATTTGGCTCAATTCAAGATGCTAATAGTTTTCTACTTGAAACTGTGACTGAGAACAGTCCCTGTGGTTGGACTGTGGTTGAGAATAGCCCATGTGTTGTCAGATTGTGTTTTCATCATGTCTTCTGGCAAGAATTTGGGGTGATCTGCCAATCTTCTGCCTGCCGGTTCTACGTGGTGGCTGTTACAGTCCTTGCATTGTATATTGTAGATGACCCCTGTTTTTTCTTCTTGGGCTACTGGGTCTTTCGGTTTGCTTAAAATGTTTCAGAGGGCTTTTTGTTGGTTTGTGTGCTATAGTGATGCCATATCTGTTGGATGTTTCTGAGTTGTTTCGGATGCACGGGACTGTTACTCTTCATTTTTTTGTGCTACAGGAGCTCAGTCCTTAATTCTAGATTGTTCGTCTATTATTCTAGCTGGCTCACAATTTGAGGGTTCTTTGGAATTTATGGCAGAAGCCAAACTCAGGAGAACCTTCACATAATTGCATTTTTCTGTGCCAATTGTGGTCATTCCTGTATCAGAAGACCTTACGCATGATCAGCGCTCGTGCTCTCATCGTGTCTCAATTGGGCTACTGCAATTTATTCTACATCCTTGCAGCTATCTATGCAATTATGGAGAGATTGAAATTTGCCCCTGTAATGCTGTTATTTTGGGAGCTGCACTGGCTGCCAGTTAGCTTCCGGGTACAATTCAAGGTGCTAGTTATCGTCTTTAAAGCCTTTCATGGTTCTGGATCTGCATACCTATGAAACCACTGCCTGCCAGTGAGATTAGGAAGAGAGCACCTGTTGAAGGTACCCTGTAGGTCAGTGGTTCTCAACCTTTCTAATGCCGCGACCCCCCCGCGACCCCCCCGCACTACCACCGCGACCCCCTCCCTACCCTCTCCCCACGCAGGATGAGGTGATAAAGGGGGCGTGGCACCAGGGGTGAAATGCTCCCGGTTTGGGCTTGCCTGCGGGTCGCCAGACAGCTGGTAACGACAGAAGCGGGAGACTTCGCCCACCCGCCCGGCAAAGCGTTCTCCGCATGCGCAGAGGGTAAAAGAACCCAAATGGCGGCATCCGGGCAGGTGGGCGAAGTCTCCCGCTTCTGTCGCTACCGGCTGTCCGGCCACCTGCAGGCACGGCCGAACCGGGAGCATTTCACCCCTGCAGTGACGGTGGCACCAAGATGGCGGGCTAACGCGTGGCGACCCCTGTGAAATGGTCGTTCGACCCCCAAAGGGGTCGCGACCCACAGGTTGAGAACCGCTGCTGTAGGTGGTGGAAATATCAGCTACGTAGAACTGAGGAGTAAGCCTTCCCAGCGATGCCTTCTTCCTGTGGAACAAGCCTGCCCTATCTTATTGGGCTTCCAGAGGGCTAAAAAGATTGACCATTTGAAAGGTTTTAGGGAATGTGGAAATTTAGACTGCCTCCAGGCATAGCAGCCTCCTAAGATGCAACATTTTTAACCCTATGTTTGGATATCCACTATGAACCCACAGGAATTTGCAGCACAGAAGCCCAAGTAAATACATAAAATAACTTTTCATTAAAGAAGACCGAAGCTGCATACTTCCCCTCACCTGTTTACTTAGAGAGTATTCCAGTTCCAGTTCTGTTTGGAGGGGCCAACATTTGCTGAGTCCACTGTGCCTTCTGCTAGTAAATTAGACCCACAGGTTCTTGTTATTGCAGCTGTCTGAGAATACATCTAGGACAGCGGTGGGTTGCTACCGGTTCGGCCTGCGCACGACCGAACCGGTAGCAACGGGATTTATAACCCACTACTGATTTAGGACCTCTTTGTGCGTAAAATGCACGGCAACTGGGACGTAGCCACATCTTAAATGTTCATACAGGTCTCATGTTGACATATAACATGTAAGCCACGCCAACCTAGGAGTTAGGAACATGAGTTGAAATTGTGAACAACATCCTATATAGAAGTTGGCTTGATTCCAGACCTTATGTCTGATTACTGAGATGCTCTACCTCGTTTCAGCAGGGATAATGGTTTAAAATTGCCTGCTATTAAATGAGCGCCTACCTCCTTACTTCTGAAAAACATGTTTCTGTTCTGAATGACAATATTATATCTAAGCAGGCATCATTTCACTCTTGAGGTGTTGTAGGTTATGAAGTGCAGATTTTGGTGTATTGCATTTATGGTTCGGTGGCTCACTATGAATTATTTCTGGTCTCATTCCGCGCATCAGGGCATTGTTGCTAGGGACAGACTCAGCCTGGACATCAAAAATCCATATAGAAGACAGTTATAAATTATTACATATTGCGTCATCAGAACTCAGAAATATTGCCATCTTGTACCTGCAGCAAAATACTCGAATTCGTGATGAAGTCACCCATGTTTCTGCTTACATCAGTGAAGGGGTATTATATAAATCTCTAAACAGAACAAGCATTAAGAAGTTGGTGCAGGTTAAATCAGTGTATCTGTTTGCATGGTTCTACCCTCATAGGAAATCCGGCTCTTGCTGTATTTATTTATTTATTATTTATTTATATCCTGCCTTTATTATTTTTACAAATAACTGAAGGCAGCAAATATAATCAATACGCCTTCTTCCTCATATTTTCCCCATAACAACATCTTGAACCAGTGAAAAATTTAGAAACTGGCAGAATCTCAGCAGTAATTATTGAAAAGTAGTAGTAGTAGTTATCAAAAGCAAAAAAAGAAATCTGCATAAACACATAAGTTGATTATATACTAAAGAAATAATCCTATATTCATATTCATATTTATACATATAATATAGTTTGTTTAGTGACTTCAAAATTACAAAGTTCAAAGTTACAAAGCGGCACTGAAAAATGTGACTTATGACTGTATTTCAGAGTTACCACCTTTGTAGCTTCCCCACGATCATGTGATCAAAATTGAGATGCTTGGCAACTTGTTCATATTTATGACCGTTGCTGTATCCCAAGGTCATGTGATCCCCTTTTGCAACCTTCTGACAAGCAAAGTCAATGGAGATGCCGGATTCACTTAACAACCATATTACTAACTTAACAGAGTTGAAGAAGCTTCTTGGATGAGAAGTGAAATGTCTTCAAAGAAAAACCAGAAAGTCCAATTGCCTCTTGAAAATACCACCTAACAACTGCAGTGATTCACTTAGCAATTGTGGCAAACAAGGTCGTAAAATGGGGCAAAACTCGCTTAATAGTTGTCTTGCTTAGCCACAGAAATTTGGAGTCAATTGTGGTCATAAGTTGAGGATTGCATGTACAAGTGAGAACTGTGGGGGCAGTTAAAATTTTCTAGGGGTAGCCAGTGCTTAACACAATGGTCTTCCCTTGATAGTCTCTGTTAAGGAATTGTGCAGAGTAACCTCTGCTTCTGAAGGCTTGCACAGTGAACCGTAATGTTGCAGTAGATATGAGTAATGATTCAGTCAATACACAGATACGTTAAAGTGTATAAAAGGAGTTTACTTAAAGAAATAGCACAGTCCAAATAACAGTCCGAATCATACACGTTCTATCAGTCAGTATTCAGACGTACAGCAGTCTTCTTACCAGCCTTTCTTTGTCTTTATCAGCAAACAAAGATTCTCTACTATCACAGATAGCTAGCTACACACAGAGCTTAATTGCAGACACGAAGTCACTCAGCAATGAATCAGCAAAAGCGAGAGAGAGAGAGAGAGAGAACTAACGATGGTCAGTCAGTATTCAGCAGTCTTCTTACCAGCCTTTCTTTGTCTTTATCAGCAAACAAAGATTCTCTACTATCACAGATAGCTAGCTACACACAGAGCTTAATTGCAGACACGAAGTCACTCAGCAATGAATCAATGAATCCGAGAGAGAGAGAGAGAGAGAACTAACGATG
>QLTV01002015.1:503674-540712 GCA_003457575.1 Thermophis baileyi
CGACTTCAGCAACAGAGTGATCAATGCCTGGAATTCACTACCTGACTGTGTGGTTTCTTCCCCAAACCCAAAAAACTTTAACCTTAGACTGTCTACTGTCGACCTCACCCCATTCCTAAGAGGTCTGTAAGGGGCGTGCATAAGCGCACCAGCGTGCCTACCGTCCCTGTCCTACTGTCCTATTGTCCTCATCTATCTGTATTCACTTTGATTATGTTTATGTTTATACCTATACCTGCTATCTTGTACATGTTTGACAAATAAATAAATAAATAAAAATAAAATAAATAAAATAGATATAAACAGAATCTACATATTGACTTTGAGAAGCAGGTTTTTAAAATCCATTGCTGGTGTGTGTGTTGCAGCTTTCTTATTTGCCACTTAGCCTATCACTGACAAATAGTTTGTTTTGTTGTTGGAAATCAATAGGTTTATAAAGTAGAGCAATATTTTTTGCCAAATTATGTTATCAGTATTTAGTAAGATATATGTGTTGGTAGAGAATATTGCTTTGGGGATAAGTAATGCTCCAAAGATTACTTAAGTAGCTAAATGTTTCCTTTTATACTACAAGAGTACTTTTCTGGTTTAATGGTAATCATGGTGGCATTTACTTTTCATAGTATTACCCATGACTTTTTCTGAATTCTTTTTCTTGAGTGAGCTAAAATTACATACCTCCGGTCACTTTCAGAAATGAACCATAAATGGAAATAAATAAATGGGAAACTTATTTATTGCAGGAAGACTAATTAAGTGGCCTGCCTGTTATCTGGTGATAAGATATTGTACTACAGATAGTCTTCGACCTACGGCCACAATTAAGCTCAAAATATCTCTTTGCTAAGCCAGGTAGTTGTTAAGTGAGTTTTTGCTCCATTTTATGACCTTTTTTGCCACAGTTGTTAAGGCAAAAAAGTTAATCACTGCAGATGTTAAGTGAATCATACAATTGTTAAGTGAATCTGGTTTCCCCCATTGACTTTGCTTGTTGGAAGTCAGTGTGTCAATTTCCAAGCACCCGAATTTTGATCCTATGTCCGTGGGCACGCTGCCGTGGTCATCAATGTGAAAAACAGTTATAAGTCACTTTTTTCAGTGCCTTTGTAACTTTGAATGATCATTAAATGAATAGTTGTAAGTCAGTTCCTATACTATTTTAACAATAGCATTCTTCTAGAAAAGAAGTCTTTTAGAGGCGTTTCTGGTCCAATTCACACAACACATTGAAGCAAGCCAGTGGAAGCCCTAGCAGGTTTAGTGTTAAATCTTGGTTATAGTTTTTGGTAGCATAGCATACTGTGCACATTCAATCCATTGGATTACTTTATGATTCCGTGTATGGACTTAAAACCAGGTTAAATCATTAACCAGTTAAATGTGCTTTATGAATAGACCAGTGCTTTCCTAATCCATCCCCACACACTCCTCCAGTATGGTTTGAAGAAATCTGAGACCTCCTGCCATCAGAATATTTCAAATGCTTCAGATTTTTAAAAGAGGAAAAAAAATGTGTGTGAATATTGAATGGAAGTGTTATTTAGATGGAGTCGTCGGTCTTTAAACCATTCCGAAGACTTTTGTAGCAAGATCCAAACATAGGAAGTGCATCCGGGAAAGAAATCCTGTTTCCTCCCAGTTGTTCTCTGAATATCGGGGCAGGATATTTTGCAGACAGCCTGTCTTGCACCCAGTTGCCTTCTGGAAATGGCTGTCTTCCTTTCCATGGGGAAAACGTTCAACGCTCAGCTGATAACGCTACCGTCTGCTTACCCGCTGGTGCAAGGTTGCATCTTGTCTTGCCAAATGGCAGCATTTTGTAGATGGAGATGGGCTTGTATGGCTTCAACAGCAATGTTTAGGGGCCACTGCACTCTGTTGCCATAGTACCCAGAACCTGCTGCCTTCTTCCTTCTCTCCACGAATCCTTGTCCATTCGGATGACTGCCTTGGCCATCTGGACATGGGACCAAGTGCTCCCAAGATGCCCCTTGATTTGCTCCATTGGGGTGGGCTTTGGGTAGCCCGAGATGTTAATTCAGCTACAGACACACATACCTCCAATCTCTTATTTGTTCTTTCTTGAAACTAAACTCACCGCAGTGGTTGAATTTCAGGTACATTTTGTTTTTTTTAAAAAAAAAAACAATTGGAAAATTGCAAGGCATGTACAAGGGGGACAAGCTATCATCAGTTGATAATGAAAAACAAAAAGCTATCTGCACAAAGATGCACAAAAAAAATAAAAATAAAAGGCTTGTATGTTTATGTCCTTTCAAATATATAGGGGTTGTTTCTTGGGGAAAATAGCAGCAGAAAGGAGTATTGTTAATAAAGAAGAATATCTGTAGCTCAGGGTTGGCATTAGGAGCCCTTGGAGCTCTCTGAGCTTGCTTGTTTTCTGGCAGACGTTTCATTACCCAAACTAGGTAACATCATCAATGCTAGTGATGATGTTACCTAGTTTGGGTAATGAAACGTCTGCCAGAAAACAAGCAAGCTCTAAGACAGCGGTTCTCAACCTGTGGGTCGCGACCCCTTTGGGGGTCGAACGACCATTTCACAGGGGTCGCCATGCGTTAGCCCGCCATCTTGGTGCCACCGTCACTGGCAGGGGCGAAATGCTCCCCGTTCGGCCGTGCCTNNNCTCAACCTGTGGGTCGCGACCCCTTTGGGGGTCGAACGACCATTTCACAGGGGTCGCCATGCGTTAGCCCGCCATCTTGGTGCCACCGTCACTGCAGGGGTGAAATGCTCCCGGTTCGGCCGTGCCTGCGGGTCGCCGGACAGCCGGTAGCGACAGAAGCGGGAGACTTCGCCCACCCGCCCGGATGCTGCCATTTGGGTTCTTTTACCCTCTGCGCATGCGGAGAACGCTTTGCGCATGCGCAGAGGGTAAAAGAACTAAAATGGCGGCGTCCGGGAGAAGTCTCCTGCTTCCATCGCTATCAGCTGTCCGGCGACCCGCAGGCAAGCCCGAACTGGGAGCATTTCGCCCCTGGTGCCACACCCCCTTTGTCACCTCATCCCGCGCGGGGAGGGCGCGGGGGTCTCGGCGGTGGCGGGGGGGTCGTGGGGGGGGTCGCGGCATTAGAAAGGTTGAGAACCACTGCTCTAAGAGCACCATGATCCGTCAAGGAGCATTTTGTACGTTCACCGCCTTGACTTACTTATACGGTAATAAAATTGCGATAAAACACTATTACATAAAGAATATTTTATTTAATTTGTTCTTTGCTATGCTTTTGTGGCTCAAGGCGGATAATAACCAAGGCCTTTGAAGGCAAAATGAAATGCAATTAAATCAAAATAAGCATTTGTTTATCTGTGGTCACTTAAAAAAAATATACATAAAAGTTTCCCCCACCTTTGATTATATTTCGCAACAAAACCCCTGGGCAGGGAGAGAATGATTGACACAGACTCTGCCTATCCAGAGATATGGTTGTGTGGAGACTTGAACAGTCTTAAGACCAATGCAATTTAATCTCTGCAGTACTTAAAAGAACATAGCCAGGGTTTGATACAATACAGGTAGTCCTCGATTTACAATCACAATTGAGCCCAGAATTTATGTTGCTAAGTGAGACATTTGTTAAGTGAGTTTTGCCCCATTTTACGACTTTTCTTGCCACATATGCTAAGTGAATCACTGCAGTTGTTCAATTAGTAACACAGTAGTTAAGTGAATCTGGCTTCCCCATTGACTTTGCTTGTCAGAAGGTCGCAAAAGGGGATCACATGACCCCGGGATGCTGTAACCAGTTATCAAGCATCCAAATGTAAATCATGTGACCATGGGGATGCTGCAACGGTCGTAAGTGTGGGAAATGGTCGTAAGTCACTTTTTTCAGCGACGTCGTAACTTCAAACGGTCACTAAATAACAGAATAACAGAGTGTTCAACAAACGAACTGTTGTAAGTCGAGGACCACCTATATAACCTACGTTATACCCTGAAGACATTTTTCCTCCGCTAATTTACCTGCTTTTCATTTTTGTCTTCCTCCCCAGGTTCACAGCAAAGACAAAAAATACGTCTGCAAAGTGTGCAGCCGAGTGTTCATGTCCGCCGCCAGCGTGGGCATCAAGCACGGTTCCCGTCGCCACGGCGTGTGCACTGACTGTTCTGGCCACGGCATGGCTGGCCACTTAGAAGCCGGTGGCAGAGACGGGTCCCCGGATGGATTGTACGGCACCGAGGGCCCTTACGCTGAAGACCCCGACGACCTCAAGGCGGAAGGAGACGAAGAGGAGGAAGACGACCTGAAATGGAAAGAGGAGATGGAGATTTCACAAGACGAGGCCATCTTGGAAAATGACAAAGATGGCGCTGACTCTGCCCCAGAGAACCCTGGGGAGACCGACAAGGATTTCACTTGGATTTCTTAGGGATTTGGGGGGTTTCCTGCCGGTTTGGGGATCGCAGGGTGGGAAGAGCTGTATCAGGAAAGCTCCAACAGCCTGGCCATTGTCCCCGAGTATAGAAACGCATTATGTGTGAAGACTTTTTTTTTTTTTCAAAGAACATCTGATAAGTTCTCTATCGGATTTTTGAATTAATAAGCATTTTCCCTCGATGCTGTCACTTCCTTTTTTAAATCCTTCCAACCGTTTTAAAAATAGGAAAAGAAGAAACCCAACCCTCAAATCTTTCAGTCGGAACCGACCAGGTTATATGCAGGCAGCATGGAGTTTCCTCTCTCAAATATAGACATACACCCGTGTTTCCCCGAAAATAAGACCCTGTCTTATATTTTTTTTTTGAACCCTGAAATAAGCGCTTGGCCTTATTGCCATGCACTCAAAAGCCCGATTGGGCTTATTATCAGGGGATGTCTTATTTGGGGGGAAACAGGGTATATTTATTATTTTTCCACGGTCAAACTTAACATAGAGGGAACATGTGCTTCTCCAATGATAATGATCAAAAATGTTTTAAAATAACTATCCTCCCAGCAGCAGGGGAAAGTGGTATCAAGGTTACCGGTGGTAAACAAAACAGTGGGAGCGTTTGAGAGCCCAGCCGGAGAGAACAATAGGTTTTACCGTTTGCAGCAGCCTTCACTAGGCTGTTGTCCTCTTTCCCTGAAGTGGGTTGATCAAAGGATTAATTTAGCCCACTGGCATTTGAATAACCTCAGGTTGCCTCCATTTATAACTTGCTTGCTAATGAGGGCAGAGCGAGACATCCACGCCACAAATATGCCCCCTTGTGGCTAAGGAGCATTGTGGCAGTGTGGGGAACCAAAGGGTTTTCTTGGCCAAGCTCCATTAAGAAATAGCTGTGTTGGGTTGTTACTAAGCCACGCATCGAGTAACTACGTCGGCTGGGCCGATCTTTGCCGTTGTGTCGAGTGGGGAACCTGTACAGATCATGTGTGGCACAGTCCCTCTCAAGGAATGAGTGCTAATCAGTCCACAAGATCACATCGATATAGCAAGCGTTGTTGTGAGCAGGAAAATTCCACTTGGTTTCCCAGCCTGGATAGCAGAGGTCTTTGACTGCCCTAAGAAAAACTCACATATTCCTCCAAAGGCCTTAGTACCTCTTTATCTGAAGTTTTAGGATCTGCACATTTGGGGAAGCAACCTTCTGTATTTAAACAAGATATTTCGTGACCTTTCTTCTCTGTAATGATTGAATAGGATTTCTGGCTGGTTGCTGCTACTTTTCTGGGACAGCTTTAAAAGGGTCATTTGGCCAATTTGTTCTTTTATCTTTGCCTCCTGCACTGAAGCAGAAAAAGTGCATCTGAAACCTCTTGTTCTTAGCTGCAAAACCTGTAGTTTCATTCCAAATACTGTGAGGCTCAAAACCATGATCTTAAAACTGACCTTAAAAAAACCAAGTCTCTGAGTCAGAGAGGTCAAACAGTTAAAGGTGCTGATTCCCTCTGTGTGTGTGTGTGTGTGTGTGTGTGCGTGCGCGCGCGCGCACGCGTGTCTAACTAACATAGGGTCTGTGTATTGTCAGATCTGATAACAAAGGTAACATATCATAATTTCTAAAGAGTAATATATCCTTTCCTTCTCTGGCACTTTTTCTAACTTTTGGAATCTTGAAATGTTTTAATAATGTAACCTAAGGAGTTGGGAACATCCTAGTTTCAGAGTTTTGTTTCATTTTATCTATTACTTTTCAATTGTAGCTACTTCATAAGTCAATGGAGGAGGGAGAAGTGTACAAGAATGAAAGACACCTGGCATTGTTAATCCTCCAGAAAGAATCACCTTAATGTTTCTAAAAGAGAGAAAGTGAAAGAAAAACATCATTTCCTAGTTAAAGAACTTTCTATGCAGGTTTGTAGAGGAGCACCCTTGGCTTAACGTACTAAACCCAGTTAGAAAATGAGTGCAGAAGTGGTGCTGAATTGCAGGGGGTTTGTACTTACGATTATTTTTAATTTATTTATTAAATTTGTATGCCGCCCATCGCTCTGCAAATGACTCTGGGCAGCTTACGATGTTACAAATAACTGAATAAAACAATTACAGAATTATAACATTAAAACGTCAAACGCTGAAACGTTAAAAGTCACATTAGATAAAAAGAACCAATGCACAGATGGGAAGTGGGGGGGGGGGGGTGAGATCTTGCACTAGTCTAGTAGCCACTTCCAAAATAGGATGCCCGTATCGGGGGGCCCTAAGTCAGTTGGTAGAGCCAGGTTTTCAGGCTTTAAGGTAGCATTATCCATCCGGTGATCATGACAAGAAAATACATCCAGGCCTTACTGCATCAATGCAGTAATGTTGGTCTCCTATTTTGGGCTGGCCTTGAAACACACCCTGCTTCAAACGGTGCATACTATACTTGTAGTACTTATATCTAATCTAACTGGAGATCATGGAAAGATAGAAAATAATGGATTATTAAGAGCAATAAAATTGTCTGCTTATGCTTCTATAGATTCTTGGCTGCCCCAAAGACTGAATGGGCTCCATGCCAGGCATCCTGCAACTTAATTTGTAAGGCGGATTGTTTGTATCTCCCCTAAAAGGGCTTCAAATCCAAAGACAGACAATCCATAGCAGTAGCAGCTTATCGGTGCTAAAAGGCTCCCCATTTAAATTTTGCATTTCTCATTGGGGAGGTCTGAGCAAAAGTTACACTCCAGTTTGCACTAAGAAACAGCTTCCTCCAAGCTGCATATTTTACCTATCTTTGTTTCATTACATATCACAGCTCCGCTGTTTCCTTCTTCCTTTACTGGGGTAGACCCTGTGCAGCAAAGAGAACCGAGAGGGGAATTTAAGAAACATGCTGTTCTGCTCATGTCTTTTTCCAATCTATCAATTCTCACCTTTTTCCCAGCATAGTTTTCATATTTCCCACACTCCCCATTCGTTGGAGGGTTGCGGTTTAAGCTACTGTTTTCTTGAAGTTAAAAGAATGCATTTATTGCCTATATTGACCCAACGTGCTTAACATAGTTACTGCACCGACTTGTTTTCTGAGTTTACAGAATAATCGAACCATAAACTAACATAATAGAGTTCAGAGCACCTGCTAAGACACCAAAACCAAGGTTAAAAGTAACCAGGTTTAGCATCGAACCACGAGACAAGCAGTATATAAATTTGATAAATAAATGTCTGTGGAGATTCTCAGTCATTCAGGTCATAGTTGTCTCAAAAGTGCTTTTTCAAAAGGCAGCTGGCCTGTTTTTTCCTTGAGGAAGACGTTTCGCTTCTCATTTAAGAAGCTTCATCGGATCGTCAGTTTTAAGATAATTAAATAAAGGTATAAATGCAGATGTTAAGTCTGCCTCTGTCCTGGTTAAGCAGGTTGGAGAAAATACAGCTTTTGCATGAATGTGGGATAGTTGATGGACTTCTTTGAAGTTGTAAAAACTCTGTTCATTTAACAGTTGAAAAAACATCTAACCAAATATTATCATTTTCAAATGAAAGAAGGGCGAATGGGAGGGGAAGGAGTCGTTTTTAACAGATCTCCGCGACTTCTTGCATTTTATATTGTATTTTAACCGGAGGGCGATATTTTAAGATTAGGTTTTTGTATACTTTTGTAAAGGGCTTGGAAAAATCAGCAAAGACACTGGCCTCACTGGGTGCAGAATACAAACCTTTTCTTCAGTTTCTTGACTCTTCTTTGCCTTAGCAACTTTCTCATTTATCGATGATGCTTCCAAAAGCATTCCTGAGATTCAGTTCCCTCTTGGTTCCATCTCAATGGGCATCTTTTTAAAAAAACAACGACAACAGCTGGGTTCAAATTCAGATATTTAAGGGGGGGGGGGACAATTTTCAGGTTTTGGAGACATTCCATTTCCCTCCTATCCAGACCTGAGAATTGGAATCCCCACTCTGCTGCTATGTTCAAGTAGGTTTTACTTCCAATTACATACATGAAGATTTTACTTCCAATTACATACATGAAGTGCAGTCCTATACAAAAAAAGGGATGGGGGAGGACTTCTAATTTCTCCTGGATCTTTCCTTGTGCCTTCTCCTCCCTCTGTCCTTGTAAGTGTGGTCAAAAATTGGTTCCCAGTTGGTCTCATCTGCAATGTTAGCATATAACTGAGGCAAAAGATTTGAATACAATCCACCTAACCCTGGTCTCTCTAAGTCACTGTCTCGTTCCCTTTTCCTTCCCTGTTCCATGCTGGTTAGTTTTTACTTATATTTTGAAGAGACTATTTTGTTTTTGTTCTTCTCTCTCTCTTCTCCCTCTCTGCCTGAAATAGTGGGCTCTTTGCTTCTGCAGCTGTTTATCAACAATGCAAAGGAGAAGCAAATACATTAAAGTCTGTAAAGTTATGGCTGATGTTGGTTGCAATGCTCTTGTCTTCGCGTGCCCACAAGCGACACACCTTCAGATTTTTAGGAACCAAATTTGGTGGAAAACATGATACTTGGTGTTGAGCCATTGGGCCTGGCTGTGTTTTATATTCCAAGAGAGAGCTTTTGGAAAAGTGGCTTAACATCTTGGGAGTTTCTGAACAACTGTTGTGGGGCATAAGCCATGTTGCACAGCTTTTAAGAGTCGTGATGGTGCAGTGGTTAGAATGCAGCATCGCAGATTAACTCTGCCCACTGCCAGGTGTTCGATCCTGACCGGCTCCAGGTTGACTCAGCCGTCCATCCTTCCGAGGTTGGTAAAATGAAGACTCAGATTGTTGGGAGGAAATATGCTGACTCTAAACTGCTTAGAGAGGGCTGTGAAGTGCTAAGTCTTAAGTGCTATTGCTATTTTGTCCACCTCATGGGATTCTACCTAGGAAAGTGGTGCAGTGGCCTAGTGATGGAGCTCTCACCTCACAATCAGGAGACTCTGAGTTCGATCCTAGGTAGAGGCAGATATTTCTGTCTCTGGGCACAATGAGAATGTATCTGCTGAACAAAACTCCGCAATGGCGACAGGAAGGGCATCCGGCCAGTAAACAGCTCCATTCAGTTGCCCAGACTCCACCCCGCAAGGGATTATGGGGTTGTTAAAAGATGATGATGACGGGATTCTACCTAGGAGGCATTGTTATGGGTCGTTCTATCTACAGTTGCTTTGTGAGCTGCTAGAACAGAGTTATATCAATCTTGCGCAATCCTAATGCTCAACGGGCCGGCCGCCGACTCGAATGTGATGCTTGCTTTGTTCTGCAACCAAGCCGGGGATGTTTGCTGTTCTAGCAGTTGCGGTGATCTGTACAAAAAACGGGCAAAATGCCAAAGCAAATCAAAGGCTGGGCTCGCATGTTGCGCTAGACTTAACATTTTGTGTAAATCCAGCCCTTGGAGTTCGTAAACATGGATTTACGGCTGGCTTTTGATTTTGGATGAGGAATGATTAGGCGTGGATTGGGAGGTGTTTCGTTGTTGTTTTTTTAAAAAAACTATGTTTTAGGTCTTGTGCTTTACGTTTGGGGTGTTCCGCGCCTCGAAATGCCAGGAAACCTTGCCACCGAATTTTCAGCAATTGATAGCCAGGTACGGATAGAGGACCAAATAGAAAAGAGGCTCGGGTGCTGTATGCAGCCTATTTTATGGCCAATTATGGATTATTCCAGAGTTCCCCAACCTTTCCGTCTTTGTGGACCGGCGGGGAGGGGGCGCGAGGGGGGATTCCATGTGAGTGGCAGGCGCTCGCATTCGCCCGCCACTTCCATAGTCCTGTTCTGAATGGCTCAAAGCCTGGTAGTGGGCCGCAGCCCCTGGAGTTGGGAACCCCTGGATTATTCAATAGTAAACCATGGGACAGAAAAAATATATATCCAGTCTGGGTGACTTGAAGAGTTGACGAGAGGCATTGATGGGTACTATAGTACTTCTGGCTGCCTACCAAGCATTAGAGCTGGGTTTGCCCACCGTGGCAACTTAAAGAAGTCTGGACTTCAATTCCCAGAATTCCCCAGCCAGCATGGCTGGCTGGGGAATTCTGGGAGTTGAAGTCCAACGTGTTAAAAGTTGCCAAGGTGGGTAAGCCCTGCATTAGAGGAAGGGTGGATGTTAGAATAGAATAGAGCTGGAAGGGACCGTGGAGGTCTTCTAGTCCAGCCCCTTGCTCAAGCAGGAGACCCTATATCATTTCAGACAAGTGACTGGCCAGTCTCTTCTTAAAACCTCCAGTGATGAAGCCCCGACATCTTCTGGAGGCAAGCTGTTCCACTGGTTAATTGTCCTCACCGTTAGGAAGTTTCTCTTCAATTCCAGGTTACTTTTTCATTAGTTTCCACCCATTGTTTCTTGTCCTTCCTTCTGGTGCTTTGGAGAATAGCTTGACTCCCTCTTCTTTGTGGCAGCCCCTCCAATACTGGAATTCTGCTATCATGTCCCCCCTAGTCCTTCTTTTCTCTAAACTAGCCAAACCCAAATCCTGCAACCGTTCTTCATATGTTTTGGTCTCCAGGACTTTGATCATCTTGGTTGCTCTTCTCTGAACTTTTTCCAAAGATGTGACCCCTATCATTAGACCAGCCCCTCGGCCGGGGGGGGGGAGGAGAGAGAGATTGGGATGATGAGCGCTACTGTCTGCTGGCTATTTCGGCTATCGTACACAAAACTCTTCCTGAAATCCTTGGACTGCTACCTCAACTGTGCTAAGGGAAACTATTTCACCGCCAGTCCAATCATCTACTCATGATCTCAGAAAAGGGCATTATGATCGTTTGTCTGAACATCTTGGCTTTTGTCCCAAGAGGCTATGAATGTGACTTTCCCCATCTTTGGTAGCTGCATCTTTGTGAAAACCCTACTGGTCATTATGCGGATCCACCCAGCTTTACAGGTTCTCTTTGCCCCCTGCATTAAAATACAATTTCATGAATTGAAAGCATTTCCTGTCTATTTCAATGCAATAAGCACTTGGGGCTATTTTGCAATCCATGATCTGAAGGATGAAAAGAAATAACCTATTAATTATGGCAGTTCCTCCTCGGTTCATTTGGTGAACACCTTTTATTGGGGCAAGAGGTGCCAGTTTTGACTCCACGCAGCTTTTGAACACATAAAGCTATCATACTGAATTAGCCAAAGACATTGTCTGAATATACAATTGAACTTTCCAGACTAGCAATAGATTTACTTTGGTCCTCGCAGCAGCTACGGGGTGGACTTCTGCCTAAAAAGTATTTTCTGTATCCATGAGCTGTGTCTCATCCCCCTTTTAAGGGGGGGCAAGTTGGATTTGCAAGCAAGAAAAAAGTTGACACGATCAGGGATTTAATATCTGTGTATAACAATCTATTTGATTCTATTTTGGCAATCGTCAGATTAAGAAAATGTTTTCCTGGAGGCAAACAGAAATCCAATCTATGGTTTTAAAAATATCTGCTCAAATCCTTCCAAGGTTTCAGAACTAGCCAGCATTTTAAAGATGCCAGGATCGAAAACCATCCTGAGATACTATGTTTGAATGTCTTCTTCACGGGATGACTTTCCTTCCAGCTTTAAATATCATTAAGCTTTGATTTTCTTCCCCGCCTCGTCCCAAGGCAGAGAGGGATGGAGCACCTGCAGGATTTTAAATCACAATCCTCCCTTTTTACAATGAAGCCTGATCCCTGCTGCACAGAATGGTGAAAAGGGAAAAGAGACCACTTGGTGATTTTTTTTTCTTTCAGGTGATGGAGCCTGCCACAATGGCTTGTGCGCCCCATTTGTCAACAGATCTGCAAGGAACCTTTGTACATGCATTTGTACCAGAAAAACTGAAGCAATTGCTACAAAATTCGTTAGATTTTAGATAGATTTGCCTGAACCTTGTTTGCAGAACATCCCTGATCAATCCCTGCTATTTATTGCAGGAAAAACTGGAAAAATATCCGCCAGAAATCTCGGAACAGCATTATCAGCCATTGTGGATAACTTCTAGCGATGCTGGCTCAAAGAAATTTGATTCACCTTAGGCTCATTCAGAGACAGAGCATAGGAAAGAAAAAGTCATCAGAATGTCTAACACAATTACAATTTGGTTTTTGCCTCTGAAGTTAGTTGCTCAATCACAGCAGCCTTCTGATAAAACGGGGGCTGGCCCGCTCTCATTTCCGTGCTTCCATATTTGCACAGCTTCTTCCTCTGTTAAAATGCCACAGACTTAAAACTCTGGGTGTGTGTTTTTTTTAATGCAAAAACTAGGAGAAAAATGCAATAGTAACGACATTTTATTTTATTCTGTGACACGCGGAACTGTTGATGAAAAAAAAAAAAAGCCATACCGAATGGTGTTTTTTAAAATTCTTTTGTGGTTCTCTAATGTATGAATTGGATTTCTGCCTTTTTTAAAAGGATTCCTTCAGAATAAGGAGTACTCTTTGTGTGCGCTTTCATAAATATATATATATTTATTTTTCGGTGTGCTTTTCACTCTGTCTACTGAAGCGAATGAAGACAGAGTTTAAGCACTGATTTTTTTTTCCTTGAGAATATTCTATATTATACTGCCTTTATATATTATTATAAACTTGTGTTTGTATTGGCAATGTTTAATATTGGGGAGTTGAGGGGACGAAAGATTTTAGTGCCCCTATGTCTTGGGGATACATGGTTTATACTTTTTTCTCCATAGTTCAGGTAACTGGGTTTGTTTTCTAAACCATTTCAAACTTTGTGTGTCTAGATCAGTGTTTCTCAACTTCGACAACTTTTGAGAGATACAGATTTCCAACTCCCAGAATTCCCCAGCCAGCCAGTTGAAATCCACCTCTCTTAAAATTTATCAAGGATGAGAAACACTGGCCTAGGCAGCCCACCATCTGCCTGTCTGATTATATTTTGTCATGGGATTAACTTCAATGCATACAAAAAAAAAAAAGTCACTTTCAATAAATCAGGACATTGCTGCTAAAATGTATCAGTGTTTACAATTCCACTGTTATTTCTTTTAATAATTTCCCGAACTTTGCCATTTAGATGTGGAGTCCTTGGTGCTCTCTGAGCTTGGTGGTTTTCTTTCAGACCTTTCATGACCCAACTAGGTAACATCATCAGTGCTAGAATGGAGTATATGGAGAGGACGACTGTGGAATCCTTGGTGCTCTCTGAAATGTTTCATGACCCAACTAGGTAACATCGTCAGTACTAGAAGGGAATGGGATTTGCTCTTTGTTTATATATACACTAGCTTGCAACACCCGGAAAAATACGGCATACTTCACTTAATCCTCCAGGGAAAGATTGAAGGCAAACGAGGTCCAGGCAGAAGAACATCATGGCTTCAAAATCTAAGGGACTGGTTTGGACAAAATTCAACAGCACTTTTTCATATAGCTGTTGATAAAAATAGGATCGCCAACATGATCGCCAACGTCCGATGACGGATATGTGTGTGTGTGTTTCCCCTTGGTAGCTCCTTTCAAAAAATTGAGAATGTAGAATTTGAGTTGACTTTTGGGGGAAGCCAAAGTAGTGTGAATCCAGGGGACAAGTTATCCTTCAAACTAAGGTTGGATGGGCAATTAACAGATAATGTATTCAGTCCTGCATCAAGCAGGGGGTTGGCCTAGATCAGCGGCTTCCAACTTGGCAACTTTTAAGACCTGTGGACTTCAACTCCCAAAATTCTGGAAGTTGAAGTCCACAACAGGTGGGTTTCAGCAGGTTCTGACCAGTTCTGGAGAACCGGTAGTGGAAATTTTGAGTAGTTCGAAGAACCCGTAGCGGAAATTTTGAGTAGTTTGGAGAACCGGTAAATACCACCTCTGACTGGCCCCGCCCCCATCTATTCTCTGCCTCCCGAGTCCCAGCTGATCGGGAGGAAATGGGGATTTTGCAGTAACCTTCCCCTGCCACGCCCACCAAGCCACGCCCACAGAACTGGTAGTAAAAAAAATTGAATCCCACCACTGGTCCACAAATCTTAAACTTGCCAAGGTTGGACATCCCTGGCTAGATGAACTTGGAAGGACTTCTCAATACCGTGATGCTGTACTTAGAACACAGTATTGTAGGCTAATTCTGCCCACTGCCAGCGGTTCGATCCTCACCAGGCTCAAGGTCGACTCAGCCTTCCATCCTTCTGAGGTTGGTAAAATGAGGACCCAGATTGTTGGGGGCAAGAGGCTGACTCTGTAAACCACTTAGAAAGGGCTGTAAAGCACTGTGAAGCGATATATAAGTAAGTGCTATTGCTATATAGGTAGTCCTCGACTTATGACCACAATTGAGCCCAAAATGTATGTTGTTTTTTGACGAGACAGAGTTTTGCCCCATTTTATGACCTTGCCACAGTTGTTAGGTGCAGTCGTTAAGTTAGTAACAAGGTTGTTAAGTGAATCTGGCTTCCCCATTGACTTTGTCAAAAGGTCACAAAAGGGGATCACATGACCTTGGGACACAGCAATGGTCATTAAGTATGAGCCAGTGGCCAAGCATCTGAATTTTGATCACATGATCCTGCTACAAAGGTGTGGAAAATGGACATAAGTCCATTTTTTCCAGGGCCGTTGTCACTTTAAGCAGTCGCTAAATGAACTGTTGTAAGTCAAGTGCCACCTGTGCTATAGACTTCAACTCCCAGAATTCCCCAGCCAGCATGATTATCTCCGAGAATTCTGGGAGCTTAAATCTACACATCTGGAAGTCTCTCAAATAGTGAAGGAGATTTCTCTCCAGGAGCTGGGATTAGCTCTCTTAACCATGTTTAACTTTTAATACCACCTAAATTGGTTTCCTGTGGTTATCTATTCCTACGATCAATTTATTCTTAAGAAACCATCCGTTCAAAAATAGCAGCTGTCTTTCCTGCCACCAAAAGTCACTCGCATTATTGAATCTTGATTCAAGATCTATTGCAAGGTGCAATGTGTACTGTACAGGTAGTCCTCGACTTACAACAGTTCATTTAATGACCATTGAAAGTTACGACGATGCTGAAAAAAAGGGACATCTGACCATTTTTTCCGCACTTACAACCGTTGCAGCATCCCTGCGATCAAAATTCACACATTTGGCAACTGACTCCTATTTATGACGGTCGCAGTGTCCCGGGGTCACGTGATCCCCTTTTGCTCGACCTTCTGACGAGCAAAGTCCATGGGGAAGCCAGATTCACTTAACAACCATGTTCCTAACTTAACAGCTGCAGCGATTCACTTAACAACTGTGGCAAGAAAGGCTGTAAAATGGGACAAAACTGACTTAACAAATGTCTCACTTAGCAACATAAATTTTATGCTCAATTGTGGTCGCAAGCCGAGGATTAGCTGTACTTACACCTGGAAGTAAACCCTACCAAATTCAATAGGACTCGTTTCATATTACACTAGGAATAGAACTGCACTACTAAAATATCAGCAAAGGCTCATTTTTTTTAATGTACAGGTAGTCCTTGCTTAATGACTGTTTACTTAGCAACTGAAGTTACAACGGACCCCCAAAATGGTCTCATCTGGATTGGAAATTGCTGCCCCTCCCCCCCTGCTCATGAGCTTGGCAACCTGCTTACATTTATGAGGTTTTCAATACCGCATTTTTCAGACTATAAGACGCACCAAGATTTTGAAGAGGTAAACCAAAAAAAAAAAAAGTTTTTGCCCTCCCCGGCCCCCAGGATCACTCTACAGGCCTCCCAAACCCTCTGCACGCCCCATTTTTTGCGACAAACGGGACGCGCAGGGTGGGGTTTTTGGAGGCCAAAAATGGCTGTATTCGGTATATAAGACGCACCAACATTTCCACCCTCTTTTGGGGGGGGGGGAAGTGCGTCTTATACTCCAAAAGATACGGTATTTTATGGCCATGCAACCAGCATGTATGTATGTATGTATGTATGTACCGTATGTATGTATAACAGTTGCAGCATCCTGGGGTCCTGTCAGCATCTTTATGACGCAGCCAGCTTTCAAGCAAAATCAACAAAGGAAGCTGGATTCACTTAACGACTGTGTGGTCCACTTAACCGCATTCACTTTACCGGGGGGGGGGGGGAGTCGTAAAATCATGCATGGCTCACTTAATAACAAATTGCTTAGCAGTGGAACTTCTGCTCCCAACTGTGGCTGGAAATTGTGAAGTTCTGTGTTGCCCTATTGCACACTGGCCGCTGGATCTGACTACACAGGTAGTCCTTGACTTACAACCAGAATTGAGCCCCAAATTCCCGCTGCTAAGCAAGACAGTTACGAGTTTTGCCCCATTTTACAACCTTTCTTGCCACAGTTATTAAACGACTCGCAGCAGTTAAGATGGTAACACGGTTGTTCAATGCATCTGGTTTCCCCGTGGAATTTACTTGCCGATTGGAACCAACGCTCCTAGCAATAGTGAGGCTCGATCCCAAATTTTAAGCCCAATTGGGCCAACGATCAAACGGTAAAAGCCTACAAGACTCATACAGTTAAAAATAATAATCTGTATTTTTTTTTTTTTACCAATTCAAAAGTAGGTGTGCGCGCACATCTGGGCTAAGTGTACATAGAAAGCTTCCTGAATTAACAGAAACGAAACATTCGCTTACTCGTTACACATCCTTGCAAAGCAAAGTTCAACTCTCTCCCAGAACTACGTTTCCCCTGCATTTGATAGGACACACTGCTAAATAGGTTTGCAATAGGATGACGGCAAAGCCCTCAAAAAAAAAAAAAAAAAGCCACTTGGGATGCAGGCAGACAGCAAGAAGAGTTGATTATCTCCAAAATTAACAATCATGGTCGAAGGACTTTGCCGGTTTTGGTGCATCCAGCAGACTGCAGAGCAAAGCTTTAAAAATGGGCGGAAAAAAAAGAGAGAAGGGAAGCACCAGTTTGCTTGGCAGAGCAATTCCCAACTTGGTGGTGTCCAGATGAACATCGCAACTCCTCCAGAGGACACCCAGTGGAGGGGGGGGGGGGAAATACCAATAAAGGAGAATATTTATAGCTCAGGGTTGAAATGAAAGGTCCTTGGTGCTCTCTGAGCTTGGCTGTTTTCTTGCAGACGTTTCATTACCCAAAATACGTTAACATCATCTACCACTAGCACTGATGATGTTACCTAGTTTGGTGATGAAACGTCTGCAAGAAAACAACCAAACTCAGAGCGCACCAAGGACCCCTCCAAGAAAAAAAGAAAAAGACCTTTAAAAAGGGAGGTTTTTAAAAAGTTTAATGCTTTCGTGGAAACCTGTCCTCCGAAGACACATCATCAGGGTTGTGTGTTGGAAACAGAAAGGGTAGTCTCTCCCTCTCTTCCCCCCCCCCCCCACCCACAACCGACACACACACAAATCAATCTCTGAAAACATTATGGTTAAAATACCAAATCCGGCTAATATTGGCTTCAGTGGGACAGAATAGAAAATTGGGAGGCAGGAAAAGTTTAAAAACCCCTGTGCAGTTTGCAATAGTGCAAAGAAGTTATCCGGCGAGGCCTTTTCTCCGCAGTCTCATTTCTGGCGAGTGCACGCTGCCGAACACAATCCGTGTGCTTGTGAATGTTGCTTGTACCAACACTCAAGGATGTTGCAGCGGGACAATCTCCTGGGGCCGTTTGGTCTCGGAGCCTCTCTCTTCAGTTTGCAGGTCTTCCGAATCGGGTATTTCCACCAAAAACACAAAACAACGCTTGTTGTTGTTGTTGTTGTTGTTGTTTGCAGAGGATACTTTTTTTTTTAAAAGCATCTCCAGGTGCCACAAGGTGCCGTAAGAAAAGGACAGGTGCATGGAAATATGACGGTGAGGTTAAACGGAAATGGAATTCGGTGACCGAGCAGAACTGGCACGGTGGCTCAGGTTTTCATTTTTAGAGACAAGCGCACTAAACAGCAACGGAGACGGGAGGGAATCAGAGTTAGAAGAGACGGGGGGGGGGGGTTAGGCATCGTTCTCTTATGAGCCTCTACCCTCAAAAAATATGAGGGTGGCTGGCTTATATAGAATTCAGTTTGTGCAAGGATTGAAAGACGCGTGGATATATCCCGTTTAAAGCCAGATACTTTGGGTTAGAGCAGTGTTTTTCAGCCTTTTGTGACTTTCAAGGATGGCTGGACTTCAACTCCCAGAATTCCACAGCCAGCCATGCTGGCTGTGGAATTCTGGGAGTTGAAGTCCAGCCATCTTAAAGTTGCCAAAGTTGAGAAATATTTTGCTAGAGAGACTTCAACAGATCTCACAGTGCCACCATCTGGTGACTTTCAAAAGCAAAAGCAGCAAACTTAATGCCGGATCCTGAAACCGCCACTTCGAAACCCCCCAAAATTGCCACCAATCCCGCTCCAAGGAGCCACAAACCCATAGAAATGGCTTTAAACAAAGCTTGACCCCAGTTCCAAAGTTCAACACTGATCAACTTTTCTCCACCGATTATTATTATTTATTTTTTTAAATATCCCCGATTCCAAAATTGACTTTTAAGCTGGGCTTTTTTTCCCCTCTTACGGGGAACGGAAGAGCAGAGTGGGAAATCTTACCGATATTCTATCTTTGCTGTTTAGATCGGGAAAAAGCAATGACAGCAAACAGAAACATCACATTCCCATCACCCCGTTGTGTAAAATGTTAAAAAAAAAAAACCCCAGAAAACTGGGATTGCACATGAGGGAAATCGGCAATTTTTTCTCCTTGCTGTTGGAGTCAGTTTGGATGCAAATTCAGTCCAGGTTGCAAATTGGTCAGGCTACATTTTTTGGCGCATAGCTTATTTCTTGCGAGAGACTAACATTTCCATTCACGAGACGGTTTGCCGAGGAAAAACATTTCCTATAAGTGAGCCTTTCTTTGGCAGGCACCATTGGGAAGGGAATATTTTTTTGAGAGGATGGGGAGGGAATTTAAAAAAAAAATTTTTTAAAAAAAAACTCCCCGAGATTGGAAAGAAACAGAAAGCAAAAAGAACTTTTAACGTTTCGCTGACGTTCGACAGGTATTTTTCCCCCTTGAGTTCTATCCATCTCTTAGGCCGGACGTTTCGCTTCTAAACTGAATTTAAATCGAGGGGAAAAAAGGACTTTTAGGGAAAGCTGCTTGCAGCCAGCAAATGAAAGTGAAGGATAGAGGAAGCAAAGACCATTTCTCCTCCTTCCAACGCCTGTTTTTGTCTTCCCCTCTGAAGTCAATGCCAAAGCTTACCGAGAAAGGAAAAAAAATATATTGCAGGACAGGTATCCAAAAAAAAAAAAAAAACACCCCATCAGGCTTGGCTCTCCCATCTCAGAGAACGAAAAATGTCGAAAGCTTCACATGTCAGCTCCGAAGAACTTTCTGGAACTCTCGCTGTCTCAAACCTCAACAAGGTTGGGAGATCCGTAGTGGCAGGTGAGGGAAGGAGAGGAGGCGGACGAGAGACACATAGCTTATTTCAGAAGTAAGAAAAAAAAATAAACACCATCAAAAGACAAGCAATGGCTTAAATTTTCACATGTGTGGATGGACGCGGGTAAATCCAAGGGAGGCTTGGATTGGCAGGTATCCCTGGGTGAAGAGAGAGGCCGTCCAGAAGGATCTAGAAGACCCCCGGATGACACTTCGGCCGGCCGGAGTTGGCAAGGCGCTCTTGTCTTCCTTTTGCAAAGGGTCCCCTGACTCCGTTCATCCCAGAAACTCCGGTTTCCTGAGCCAAGGCACGATTGGGAAAGAGCCCCCCCCCCGCCAGCTTGGAGAAGGGGGCGAGTGGACAGGTGGGTCAGAGCAAGGGGGGGCAGACGGTGCAAGGAGAGATCAGGCTGGAAGGCACCAAAGTGCAAATCGCGCAACGCAGACGGAGGCCAAGGGCGGCCGAAGATTTCCCCCCAAGCTCAATCGACGAACCGCTGGCAGGCTTTCTTCCAGCGACAGGCCGTGCACCACATGCTGCGGTTCTCCATCCCGTAGACTTTACGGCATTTCTTGGCTTCGCCACGCGGCTTCCTGCAAGGAGGCAAGAGAGAAAGGCGGTTGAGAGGGCGGAGGAAGCGGGCGAGGGGCTGGCGAGAAGCGGAGGGAGGATTCAGGACCTCTACGGTATTTTTTGTCAGAGTAATGAAGATTTAATAGCCGACCAGCTGCTGTAAGGCTGCTGTAAATGCTGATGCAATGAGGATGAGTCAGCAGGGTTATTGTCGCTTTAAGACTGAGGATGAGTCAGCAGGGTTACTGCCGCTTTAAGAAGCTGTCTATATAAGGGAGGCCATGAGAGGGCGTATCTCTCTCTCCTCGTGTATCACTCTCTTCATCGTGTTCTATCTGTATTGTAGTTCTCCATGTAGAGTTGAAGAATGATTGCTTGCCTGGTATGTGCCTACCACATATATGTATAAATATATAGAAGCCTTGTATATAAACCACTGTTTGTAAGACAAACCTCTGTGTACTGTATTTTGCTCCTGGGTTGTCTCAGAATAGTAGTCATGCTGTGCACACTCTGACAGGTTATGGGCCCAGGGAGATCAATGAGATACACGACGAGGAGAGTGTATCTGGGCCCATCCTGACATTTTTGTTTTGTTTTTTCTGGTGAGACCAGTCTACCAGGGCGACCTGATCTACCCAAATATGGGACGGAGCATACTGCTTCCACTTTTCGGCCCCAATCCAGAAGCCGTCGCAGGCAGTCACTTTCGCGACAAACTATTTTTGTGTTGAATTTATATTTTACCCACAAAGAAATAAAGGGAGACTAGTATAGATCTATTTCAAGCTATTTAACTCTCATCAGCTAGCCATACCCTTCTGGGATTCGAACCCAGGCTACTTGCATATTAGGTAGATGCATTAACCTCTAAGCCACGGTCTCTCCTCGCTTTGTCGGCTATACCAGGGGAGAGATTAAGTGGGTTGGGGTGGGGGTTTTTTTTGTTTTTTTTAAAGATTCCCCAACTCAATTGCAAGCAGTCCTCGACTTACAATCATTCATTTCGGAGTTACAACGGCACTGAAAAAAAAGTGTTTTATGGACAGTCCTCGCACTTACGACCGTTACAGGATTCCCCACGTTCACGTGAATAGAATTTGGGCACTTGGCAACCGGCATGTATTTACATCCTGAGGTCACGTGATCGCAATTTGCGACCGTCCCAGCTGGTTTGCTCCGACAAGCAAACTCCGTGAGATAAGCTGGATTTGATTCCCTTAACAACGGCAGTGATTTGCTTAACAACCGTTGGGAAAAAAGATGTAAAATCAAACCTGACTCACTTAACGAGCTTGCTTAGCAAAAGAAGTTCCAGTGCCAATTATATGTTGATTACCCGTATCAAAAAAATAAGATGGGCTTGAGCAACAAGGGATGTGAAGGTTTGTTCTGTATTTAGGTAGGCAGTTCTCGACTTACAACCATTCGTTTAGTGACCATTCGGAGTTACAACGGCACCGAAAAAAGTGACGACCATTTTTCACACTTACGACCGTTGCAGCATCCCCACAGTCACGTGATCAAAATTCAGACACTTGGCAACTGACTCATATTCTGACTCATATTTAGGATGGCTGCATGTCCGGGGTGTGTGTGTGTGTGTGTGTGTGTCACATGATCCCCTTTTGCGACCTTCTTGCGAGCAAAGTCAATGGGGAAGCCAGATTCACTTGACAACCGTGTTGCTCACTTAACAACTGCTTCATATCTTTGGCCAGAAAGGTCATAAAATGGGGCAAAACTCACTTAACCGTCTTGCTTAGCGATGGAAGTTTGGGGCTTATCTATAGCCGTAAGTCGAAGACTACCAGGCTTTGGGTAACCAGGAAAAGAGGTTTGTATAGCTCACCTTCCGAGCCCAAAGGACAAAAAAAAAAATGTGAATTTGGAACAGACGGTGAGGTCCAGTGGCACCCAGCAGAACGGTTATTCCAGAAAGATACAGGTTTTCTTCTTGTACCCATGCACTGGTCAAGCACACTTTCTAAAGTCCAGCCAGAGGGACTCAGCCGAGCATGGAGAACGCCAGAGGGCACTACGGTCCCCCAGAGAATGGGTTGGAGGTGCCAGACTGGGGAGCGGGGGGGGGGGAAGAGAAGTTGTGACAGAAAGACACCCACCTGGTGCCTGTTGCAGGCTTTGGCACGGAAGAGAGCAATAATGGTTGTCCTTTGGCAACTGACACAGGGGGGCCTTGCAGGCGTTTCTCTTCCGAATCGGCAGGTCGGATGGGAGTCAGGCAGCCCTGGTGGAGGAGGAGGAGGAGGAGGAAGAAGAAGAGAGAGGGTCATTTTGGGAGGGGGAGGAGATCTCAACGGCGCAGCTAGGAAGTAAACCGCGGGGTCCTTGGTGCCCTCTGAGCTTGGTGGTTTTCTTGCAAACATTTCATTACCCAACTAGGGAACATTATCAGTGCAAGAAGGGAGTGGGGTGCGCAGAATGGAGGAGAAGGTGAAGGTAGAGGAGGAGGAGGAGGAGGAAGAGGAGGAGGAGGATGGCCATGGGGTCCTTGGTGCCCTCTGAGCTTGGTGGTTTTCTTGCAAACATTTCATTACCCAACTAGGGAACATCATCGGTGCTAGAAAGGAGTGGCGTTCGTAGAGAGGAGGGGGGGGGAGGAGGAGGAGGGGAAGGAGGAGGAGGGGAAGGAGGAGGAGGACTGTGGGTCTTTGGTGCTTTCTGAGCTTGGTGGTTTTCTTGCAGACATTTCATTACCAATGCCCTGATGATGTTCCCTAGTTTGGTAATGAAACGTCTGCATGAAAACCACCAAGCTCAGAGAGCACCAAGGACCCCACAGTTCGATCCTGAGCTGAGAAGTTTCTCTTCTAAGGAGTCAACCTTTTGGCAATTATGGGGCAGGAGAATTAGAACCCAGTCCACTAAGTCAGAAGGCAGGAAATAAAACCTGAAAGAACCCAGGGGGGAAAAGGACCTCCCCAGCCCACCCCGATCACTTCTATCCTCTGAACATTATTGGGAAGTGTGCTAACTGTCCCTTCCGTCTTCCGACTAAGGGGCTGCCCCTATTCTCCAAAGCAGCGGTCCCCAACCTTTGAGGCTTGGCGTCCCAACTGGGGGGGGGGGAAACAGGGCAGCGTGAGTGGGCTGGTGCGTGCAGCTCACTAACTTGTTAGAACAAGTTAGAACAATTAACCAGTGGAACAACTTGCCTCCAGAAGTTGTGAATGCTCCAACACTGGAAGTTTTTAAGAAGAGATTGGATAACCAGTTGTCTGAAGTGGTGTAGGGTTTCCTGCCTAAGCGGGGGGTTGGACTAGAAGACCTCCAAGGTCCCTTCCAACTCTGTCCTATTCTATTCTATTAATTTTCCCTGTAATCTGGGTGCGGTTTCACGCTCCTTCAGGCTTCCCTGCGCCAAAAGCTTTTGCAAATGGACCGAAGGCCTGAAGCAGCGCGAGATCGCTCCCCCGAAACCTTCCGTCCGTTTGCAAAAGTTATGGCACGGAGAAGAGAAGCCTTTGGGGGCGCAGTCTTGTGCTCCTTCGGACTCACCGAGGCTGCCCGATGTTCCAAAAGGGGATCGGGTGTCTGGCACGGGCAGCCTTGGTGAGTCAGCGAAGCTGAGCAGGGCGTGCTTGTCCCACTCAGCCTTTGCTCTCACCGCTCCATTTTTGGAGCATCGGGAGCAGGCGGCTTGGCGGCCTGTATGGGGTGGGGTGGGGGAGAGAGGTACCGGGCTGCGCGAGTGACAGGCCAGTACACGCCCTGGCACTGCAGCTCCACTTATGAAAGAGAGAAAGCTTTGGGGTGCCGCTCGCGCAAGTGGAGCTGCACGCGTGCACCAGCCTGTCTCGCGCGCAGCCCGGTTCCGAATAGGCCACATCCCAGAAGCGGGCCACGGCCCAGGGTGTTGGGGACTCCTGCTCCAAAGCACCCGAAGGTAGAACAAGAAGCAACGGATGGAAACTAATCAAGAAGAGAACCAACCAAAAACTAAGGAGAAATTTCCTGATGGTGAGAACAATTAATCAGTGGAACTGCTTGCCACCAGAAGTTGTGGTGAGATTCCCAAACTAGAACTATTGGACACACCAGTATATGGAGGCACGCCAGTATACAGGTAATCCTCGACTTACAACAGTTCATTTAGTGACCGTTTGAAGTTAACAACAGCACTGAGAAAAGGGACTTGTGACCATTTTTCACACTTACAACTTGTTGCAGCAATCCCTATGGTCACGTGATCAAAATTCAGGCACTTGGCAACTGACTCATATTTATGACGGTCGCAGTGTCCCCGGGTCACGTGATCCCCTTTTGCGACCTTCTGACAAGCAAAGTCAATGGGGAAGCCAGATTCACTTAACAACCGTGTTACTAACTTAACAACTGCGGTGATTCATTTAACCACTGTCGCAAGAAAGGTCGTAAAATGGGGCAAAACTCACTTAACAACTTCTCGCTTAAGCAACAGAAATTTTAGGCTCAATTGTGGTCGTAAGTCGAGGACATACCTGTATGGTGGTGAGTAAATTATACAGAAGGTAACTGTCCATGGGGCCAGAGGAAATGTCCTCCCCCCATGGAGTTGATCTAAGGAATCGCGTGTAGCCTAGAACTGTGATGGCGAACCTATGGCACGCGTGCCAGAGGTGGCACGCAGAGCCCTCTCTGTGGGCACGTGCACCGTTGCCAGCTGCTCTTGTGGTTTCTGGTGCGCCAGCTGGTCTTTGCGGGCGCAGGAGCACCGGAAAACAGCCGGAAAACGGCCCAGAAAACAGCCTGAAAATGGCCTGAAAAATGGCCAAAAAACAGGCATGCACGTGCCAGCCAGCTGGTCTTCAGGTTTCCGGCGCTCCGGCGCGCGAACATGCACGCACGTTCCAGTTTGGGCACTCGGTGCTGAAAAGGTTCGCCATCACTGGCCTAGAAGCTCCTAAACTTTGCTCTCGAATCAACTCTCTTCTTACCAAGGAAAAATATTGGGGTGGCCTTCACGTTACTCACCGAGGGGCTTTTGAAGAGGACGGGGGGCAGAGGTGGTGGGAAAAGGGCTGGCTGCTGCCACGATATGCTGATTTCCATCCCAGTTGGGGGAGCCTTCAGATCCGCCAGCACCCCGGTAGGACCCATCGCCTGAAAGCGAAAAGACACATGTCAAAACGAGACAGTGGGGAAACTGAATGTTGGGAAACTACCAGTCAAGGAAAGGAGGAGGCATCAAGCAGGGAAGTAGCCTTGAATCGTTGCATAGCCGCCAGAGACTTAGGCCTCAGCCCCTCCCGCCAAATTCCATGGAACCTTATCTGATTGTTCCCAAGAGATGGCAAGCAGCCTGGGAAGATTCTTGTATTATAGGCAGAAAACAACAAAGTACAGGTAGTCCTTGACTTATGTCTGTTTAGTGACCATTCGAAGTTACAATGGCATTGAAAAAAGTGACTTAGGACCGTTTTTCATACATATGACCGTTGCAGCATCCCCATGGCCATGTCATCAAAATTCAGATGCTTGGCAACTGGTCCATATTTATGACGGTTGCAGTGTCCACGGGTCACGCGATCCCCTTTTGTGACCTTCTGACGAGCAAAGTCAATGGGGAAGCCGGATTCACTTAACAACCGGGTTAGTAACTTAACAGCTGCTGTCAGCCTCTTCGATGCTTGCTTGCTATCGGCTGCCATAGTAACGGGGAGGGGGGGGAAGATTGGCATTTGGGTGGGGAATGTGAGCTGGAGAGAGATGGCCTGTGTGAAGGAAAAGGGAGGATTGCTCCCATGATCTACTGCGCAGCTGAATGGACTTGTTTATGCCCAGTCAAGGTCAACCGTCCCGGAATACCAGATGGGCGAAAACACCCAAAGATGCGCCCCACATGACACCGTTTGGGTTGGGGATTGGACATTCAACCAGGGTCCTTGGGGGGAGGGATTTGGGGATACTTTCAATAGGTAACTTTCGCGCCTTTTGCTTCAGATCTTGCTTTTCTTTCGTTGCTGTCATTTCAAAATCACTAAAAGTACCCCTTCTCTACAGACATGGAGTTGGGGGTTTTTCTTTCTTGGGTCTTGAACGGAGGCATGCCTGACACTGATTCACTTAACAACTGTGGCAAGCAAGGTCGTAAAATAGGGCTTAACAAATATCTTGCTTATCTCCGGCTCGATTGTGGTCGTAAGTCAAGGACTATCAGTGATCAATTTGAATCCTTCACGTGTGGATCTGGTGGACACTGATCTGGCTGGAAGGGCTCCTTTGGAGGACTATGGAAACGTACCTGATAGGCATGATCGGTTTGGATGTGCCCCAGACCTGTGGGTGCCGACTGGCTCAGGAGGTTTAGGGGTGCCGATTGGCTCAGGTGAGACACCACGGAAACCTTGGGGTTGAGTGGAATAGGCAGAATTTTCTGGACCTCCTCCAGGACTGGAAAGGGAGGGGGCACCGGGGAGGTTGGGGAGACGGGAGTCAGGCTGGAGAGACCGTCGGTCAAGGAATCCACATTGACGTCCAGCTCGGTGTAGTAGAAATCTTCCTCTCCATCACTCTGATCCAGGTCAGCCTTCCTCCTGGGGAAAGGGAACAGAGGGCCCTTAGCATCTTGAAAGAGAAGACAACTGTGGAAGAGGAAGCTTTTGCTGGGAATTCAAGAGACTATCATCTTAGGCACGGTAGAAGTACTTATGGTGGCGCTAAGGAGAAGAAGAGACGCCCATGAATGAAGAGTGGCAGGAGAAAAGAAATGCAAAGGGAAGCTTGAAGACCACAGAAGAAGGTGCCTTCTTTTGGTATCACCTCAACCTTCTCTTTTCTGGTATCACCTCAACCTCCTTTCTGGTATCCTCTCAATCTCCTTTCTGGTATCATCTCAACCTCCTTTCTTGTAGCATTTCACCCTTCTTCTTTCTGGCATCTCAACCTCCTTTCTGGTACCAATCTTCTCTTTTCTGGTATCACCTCAACCTCCTTTCTGGTATCCTCTCAACCTTCTCCTTTCTAGTATCATCTCAACCTCCTTTCTGGTACCAATCTTCTCTTTTCTGGTATCACCTCAACCTCCTTTCTGGTATCCTCTCAACCTTCTCCTTTCTAGTATCATCTCAACCTCCTTTCTGGTATCAATCTTCTCTTTTCTGGTATCACCTCAACCTCCTTTCTGGTATCCTCTCAACCTTCTCCTTTCTAGTATCATCTCAACCTCCTTTCTGGTACCAATCTTCTCTTTTCTGGTATCATCTCAACCTCCTTTCTGGTACCAATCTTCTCTTTTCTGGTATCATCTCAACCTCCTTTCTAGTATCCTCTCAATCTTCTCTTTTCTGGTATCACCTCAACCTCCTTTCTGGTACCAATCTTCTCTTTTCTGGTATCATCTCAACCTCCTTTCTGGTACCATCTCAACCTTCTCCTTTCTAGTATCATCTCAACCTCCTGTCTGGTACCAAATCCTCTCAACCTTCTCCTTTCTAGTATCATCTCAACCTCCTTTCTGGTACCAATCTTCTCTTTTCTGGTATCACCTCAACCTCCTTTCTGGTATCCTCTCAACCTTCTCCTTTCTAGTATCATCTCAACCTCCTTTCTGGTACCAATCTTCTCTTTTCTGGTATCACCTCAACCTCCTTTCTGGTATCCTCTCAACCTTCTCCTTTCTAGTATCATCTCAACCTCCTTTCTGGTACCAATCTTCTCTTTTCTGGTATCACCTCAACCTCCTTTCTGGTATCCTCTCAACCTTCTCCTTTCTAGTATCATCTCAACCTCCTTTCTGGTACCAATCTTCTCTTTTCTGGTATCACCTCAACCTCCTTTCTGGTATCCTCTCAACCTTCTCCTTTCTAGTATCATCTCAACCTCCTTTCTGGTACCAATCTTCTCTTTTCTGGTATCACCTCAACCTCCTTTCTGGTATCCTCTCAACCTTCTCCTTTCTAGTATCATCTCAACCTCCTTTCTGGTACCAATCTTCTCTTTTCTGGTATCACCTCAACCTCCTTTCTGGTATCCTCTCAACCTTCTCCTTTCTAGTATCATCTCAACCTCCTTTCTGGTACCAATCTTCTCTTTTCTGGTATCACCTCAACCTCCTTTCTGGTATCCTCTCAACCTTCTCCTTTCTAGTATCATCTCAACCTCCTTTCTGGTACCAATCTTCTCTTTTCTGGTATCACCTCAACCTCCTTTCTGGTATCCTCTCAACCTTCTCCTTTCTAGTATCATCTCAACCTCCTTTCTGGTACCAATCTTCTCTTTTCTGGTATCACCTCAACCTCCTTTCTGGTATCCTCTCAACCTTCTCCTTTCTAGTATCATCTCAACCTCCTTTCTGGTACCAATCTTCTCTTTTCTGGTATCACCTCAACCTCCTTTCTGGTATCCTCTCAACCTTCTCCTTTCTAGTATCATCTCAACCTCCTTTCTGGTACCAATCTTCTCTTTTCTGGTATCACCTCAACCTCCTTTCTGGTATCCTCTCAACCTTCTCCTTTCTAGTATCATCTCAACCTCCTTTCTGGTACCAATCTTCTCTTTTCTGGTATCACCTCAACCTCCTTTCTGGTATCCTCTCAACCTTCTCCTTTCTAGTATCATCTCAACCTCCTTTCTGGTACCAATCTTCTCTTTTCTGGTATCACCTCAACCTCCTTTCTGGTATCCTCTCAACCTTCTCCTTTCTAGTATCATCTCAACCTCCTTTCTGGTACCAATCTTCTCTTTTCTGGTATCACCTCAACCTCCTTTCTGGTATCCTCTCAACCTTCTCCTTTCTAGTATCATCTCAACCTCCTTTCTGGTACCAATCTTCTCTTTTCTGGTATCACCTCAACCTCCTTTCTGGTATCCTCTCAACCTTCTCCTTTCTAGTATCATCTCAACCTCCTTTCTGGTACCAATCTTCTCTTTTCTGGTATCACCTCAACCTCCTTTCTGGTATCCTCTCAACCTTCTCCTTTCTAGTATCATCTCAACCTCCTTTCTGGTACCAATCTTCTCTTTTCTGGTATCATCTCAACCTCCTTTCTGGTATCAATCTTCTCCTTTCTAGTATCATCTCAACCTCCTTCCTGGTATCCTCTCAACCTCCTTTCTAGTATCATCTCAAGATGGTAGTCCTTGGCCCATTCATAACTCCCACTTGGGCGAATTTCCTACCCAACCATTCGAAATCTTTGTGGGTCCTTCTTCAGATGTCCTCCTCAAAGGAAGCAAGGCAGGTGGCTATAAACAATGGAGTTTCCTCAACCATGGCACCCCCTTTATATATATAGCCCTCCCCAGGAAAGAGTATCTGGTGGCGGATGGTTCTAATGGAAGCCTACCTAGAACAGCGGTGGGTTGCTCCCGGTTCGGCGAACTGGTAGCGGCAGCGGCGGGAGGCTCCGCCCACCCGCTTCTGCGCATGCGCAGAAGCGTCACGCGCGCCCAAGCGAAACGGTAGCGACGGGATTTACAACCCACTACTGACCTAGATGGCTTCAAAAGGGGAATCCATGAAGGTCAGGTTGTCCTTGCTATGATTATTGAAGGCACTTTCCTAACCCTGAATCACAGTCAATCTATTTTAGTCTTGTTGCTAAGAGCAATGGTGGAAAAAGGGCTCTGTCCTCCCAACCCGGACTTCTGAGCTTCTGAAGGTCATCCAGTAGCCACAAGACACTGCACACTGGATTAAACAGACCCATGATCTGATTCTGCCAGGCGCAGAATAAAACGAAACAACATTAGGCCTTAGTTGTGTGAAGCCAGTTGGTAGATTCTCTGCAACTCCTTCTCAGAAGTCAACCTATTCATGCCTGCCACCACCCAGACGTCTGTCCCCCAAATGACCAAGAGGTTGACCTACCCCAGGTGAATGGCTCGGATGTGCTTCTGCATCCCTGAGGAACTGCTGAGAACCTTCCCACAGCTCTTCCACAAACACTTGAACATCACTTTCGTGGAGTTCTGTAACATGAGAACATGCAGCTTAGGTCAGGTGGACCTCTCATCCCATCTCAGGAATCCAAAGGTCGTCCTGGAGATTCAAATTCTACCATAGGTCAGATCCCCGGCCAACCTGATTATACAAATACAATTATCCCACAGCCCAAGAAACTAGAGAGAAACTCAGAGATAATGGAATTGATGAGCGATGGGCTGGATTTTCTTGACAAGATGAATGTTGTGTTTCAGATTATAGGTAGTCCTCACCTTACAACCACAATTGAGTCCAAAATTTCTCTTGCTAAGTGAAACAGGTGTTGTTATTCTCCAAAGCACCCGAAGGCAGGAGAAGAAGCAACGGATGGAAACTAATCAAGCAGACAAGCAACCTAGTACTAAGGAGAAATTTCCTCACAGTGAGAACAATTAACCAGTGGAACAACTTGCTACCAGAAGTTGTGGATGCTCCAACACTGGCAGTTTTTAAGAAGAGAGTGGACAACCATTTATCTGTCTGCCCCATTTTACAACCTTTCTTGCCACAGTTGTTAAGTGAACCTCTGCAGCTGCCAAGTTAGTAACACAGTCGTTAAGGGAATATGGCTTCCCCGTTGACTTTGCTTGTCAAAAGGTCACAAAAGGGAATCACATGACCCCCGGGACACAGCAACGGTCATAAATACGAAACAGTTGCCAAGAACCCAAATGTAATTCACCATGCTGCAATGGTCGTAAGTCCGACAAATGGTCGTAAAGTCACTTTTTTCAGTGCCGTTGTAACTTTGAACGGTCAGTAAATGAACTGTTGTAAGTCGAGGACTACTTGTATTTTAACCTTCTGAATAAAATTAAAAATAAAATATTTCAAAAGTAACTAGGGAGGTTCCCTTCTGAGCTTCTTGCCCTGCTGCCCATTATCCTGCTGTGGGCTCCGCTGTCTCTTATCTAATTCTCCCTTCCTCCGGTCTACCAAGGTCTTTCTCACATACCCTTACAGACAGAGGTGGTATTCACTTACCTTCCCTACCGGTTTGCAAATGTGAGCGCGCTCGCACGGGCGGCTTGCACACATGCGCACGGCTTCTAAACATGCAGAAATTGGATGGTATAGAGGGAGGGGTGGGGGGGCCACCCGTAGGTCGCCGCTACCGGTTCGCCCGAACCGGTCCGAACCGGTAGAATACCACCTCTGTTTACAGAGCAAGAGATAACCGGGCAACCTTCCGACAGGCTCAAAGCGGAGCAGGTTTCTTTCCCCCTCCACCCACCCCACCCAACATCCCTTCTCACCTTCCTCTTCCTGGGCACGGGTTCCCCAAAGAGAAACTGGGTGGCTTCCGTTTCCTCCAGGTCGGACTGCAGGGAAGACAGGATGCTGGTCGTGATGTCAGCGGTCAGGGGCGGCGAAGGGGTGGAGGGGGTGGAAAGGTCGCTCGGGGGATCCCAGCTCCCGTCTCCGCTGTGGTTGCTGCTGGAGCAGCTGGAAGACCTAACGGGGGCTTCTTTCCACACGTCACAGTTCATTTCTGTCGCAAAACAAAACAGGCGGGCGACGTCAGAAGGTGTCCGGCATGAAACAACCAGACTCAAATGCGTAAGGTTCAACTAGCTGCAGGAAGTCTTCGGCTTACGACCACAACGGAGCCCAAAATTTCTGCAGCTCAGCGAGGACAGTTGTTAAGTGAGTTTTGCCCCGTTTTATGACTTTTCTTGCCACCGCTGTTAAGCGAATCACCGCCGTTGTTAACGATGTTAGGAACATCGTTGTTAAGGGAATCTGGCCGCACCATTGACTTTGCTTGTCAGAAGGTCGCAGAAGGGGAGCACATGAACCCCGGGACACTACGTTTAAAGGCCTGGAGACTAAAAGATAGGAAGAACGGTTGCAGGAACTGGGTTTAGAATAGAATAACAGAGTTGGAAGGGACCTTGGAGGTCTTCTAGTCCAACCCCCTGCTTAGGCAGAAAATCCTGAGCTGTAGCATTTCAGACAAATGGTTATCCAATCTCTTTATCCAATGCTCCAACACTGGAAGTTTTTAAGAAGATGTTGGATAACCATTTGTCTGAAGTGGTGTAGGGTTTCCTGCCTGGGCAGGGGGTTGGACTAGAAGACCTCCAAGGTCCCTTCCAACTCGGTTATTCTATTCTATTCTTCTTAAAAACTTCCAGTGTTGGAGCATTTACAACTTCTGGAGGCAAGTTGTTCCACTGGTTGATTGCTCTTATTGTCAGGAAATTCCTCCTAAGTTCTAGGTTGCTTCTCTCCTTGATTAGTTTCCATCCGTTGCTTCTTGTCCTGCCTTCTGGTGCTTTGGAGAATAGATTGACCCCTGAGATATTGGAACACTGCTCTCATGTCACCCCCTAGAGCGTCAAATTTTTCAACTTTCAATTTCCAAACATTAGGAGGGTGCTCAAAAGTTGTGACATGCCTTAGGGATTGTAAAGACATTTTGGTTACTTCAATATAATTTAGATGTGCTTGGTAAGTAACTACATAAATATCATAACTTTTTAACATTTTGTTTGTTTCATTTGTATGGCCAGTCTAGAGAAAAGAAGGATTAGGGGGGACATGATAGCAGTCTTCCAGTATTTGAGGGGCTGCCACAAAGAAGAGGGGATCAAATTATTCTCCAAAGCACCAGAAGGAAGGACAAGAAGCAATGGATGGAAACTCATCAAGGAGAGAAGCAACCTGGAATTAAGGAGAAATTTCCTGACAATGAGAGCAATCAACCAGTGGAACTGCTTGCCACCAGAAGTTGTGGGTGCTGCATTAAGGGAGGTTTTTAAGAAGTGCCTGGACAACCATTTGTCTGAAATGGTCTCCTGCTTAGCGGGTTGGACTAGAAGACCTCCAAGGTCCCTTCCAGCTTTATTCTGATTGACTGCAGCTGCCCTAATGTTGCCAAAACCAGCACAAAAACACACCCAGTTCTTGCACAATTTCTGGGAGCTCCGGAGGCCACATAAGAACACGCCCCATTCTCAAGTGGCCTCCACAATCTCCAAAATCACATGTGTGGGCCGTGCTTCCAAGAATAGCGTTGTTGGGTATTGGTCAACACTGGCGTGTCACCTAAAACATCACGCCCTGTCAAATTTGACACATGTGTCATAGGTTCACCATAAGGTTTCTGCTGCTTACAAGATCCCATTCAGATAATAAAACAGAAGCCTGGAATGATAGTGTTGGAAGAGAACTCAAAGATCATCTAGTCCCGTCTTTCTCAACCTCAGGAATTTTAAGAAGGATGGACTTCTACTCCCAGAATTCCACAGCCAGCCATGGGGACTGAGGAATTCTGGGAGTTGAAGTCCAACCATCTTTAAGTTGCTAAGTTTGAAAAACACCAATCTAGTCCAACCTCAGCAATGGGCAGGAGAACCAGTTGGAGATGTGGCTGGCCAGATTCTCCTTCAAATCTCTAAACATGGCGTGTTCCCAACTATCATAGCTAGATGATTCTAGAGCAAGACAAGAAGTAATGGATGGAAACTAATCAAGGAGAGATCCAACCTAGAATTAAGGAGGAATTTCCTGACAGTGAGAACAATTAATCAGTGGAACAACTTGCATCCAGAAGTTGCAAATGTTCCAACACTGGAAGTTTTTAAGAAGATGTTGGATAACCATTTGTCTGAAGTGGAGTAGGGTCTCCTGCCTGAGAAGGGGGTTGGACTAGAAGACCTCCAAGGTCCCTTCCAATTCTGTTATTCTGTTATTCAGTGACAGATCTTAGCACCAAGAAGCTTTCCCTCGTATCACAAAACACCACAACAACACATCTTTAACTCCACTCCTATTCCCTGCATTTCCCCCCCCCCCTTCAATTTGGTTTCCATCTTATTATTTTATTTCGCTGGGGCACTTCAAACTTGTTATTTTTATTCCCCGAGACACCAAAATGGTTTTGGGATTGGTGTGGGTTTTTTTTGTTTTTTTTTTGTTTTTAATGGTAGGGGAACCTATAAATAACAAAAGCACACAAAACCAGCCAAGAGTCATAAACAACACATACCGCATGACAGATGTTTATATTTAGAACTTTAATATCTTTTTTTTTTTTGGCTCGGGTGGAAAATATTCTCGCCGCCCCAAATTCTAGTTTGAGACTTGTTATTCAAGAGTTGGGAATAGTAAACGAGAGACAAAAACAGATCTCCGGGTGATACACACTTTATATCACACACCAAACCTGTGGACTTCAATTCCCAGCATTCCTGAGCCAGCAGGGCTGGCTCAGGAATGCTGGGAGTTGAAGTCCACAGGTCTTAAAGGGGCCATAGCTGCCCACCTCCTGTCTTAAGACCAGAAGAGAATTCTGGGAGTTGAAGTCCACCCATCTTCAACTTGCTGAGTTTGACAAACACTGCCTTAAGGGAAGGCGGTCTATGCATCTAGTCCTCGACCTACAACAGTTCATTTAGTGACCATCCGAAGTTACCACGGCACTGGAAAAAAAAGTGACTTATGGCCATTCTTCACCCTTACAACATCCTCATCTTCCAGTGATCAAAATTTAGATGCTTGGCAACTGACTCATCTTTAAGACGGTTGCAGCGTCCCCGGGGATCATGCGATCTCCTTTTTGCGACCTTCTGACAAACAAGGTCAACGGGGAAAGCAGGATTCACTTCACAAGCGTGTTACTAACTTAACAACTGCAGCGTTTCCTTTAACAAGGGGCGGCAAGGAAGGTCATAAAACTGGGCAAAAGGAAGGTAAGAAATATCTCTTACTTAGCAACATAAATTTTGGGCTCAATTTTGGTCGTAGGGCAAGGACTGCCTGTGTGTCAAACCTCCATCAAGCCGGAGTGACCTCTTCCCCCTCCCAGCTCAGGAATACCTGCGCCGAAACCATTGGGGTGATGGCCCAGCACCACGGGACTCGTAGACAGGCTGGTGAGGACCGCGGCCGCCATGACTTCGTCAATTCCTGCCTTCTCCGTTGGCTTTCTGTAACGCACAGAGGGGAAAAGAAGCGTCAATCAAAGCCACATTACATGCAACCCAACCCTGCCGAGGATCTGAGGAACGCGCCCTCTGGAATCTCTACCTCTGGTGGGTCACCTTGTCTTGGTGACCTTCTCACAAATCTAAGGGAGAAGTAGTCCCTGAGAACCTCTATGGACCATGCAAACAAGAAACAACGGGTGGAAACTAATCAAGGAGAGAAGCAAAGTTGAACTAAGGAGAAATTTCCTAACGGTGAGAACGATTAACCAGGGGAACGGCTTGCCACCAGGAGTTGTGGGTGCTCCCAGCAATGGAGGTTTTTAAGAAGAGACTGGACAACCATTTCTCTAATATAGGGTCTCCTGCTTGAGCAGGGGGTTGGACTAGAAGACCTCCAAGGTCCCTTCCAACTCCGCTATTCTGCATCCAGCATCCTGGTATCTGCAAACCTCAGGCTTATTTTTCATTTATTGGTTCCTAAGACAATTTACACAACCAATTTATACTCAAAACAGGATTATCCTGTCATGCAAAACTTCTTGTACTTTCTCCTTTTCATCATCGTTTTTGAACTGCTTTCTGGTTAGGCAGATTTGCTTACCACTGTAACCACTGTAGATTCGCTTAACAAACATGACCAAAAAGGTCCTAATTGGGCAGGATTCACTTAACAACCAACTTGCTTAGCAGTGCAAATTCTGGTCGTAAATCAAGGACTGGCTGTACTTTGCAGGCAGGGAACCAAACCACGCCACAGTGGGGCGGAAACAGCAGAACAGGGGTGGGTTCTAACTTACCTCACCGCTGGTTCGCTTCCTCCCACGCCGCGTGGCTGCGCACGCGTTGCGTGCCGCGTGGCCACGCCACGCGGGCGCAGTGACAAAAATTCGCAAAAAAATCCCCCCCCCCAAAAATCCAAAAACAAGATGGCAAGTGCATGCGCAGTGCTGGGGACTCGGCTTCTGCGCATGCGCAGAAGAAAAAAAAAATCCAAAAAATTCCCCCTCCCCAAAAAAAATTCCCCCAAAAAAATTCCAAAAAAAAAGATGGCAGCGTCCACGGACCGGCACCAACAGAACCGGCTCTGTGACGTCACCAGTGGTTTGCTACCTGTTCTATAGAACCGGTGCCAACTGGGAGGAACCCACCTCTGCAGCAGAAAGGTACTTCCAGAGATGAAACGGTGAACATCTTTACACAATCTGGATCAAGGTTTTTCAAAGTTGTCTACGTTAAGATATGTGGACTTCAATTCCCAGAATTCCCCAGCCAGCAAAGCAAAGCTGGCTGGGGAATTCTAGGAGTTGAAGTCCTCCCCTCCTAAAGCTGCCATGGTTGAGAAACACTGTTATACCATCCCATTAATATTCTTAAACACCTCTTTGGAAGCAGGGCCCGGCCCTGCCCAGCTCTGAAATGTGGCTTCAAAGCACCCTCTTGGCACAGCAGCCACACGCAATGTGCCAACCAGCCCATGATGGCTTGTTTAGACAACTCTGTTGCTTCAGCACAAGCTACAAAACTAGCTCCGGAATCGTGGGTTTGCTGAACGACGATCAGATCTATAAACACGACGCATTTAAGAGGAGTCCAGATATCACAAACCAGTCCTAGCCCCCCCCCCCGAATAATTCCCCTGCTTCCTTCTGTATTCTGGATATCGGAAGTCTTTCTATATGGTGGTTGAGGTTCTGCACCCAAATGTTTCCTACATCAAAAAGGAATTTTGGGGGGGCGGAGGGGGGATGTGTGTATAGCTGTATCCAAACTGAATCCACCTTGAGCACGTTCTAGTCCCACCTTAGCCATGAAAGCCCACACCCATTCCCTCCCCCCACGCATGCGCACAACCCCCCTGCGCTGCCCCCTGCGCATGCGCACAACCTCCCTGGGCCCCCACGCATGCGCAAAGGCCAC
>QLTV01002015.1:623193-634355 GCA_003457575.1 Thermophis baileyi
ATTGTTTTTTCTGCAGTTCTGATTATCCTCTGAAGTCTGTGTCTGTCTTGTTGGGTTGCAGAGCCAAACCAGACAGTTATAGAGGTGCAGATGACAGACTTAATAATTCCTCTGTAGAACTGAATCAGCAGCTCCTTGGGCAGTTTGAGCTTCCTGAGTTGGCGCAGAAAGAACATTCTTTGTTGTGCTTTTTTGATGACGTTTTTGATGTTAGGTGACCATTTTAGATCTTGCGATATGGTAGAACCTAGAAATTTGAAGGTCTCTACTGTTGTCTCTACTGTGTTGTCTAGTATTGTAAGAGGTGGAAGTATGGGAGGGTTTCTCCTAAAGTCTACCACCATTTCTACGGTTTTGAGTGTGTTCAGTTCCAGATTGTTCCGGTCGCACCACGAGGAGAAGGGAAGAGGAGGAGGAGAACTGTGGGGTCCTTGGTGCTCTCTGAGCTTGGTTGTTTTCTTGCAGGTGTTTCATGACCCAACTAGGTAATATTATCAGCGCTAGAGGGGAGTGGGGTTTGCTCTCTGTTTATATACAAGTGGCTTTTCCTGTCAGTGTTTTTGGGAGTGTTCTTCATGGTTCCTTGACGAGGCTATGGTTTACTGTTTGTTTGTCTGAACTGATAGTTCCTTGATCGTCCCAACAATGCTGACAAGGCAAGCCATTTCTATACAAGTAGTCCTCAACGTATGACCACCATTAAATCCAACATTTATGTCGCTAAGCAAGACAATTGCTCATTGAGTTTTGCTCCATTCTATGAACTTTCTTGTCACAGTTGTTAAGTTAGTACCACGGTTGTTAAGTGAATCTGGCTTCCCCATCGACTTTGTATGTCAAAAGGTTGCAAAGGGGGATCACGTGACCCCGGGACACTGCGACCGTCCTAAATGTGAACCAATAGCCAAGCATCCAATTTTTTGTCACGTGACCATAGGGATGCTGCAACCTGTGAAAAACGGTCATAAGTCACTTTTTAAAATGACGTTGTAAGATTGGTCACTAAATGAATGGTTGTCAGTTGAGGACTACCTATATAAAAGAGCCGAGGTAACGCAGTGGTGAGAGTGCAGTACTGCAGGCTACTTCTGCTGCCTGCCGGCTGCCTGCAATTCGGCAGTTCGAATCCCACCAGGCTCAAGGTTGACTCGAAGCCTTCCGTCCTTCCGAGGTGGGTCAAATGAGGACCCAGATTGTTGGGGGCAAGAGGCCGACTCTGTAAACCGCTTAGAGAGGGCTGTAAAAGCACTGTCAAGCGGTATATAAGTCTAAGGGCTATGGCTATAAATAGAGAGCAAACCCTACTGCCTTCTAGCACTGACCATGTGGCTTACCTGTGCACTTAAGTACAGTGATGGCTAACCTTTTTGTTGTCGCGTGCCGAAAGGGCGCGCACGCGCGACAGTGCGCGGTCGCACCCGCACCCATAATGCAATGCGTGCACGCTCCCCCCGCCCCCCGCGCATGCACATGCACCCCCTCCCTGCGCCCCGTTTTGGGCCTAGTAGGCCTCCCTGCAGCCTCCTGGAAACAAAAATGGGCCGCGGAGGGGCCACTCCGCCCCCCGCCCCCTGTTTTGGGTTTAGTAGGCATCCCTACACTTATAACCCATAATGCAATGCGCACGTGACCCCCCCCTGTGCGCCCCCCCACCTGCGCATGCGCGTGTGACCCCCCTGCACTCCCCCGTGCATGCGTGCACGTCTCCCGCATGGGCCTCGCCCCCTGCGCATGCACGGCAGAGACCCGAAAATCTGCTGGCCGGCAGGAGGCGCACGCGCATGCGCTGTGGAGCTGAGCTGAGCTGGGGCGACGGCTCGCGTGCCCACAGAGAGGGCTCTGTGTGCCACCTGTGGCACGTGTGCCATAGGTTCGCCATCACGGACCTAGTATATTGATTGATTTACTACCAATTAAAAGAATTGGTAGTAAAGATGGAAGAAGAGAGACCTGGCCTTGGGAATAAGAAAGGACTCGACTTACGGCCACAATTGAGAAATTTATTTAGGCTAAGTGAGACATTTGTTAAGTGAGTTTTGGCCCATTTTACCACCTTTCTTGCCACGGTTGTTAAGTGAATCACCGCAGTTGTTGAGTTGGTCACACTGTGGTTCAGCGAATCTGGCTTCCCCATGGACTTCGCTGGTCAGGAGGTCGCAAAAGGGGAATCACGTGAAAACCCCCCCCGGGACACTGCAACTGTCATAAATACGAGCCAGTCCCAAGTGTCTGAATTTTGACCACGTGACCACAAGGATGCTGCAACGGTCGTAAGTGTGAAAAACGGTCGTAAGTCATTTGGCTTTGCTTGTCGGAAGCTCCCTAAGCAGGTTGCAAACGACAGTCCCGGGGTCGTGAGACTCTTCAACCATAGTGAATAGTTGCCAAGCACTTTGATCACGTGATTGTGGGTCATAAGTGTGAGGACTGGTCCCAAGTCCCTTTTTTTCCAGGGCCGCTGTAACTGTCATTAAACAAACAGTTTTAAGTCAAGGACTACCTGTATAATTGAATGAAAATTATATCACATCCTGGACATAAATTGTTTCAACTTGTTCTGACCTAGGCGTTCCCAAACCACGAAGCAGACTCCTTGTCCCGACAAAAATCCCTTTTTATTAAGTTACTATGAATTCTTCTCATTCACATCCAGCAAAGTCTTTCAAGGGTAAATTTACAGTCACAGACCTTATCTGGCTTGGAGAGCTGCCAGGCCGATATCTTCAAAGCTTGGCAAGGAGTCTCTGAGAGTCACGAACCAATTAAGTGAACTAATTGTCTTCTGCAAACTTCCATCCCCTTTCACTCCTCTTTTATTCCCTATGGGAGGGGCCATTCATCGTCCACCTGTGGCCTTACTCCCAAGTCAACCCTTGTTCCTCAGCTGTTCCCTTCGTCTGGCAGCTCTGCACATGCGCACACTGGGAACAGGCTCCAGCTGTTCATCTGCCTCACTGATGTCTGACTCCAAAGGCAACTGATAACTGTCAGACTGCCCTGGCCCCATCTCTGCCTCCCACGCAGAGCACTCGTCAGAGCCTTCCCCAGACTCCAGGACTGGCCCATGTTCCTCCCCAACCTCCTCACTGTCCGAATCTGCTGCCAGCTCCACTGGCCGCTGGCGGGCCACAACACAGCTTCTACCCTCAAAACGACATTATAGACAACATTGCACACCAGAACAACTAGACACAAGGACAGTTTTTCCCCGCATGCCATCCCTCTGCTAAACAACTAATTCCCACAACACTGTCAAACTATTTGCTAAGACTGTATTACTATTATTCTTCTCATCCTTCCTATTACCTCTCTCCTTTTCTACTTATGACTATAACCTTGTTGCTTGTATCTTTACAATTATATTGTTTTATTTAGTTTCCTAGTATGATTTGATTGCTTATTTAGTATCCTGTGACTATCACTAAGTGTTGTAACTTATGATTCTTGATGAATGTATTTTTTATGTACACTGAGAGCTTACGCACCGAAGACAAATTCCTTGTGTGTCCAATCACACTTGGCCAATAAAGAATTCTTATTCTTATTAAGTGAATTGGATTCAGCGGAAAAGATTGATTCCCCACCTCAACATTCAGATTTTCATTTAGGGGCAAATTTTCAAGGAATTATACCCAAGGCTCTTTAAACTTCCTGTTGCTGTGGCTGGCTCAGGAATTCTGGGAGTTGAAGTCCACAAATCATTAAAGGGCCATGGTTCCCCACCCCTGTCCTATTGCATTGCTTCTATTTTAGACCAAGGAGACCGTGAAAAATTAGTCATAATGCTGGAAAAAAGAAATTGCATACAGGTAGTCCTCCACTTACAACCACAATTGAGCCCAGAATTTATGTTGCAAAGTGAGACATTTCTTAAGTGAGTTTTGCCCTGTTTTACGACTTTTTTTACCTTGTTTGTTAAGTGAATCACTGAAGTTGTTAAGTTAGTAACACGGTTGTTAAGTGAATCTGGCTTCCCCGTTGACTTTGCTTGTCGGATGGTCGCAAAAGGGGATCCCGGGACACTGCAACCGTCATAAATATGAGTCGGTTGCCAAGCGTCTGAATTTTAATGTCACATTTTTTATTGAGATTCAGGATAAAATAAGATACAAAACACGAAAGTAAATAGGAAAGCAGTGGGGGGGAAGAGAAGTGAGGAAGGATTAGAAAAAAAGAAAAAGAAACATTGACTTCCGACACTCTCCGTTGCAGTAAAAGAAGGCATTGACATCAAATCACAACTTCTTGCTTTTTCATATTAATATAAACTAGCCATTTCTATAAGGATCTATATCAGTCTTATCGGTAAAACCCAAAATCAAAGTTTCATTCTTTTCCAAGCGTCTGAATTATGATCACATGACGACAGAGACGCCGCAACCGTCATAAGTGTTGAACCCTTCGCCAAGCATCTGAATTTTGAACACGTGGATGCTTCAAAGGTCGTAACTCTGAAAAACGGTCGTAAGTCACTTTTTTCAGTGCCGTTGTAACTTCGAACAGTCACTCAACGAATTATTGTAAGTCGAGGACTACCTGTATCTCCAAAGCTCTTCAGACTTTCTGTTGCATGCCTCTGTTTTAGACTGAGTCGACCCCAAAGAAGTTAAATTAGTCGTAATGCAGGAAAAAAAATTTGCACGCTGAACTCTGTCTGCTTGTGTCTCCTAGTTGGCACCATAGACGTTGGGAAAGCTCGGCTGATGTTTTGGGACCTAGGAGGACAGGACGAACTTCAGTCTCTTTGGGACAAGGTAGGGTGGATAGATACGACTACAGAATTACACGGTCCTTAAACAAATCAACAATGCATTACGGACGCAGTTTTGCTGAAACTGGACGTAAATAACCAGTTTTGGGTTAAAAACATCATAACACATTTTCATGTGACTGCTGGACACTGCAAAGGGTAGTAATGTGCTCCGGTTGCTGAGCCGCTGGAGTTCAGTCACATGACCACGGTGGGAGGGGCAGAACCGTTAGAACTTTGAATCCAAATCCTGGTAGGTCCATCAGAACTTCAGATCGTCACTAAACAAGCGGTTGTAAGTCAGAGTTTCCTTTGGGGCTGTTGGAATATTTACTTTTTCCCGTCTGTTCGCTATTGTGATATTCTCCAGATATGTTGGCATAGCTTAGTTCGATACTGACTACATTAATAAGTTAATAAATCTTACTCAGTTATTAGTTAGATGTCTGAAGTGGTGTAGGGTCTCCTGCTTGAGCAGTGGGTTGGACTAGAGGACCTCCAAGGTCCCTTCCAGCTGTGTTCTGATTAATTAATTTTACTGTTCCTTCTTTGATTTCTTGCCATATTTCAGTGGTTATTCCATATTGGTAATGTCTGGAGTGCTGATCTAACAACATTTTAGTATTAGAGGTTCTTGTAAGTAGGGAATATCTTCTAAGGCAGGGGAGTCCAACCTTGGCAACGTTAAGACCTGTGGACTTCAACTCCCAGAATTCCTTGGGTAGCATGGGGAATTCTGGGAGTTGAAGTTCATTGAAGTTGAATTTGTCAGGGTTGAATACCCCTGTTCTAAGGTATCTTGAATGTTGATGGCTCTACTCTTTCCTTGAATCTTCTCTTCTCTTCTCTTCTCTTCTCTTCTCTTCTCTTCTCTTCTCTTCTCTTCTCTTCTCTTCCCTTCCCTTCCCTTCCCTTCCCTTCCCTTCCCTTCCCCTTCTCCCTCTCCCTCTCCCTCTCCCTCTCCCCCTCCCCCTCCTTTCCCTCTTCTCCTCTTCCTCTCCCCTTCCTTTCCTTCCGTCTCCTCCCCCCCTCTCCCTCTCCCTCTCCCTCTCCCTCTCCCTCTCCCTCTCCCTCATCTGTCTGTCTGTCTATGCTGCTTGGCTTGCCGAGATGGGTTCTAGGCAGCTTACATTCATACCATTAAAATACCATCTATAACATTAAAAGAATAAGCAAGAGCAATACATTCAAAATTCAGCATACATTTAATTTTCAACATTCAAAATTTTACTCTTTGTGGTATTGCTTTGGGGTTTTATTATATTTGCAATTAGACATATTTTAATGTAGGTTTGCACTGAAGAATAGAGCATCATATGGAAACATTACCAGGCAGCGCTGGCAAAGTCCAAAAGGGACTTTATAGAAGTTGGAAGAGTTGTAATGTAAAGCATGAAAGAGCCGAGGTGGCGCAGTGGTTAGAGTGCAGCACTGCAGGCTACTTCAGCTGACTGCTAGCTGCAGTTCGGCGGTTCAAATCTCACCGGCTCAAGGTTGACTCAGCCTTCCATCCTTTTGAGGTGGGTAAAATGAGGATCCAGATTGTTGGGGGCAATATGCTAACTCTGTAAACCGCTTAGAGAGGGCTGTAAAGCACTATGAAGCGGTATATAAGTCTAAGTGCTATTGCTATTGCTTTAAAGCTGCCTTAATGGACTGCAGTTTCTTTTGCTTTTTATGTGGCCTCAGTATTATGCAGAGTCCCATGGGGTCATCTACATTATCGATTCCACCGATGAGGAAAGGCTGTCGGAATCCAAGCGAGCGTTTGGTAAGTATGTGTGTGTGAGAGAGAGTGCAAGAAACCCAGACATTTGGGGTTTGACATGTCTCCAGGAGTTACTGTTTTCCTCCCTGCAGCGAGGGAATTCAATTGCACAAATTGCCAACAGCCAGTTTGGTGTAGTGGTTAAGATGTTGGCCTAAAAACAAGGAGACGGTGAGTTCTAGTCCCACCTTAGGCATGAAAGCCGTCTGGGTGACTTTAGGCCAATCACCAGGAGAAGGTGAGTTCTAGTCCCGCCTTAGGCATGAAAGCCGTCTGGGTGACTTTGGGCTAATCACCTGGAGGTGGTGAGTTCTAGTCTCACCTTAGGCAGGAAAGCCGGCTGGGTGACCTTGGGCCAATCACCAGGAGAAGGTGAGTTCTAGTCCCGCCTTAGGCATGAAAGCCGTCTGGGTGACTTTGGGCTAATCACCTGGAGGTGGTGAGTTCTAGTCTCACCTTAGGCAGGAAAGCCGGCTGGGTGACCTTGGGCCAATCACCAGGAGATGGTGAGTTCTAGTCCCGCCTTAGGCATGAAAGCCGTCTGGGTGACTTTGGGCCAATCACCAGGAGAATGTGAGTTCTAGTCCTGGTTTAGCCCTGAAAGCTGGCTGGGTGGCCCAGTCCTTCTCTCTCAGCTCAGTCCACCTCGCAGGATTGTTGTTGTGGGGAAAATAGGCGGCAGAAGAAGTACTTTGTCTTTCCTCTGCCTTGACTCAACTTATATAGTGATAAAGGTGGGATCAAAATCGAATCAACGAATACGCATGCCACCTTGAAACCTTATTTTCAGAACATATTTTGACAAATCTAGCCTGGATTTTTGATGTCTCTCTCTCTTTTGCTTCTTTACAGAAAAGATGATAACCAATGAAGTTCTGGAAGGTGTCCCTTTGTTGGTTCTCGCTAACAAACAAGATATAGAGGTGTGATTTTTTTTTTAAAAAAAATATATTATTTTCTAAAAGATACCTGTATTTATTTTAATAGATCCAGGTTGCTTTTCTGTCCACAAACAAGGAGGACATCATTGAAAGATGGATGGATATGTATGTGTATAATTAACACACACACCTTTATTTTTTAAATTTATATCTCTCTATGAAGTGACTGGATGGCTCTATAAGGTTTTTTTTTTCAAACAGAAGTAATTATTACACAAATGAAAAAGTTGAAGCAGAAGCCAAACAGCTTTCCATTGAATGAACTAAAGTAACCTCATTTTTCTGGTGGTTTTCATAGAATATTGATACATAGTCTGTGGTTGGTTTAATGTAGAAATCACGGAAGACAGTTCCCTGTTTTACAATAGTAAAAAAAAAAAAATGTTTCTCTCACGGATTCTGCATTACGTCCCAATGTTTCTGTGGATACACATTGATCAAATTTCAGTCTAGGGGAAGACGCAACAAAAAAGCAACAGGTTTTTTTGCAGCCTTGAAGACCATCAGGTGTACAGGTAAATCTTTGACTTACGACCACAATTGAGACCGGAGTCTTAGGTTGTTGAGGGAAGCGGTCATTCAGTGAGATGCTTCACTCAACGACCACAATCCCGGCACTTCCTTTTTTTTTTATTGAATTATTTACATTTAAAAACAACACACATAGAAAGAAAAAAAACAATACAATACGAAAAAAGACAATACAAAACCTCTAGGGTTATATTACAGCAGGTTATATCAACAATAATTTCATGCTTATACGATCTTCTCCATTTATATATTTGATTAGAGTTCAGTAACATAAGTATCATATCTTAACATACATAGACATCATAATATTTACAATGCTAATTTAAATGTTTACTAATTTGGTTTATTTTGGTTTCTCTTGTCAAGCCAATCGTATAGTTCGTTCCAAATTTCATAATATTCCAAATCCTCCTCCTCATTTAATTCCATCGTCATTCTATCTAATTCAGCATAGTCGAGGATTTTTTTAATAATTATACTGTCAGTAGGCACTTCCAGTTGCAATCGTTGCAAGTTATCTCCTGGGACATTATCTCCAGGCAGAGCAAAAGAGAGAGACTGGAGAGGATCGAAGAGGCTGGCTGAAAAACATCCATCTCGAAACCCAAGCAGGATTTTGGCAGCCATCCCTTGTCAGCTGCAAGAAACCAGGAACCAGAGTGGTTCAAATGAGTACAAGTTTATTCCATGCTATCTCTCAACAAGAATCTACTAAACCACGGGTGTCAAACTCATGGCCCGGGGGCCCGGATCTGGCCTGCGGGGTGCTTAGATCTGGCCTACGGGGCCGCCCTGGAAACAGCGAAGGACCGGCCTTCATTTGCTAGCGAAAATGGAGCACGCGGCCCTCCAGAGCTCCGTTTTCACTGGCAGAGGGTTGCAGGAGACCGTCGCAGCCGAAAATGGAGCTCGGGAGTCCGTTTTCGCTAGCAGAGCACTTGGGCCACCACAGGCGCCCCCGACATGAGTGACGTCGAGCTGGCCACGCCCACCCCCAGCCACACACACACACCACCGAGGTCAAACACAACCCTGATGCGGCCCTCAATGAAATCGAGTGTGACACCCCTGTACTAAACGGTCAAAGCAAATTGGCGGTAGGTTAAGAGTCGGCAGAATTGATCATGGGACGCGTTAGTACCCCTTTACAATGCGTTGGTAAGTCCAGTTGCCTCTTGAAAAAAGCACCTTTGGCACAACCATGACCTGGATGAACTCTCTCGGTAGACATTTGCTGAAAAGGACGGTGTTGTAAACAGGAGCCAGGCGGTGTTGTATCCTTCCCCTTCTGTTGAGAGAAGCCCGTTCAGTTTTAACCCAGGAGGCCTCTTTGACCTGTCTTTCGAACCCGAGGCCCTCTCTGTCCCAGAGTGTGAACTTGACCGTGTTCAAAAGACTGTGAGATGTCGCTGTTTTGAATTTCATCCGCTTTTATTGTGCACTTAACAGCTGCAGTAGCAGGTGCTGTCCCCCAGGTGGCGCCGGCCCTTTGTTGAAAATGAACATTACCGCTTCATGCCATAAAGGGATCCGTTGTGTCTACTACTTCTCACACTCTTGCATCATACCAGGTCCAAAGAGTGCATTCTTTGTGTACCGCCAAACATACGTGAAGAAAGGAAGAAGGCATTGCCGTTTCCAAATATTTAAACATCAGACACTTCACTCTTAATAAACTCAGGATGTTTGCGTTGGTAGCGCCTCCTGACTCAAGACGAGGCATTGAGTCTGTTGGCTTGCACAACGCACCAGCCACGTCGCTCACCTTTTATTTATGTTTAAGACTGTGGTCTGTTCAAAGTGTTTTAAGCACAAAAATTGCCCCCACGCGAACTCTAGTAACTTCTTTTCGATTTATCTTGAAGAGTCCGCAGGACTACAAAAACTACACAAGAGATGTGTCAAAGCGTTTTCGTGTTCTGTGCAGGTAGTCTTCGACTTACAAACGTTTATTTAGTGAACAAAGTTACAGTGACATTTGAAAATGGGGACTTACGACCGGTCCTCGCGCTTACGACCATCGTAGCATTCCCACGGTCACATGATCAAAATTCAGGCACTTAGCAAACAGCGTGTACAGGTAGTTCATTTAGTGACCATTCAATGTTGCAAAGGCATTGAAAAAAAATGACTTATGACTGCTTTTCACATTTAAGATGGTTGCAGCATTCCCATTCTCTCTCTCTCTCTCTCTCCTGGAACCCAAGCCAAAAATGTCTTTTTCAGCAAATGTCTATGGGGATTCTCAGTCATCCAGCTCATGGTTGTCCCAAAGGTGCTTTTCCCAAAAGGCAACTGGACTTTCCTGGTTTTTTCCCTTGAAAACGTTTCGCTTCTCATCCAAGAAGCTTCTTCAGTTCTGACTGAATGGTGGAGAATGGAAGGATTTACTGTATATTCTTTGCAGTCATCTGGTCGTTAGTACTCTCTCTGAGAGTCGTTGAGGCCACTTGGAGGTTTTTTATGAGCCGTGGTGGCGCAGTGGTTAGAGTGCAGTACTGCAGGCTATTTCTGCTGACTGCACAGGGCGGTGTCTACCACATAGTGGCACCTATCTGGCGTCAGATAGGTGGTGTGGCATCCCTCCCCTGTTGAGAGGGGGCTGTTTGATCTTAATGTAGATGGCCTCTTTGACCCCATTCTGGACAGAGAGGACCGCTGGTCTGAGGGGGAGGGATAGGTCAACACCTGTCTACAACACAGTCCTTTTAGCAGTTCCAACAAGGTTACACACCCATTTGCACTCTGATTCAGTGACCTCCCCCCCCCCGAGGGCACAGACCAGGGGTCCTCAAACTTTTTAAACAGGGGGCCAATTCACGGTCTGTTGTGGGGCCGGGCTGGCTGGCTGGGCATGGCTAGGTCATGTGACTAGGTGGGTGTGGCCAATTTAATAGTCCATTAAACAATGCACACAAATTAAACTTTCATTTGTTTTGCTCCTGGGGGTGTTTTATTTGCTTTTGTTTGCATGTTGCTCTTTTGGTTGACTTTTCTTTTTACTAGATCATTTTTTTCAGTTGTTCAGGAGTCTAGGGGTCCACTTCAGGAAACTCAGTTTTGCAGCAATTCTTCTCAGCCCCAAGGAGCTTGAGAAATCTGTCTCTGTCTTTCTTCTCTCTCTCTCTGTCTCTCTCTCTCTGTCTCTCTCTTTCTGTCTCTCCCTGTGTGG
>QLTV01002015.1:634506-650147 GCA_003457575.1 Thermophis baileyi
TCCATTCCATTCCTCTCTCTCTCTCTTTCTCTCTCTCTCTCTCTCTCTCTCTCTCTCTCTCTCTCTCTCTCTCTCTCTCTTTCTGTCACTCTCTTTCTGTCTCTGTCTCACTATCTCTTTCTGTCTCCCTCTGTCTCTCTCCCGCTGTCTGTCTATCTCTCTTTATCTATCTTCTGGAGGTGGGGGAGGTGAAAAACAGGCTGTTTTCACCCATTTTTTGGCCTCCTGGGGCGTCTGTGCGCCCCGTTTTTCACCTCCCCCGCCTCCAGAATGTCTCTGCAGGCCAAAATTGTTGGCCTTAACTTTCAGTTCCAGCCCGCAGGGCTCGCGAAGGGTGGGTGGGGCGATGTGGGCGGGGCAGCCTCATAGTCCTGCGCAGGCTGGGTTAATGGCTTCGGCGGGCCGTAGCTTGAGGACCCATGGCACAGACGAACCTCCAAGCGGCCTCAACGACTCTCAGGGAGAGCGCTAACGACCAGCTGTCTGCCAGGAATATACATCCTTCCATTCTCCAGCACTCAGTCAGAACCGAAGAAGCTTCTCGGATGAGAAGCGAAACGTCTTCAAAGGGAAAAAACGGAAGAAAGTCCCGTCGCCTCTTGAAAAAGCCCTTTTGGGTCTGGTTTTTTTTTTTTTTTTTTTTAATGAGACTTTACTTCGATACGCAACTTAAAGTGATCGTTCTCGGACCTTCAAAGAAAAGCTGGCCATATTTCTCATTCCGCCGATGAGTAAAACTGCTTTCGTGCCTTATTATCATGCTTTAAACATTTGTGGCCTAATTCAGCAATGAATGTTTTGGAAACAGAAGTTTGGTTACTAAAGCATTTCAGGGTAGAGTAATATTGCTTAAAAATACCAGCTGGTGTGTCTTAGGAAATGTCAATTTTCTTTTAAGTTCAGCTTGGCCCATGCTGCTGTTGTGTAAACTTAATTAATTGTGAGTCAGTCCGTGCTTACGGTGTCATTTCTAGACAAGAAGTTAATCCATTCTCCCCTTTTCATGTGGTTTTTTTCTTTTCTTTTCCAGTGCTACTCATTACTTAATCCTGCCCTTTTCCCTCGTATTTGAATGTTTAAATAACAGGCAAACCAAAGAGTGGATTAAGATCCTTAGTGGATTAAAAATACAATGACAATATACAGATGGTCCTTGACTTACAACAGTTCGTTTCATGACTGTTCAAAGTTACAACGGCACCGGAAAATAGCAATAGCACTAGCAATAGCACTTAGACTTATATACCGCTTCACAGTGCTTTGCAGCCCTCTCTAAGCGGTTCACAGAGTCAGCATATTGCCCCCAACAATCTGGGTCCTCATTTTACCCACCTCGGAAGGATGGAAGGCTGAGTCAACCTTGAGCCGGTGAGATTTGAACTGCTGAACTGCAGCTAGCAGTCAGCTAAAGTAGCCTGCAGTGCTGCACTCTAACCACTGCGCCACCTCGGCTCTATGGGACTTCTGACCATTTTTCACACTTACAACCTTTGTGGCACCCCCCATGATCATGTGATCAAAATTCAGATGCTCGGCAACTCATACTTACGACGGTGGCTGTGTCCCCAGGTCCCGCCATCCCCTTTTGCGACCTCCTGGCCAGCAAAGTCAACGGGGAAGCCAGATTCACTTAACGACCGGGTTAACCGACTTTATCAACTGCAGTGATTTCACTCAACAACCGTGGTGGCAAGAAAGGTCGTGAAACGGAGGCAAACCCCACTTAACCAAGGTCTCCCTTAACCGCAGAAATGTTGGGCTCAACTGTGGTCGTAAGAGCCGAGGTGGCGCAGTGGTTAGAGTGCAGCACTGCAGGCTACTTCAGCTGACTGCTAGCTGCAGTTTGGCGGTTCAAATCTCACCAGGCTCAAGGTTAACTCAGCCTTCCATCCTTCCGAGGTGGGTAAAATGAGGACCCAGATTGTTGGGGGCAATATGCTGACTCTGTGAACCGCTTAGAGAGGGCTGTAAAGCACTATGAAGCGGTATATAAGTCTAAGTGCTATTGCTATTGCTATTGCTAAGTCGAGGACTGCCCGGTATTCATTTCGGGAAAGTTTTGCTTTCTGTTGCCGTTTCTTAGAAGTCAGTCGGTTACTGAAAGCATCTTCTGAGTTGGCAGTGAAACCTTTCAGCCACCTCCTCCTCCTCCTGTTCCCGACCTTGGCGTCAAAAACTTGTGCCAGTCTGGCATATATTTGCTTTCGGTTTCCATTTCTCTGTGTTCCTTTGCTCTGTGCCAGGCTGTAACCTTGTTTTCAAAGCATAAGTACTTGTTTGAATTAAAGCCATTAGTAGAGTGGAACATTTTGCGAGTCACGGCTCTCAGTCTCGGTACTTGGAAATTATTTGCGGGGTTGAATAACCAGAAATGATGAAACAGATCCCAGCTTCAGAGTAACCGAAGAGGCACGAAGATTAAATTAATGTTAGGCTCCATGTTAGGATAAATGTGTCTTGCTTTACCCAGAATGCGACACGGTGGCTCTGTGGCTAAGACGCTGAGCTTGTCGATCAGAAAGGTCGGCAGTTCGGCGGTTCGAATCCCTAGCGCCGCGTAACGGGGTGAGCTCCCGTTACTTCTCCCAGCTTCTGCCAACCTAGCAGTTCGAAAGCACGTAAAAAATGCGAGTAGAAAAATAGGGACCACCTTTGGTGGGAAGGTAACAGCGTTGCGTGCGCCTTTGGCGTTGAGTCATGCCGGCCACATGACTACAGAGACGTCTTCGGACAGCGCTGGCTCTTCGGCTTTGAAACGGAGATGAGCACCGCCCCCTAGAGTCGGGAACGACTAGCACATATGTGCGAGGGGAACCTTTACCTTTTACCTTACCCAGAATGTGCTAAATCTGGCAAAATGAATGTGTGAGTAGCCCTTGGTGCTCTCTGAGCTTGGCCACCTTCTTGCAGACGTTTCATTACCAAACTAGGTAACATCAATGCATTGATGATGTTACCTAGTTTGGTAATGAAACGTCTGCAAGAAGACAACGAAGCTCAGAGAGCGCCCAGGACTTCACGGTCATCATCTTCGTCCTCCTCCTCCCCGCCCGCAAACCCCACACCCTTCTAAGAACGGATGATGTTAGCTAGTTTGGTAATGAAACATCTGCAAGAACACAACAAAGTTCAGAGTGTCTACGGAGATTCTCAGTCATCCAGGTCACGGTTATCCCAAAGGTGCTTTTTGAAGAGAGGCAACTGGACTTTGTTCTTTCTTTGGTGACATTTCGCTTCTCATCCAAGGAGCATCTTCAGTTCTGACAGAATGGTGGAGACGGGAAGGATTTATATTCCTTGCAGTCATCTGGTTGTTAGCGCTCTTTCCGAGGGCCGCAGAGGCCGCTTGGAGGTTTCAGCAGTTCCAAGAAGGCTCCATGCCCATTTGCACTCTGATTCAGGAGACCCTGAGGGCACAGATAAACTTCCAAGTGGCCTCAATGACTCTCAGAGAGAGGACTAAGGACCAGATGACTGCAAGGAATATAAATCCTTCCACCCTCCGCCATTCAATTAACAGATTAACAGAGTTGGAAGGGACCTTGTAGGTCATCTAGTCCAAACCCCCCCCCCCCCATGCAGGAGACCCTACACCATTTCTGACAAGTGGCAGTCCAGTCTCTTCTTGAAAGCTTCCAGGGATGAAGCTCCCACAACTTCCGAAGGCAACTTCTGTTCCATGGGTTGATTGTTCTCACTGTCAGAAAATTTCTCCTTATTTCCAGGTTGAATCTCTCCTTGTTCAGTTTCCATCCATTGTTCCTGGTCTGGCCTTCAGGTGCCTTGGAAAATAGCTTGACCCCCCTCCTCTCTGGGGCAGCCCCTCAAATATTGGAAGACTGCTTTCATGTCTCCCCTGGTCCTTCTCTTCTCTAGACTGGCCATGCCCGGTTCCTGCAACCGCTCTTCGTATGTTTTAGCCTCCAATCATCCCCTAATCCTCTTGGTTGCTCTTCTCTGCACTTTTTATAGAGTCTCAACATCTTTTTTACAGTGTGGTGACCAAAACTGGATGCAGTACTCTAGGTGTGGTCTTACTAAGGCTTTATAGAGTGGTAGATTCAGTAAGAACTGAAGAAGCTTCTTGGATGAGAAGCGAAACGTCACCAAAGAAAAAACAAAGCCCAGTTGCCCTTTGAAAAAGCACCTTTGGGACAACGAAGCTCAGAGAACACCACCATAATCCTCCTCCTCCTCCTCTCCGTAAACCTCACTCCCTTCTAGCACTGATAATATTAACCTAGTTTGGTAGTGAAACATCTGCAAGAAAACCACCAGGCTCAGAGAGCACCCCTCATTTCAACCCTGAGCTACAAATATTCCCCTTTATCGAAGTAAATGTGTAACCAAAAGCTCACAGGCCATGTTCTCTGATACTATATGATATTAACCTGGTTAGCGCAGATGAAAAGAGGGTGAAACAAAACAGCTTTCTCTCGGAAACGTTTTTATTTAAACTGGCCAAACGGTCAACCTCAAGGAAAATGGCCCCAGGGCTTCCCTGACCCTGGAAGGGTCTCTGCACATTCGTTTAATGACTGCATCAGGGAGAGCAGGAGTGGGGGTGTCATTAAGCAAAGTTGTCTCACCCCCACAGCCATCCCCGCTTGGGACCGTACAGGCGGTCCTCGACTTACGACCACACTGGAGCCCTGCATTTCGAAACGTTTGTTAAGTGAGTTCTGCTCCGTTTTACGACTTTTCTTGCCACCGTTGTTAAGTGAATCACTGAAATTGTTAAGCTACTCACACGGTTGTTCAGCGAATCTGGCTTCCCCGTGGACTTTGCTTGTCAGAAGGTCGCGAAAGTTGATTACATGACCCCAGGACACTGCAACCGTCATAAATATGAGTCAGTCGCCAAGCATCTGAATTTTGATCACATGACCACGGGGGCTGCTGCAAAAACCGTAACTGTGAAAAGCATCATAAGTCACTTTTTTCAATCCCGTGGTCACTTCGAAGAGTCACTGAATGAGCTGTGGTAAGTCGAGGAGTAACTGCAACGGGTAGGTTCCATTGCAGTTGTCGGTCCAGGCCTGCCCTCCATCTTTCCCAACAGGGAGCAGAGTGTCGGAGGTCTTCCAGGCTACCCGTGCTGAGCTATTCGTTCATAGATGTCTGTTGAATAGATTTGCCAAAACGTAACTCTTCATTTCTCTTCCTCCTCCAGAACTGCCTCTCGATCCCCGATATCAAGACGGCGTTCAGCGACTGCATCAACAAAATTGGGAAGAGGGACTGCTTGACCCAAAGTTGCTCAGCCCTCACCGGGTAAGCAGGGAGCCTGTTGGGGGAAGGAGAACGTGGGGAGATGCTGGAAAGGCCTGGTCAAAAGGCGGTCAACTCACTCTTAGGGCCCCTACTCAAATAGTATTGGCCTGGATTCTGGAGGAACCTAGAATCCAAGAATGTAACGCAGAGGTCTTCAAACTTGGCAACTTTAACACTTGTGGACTTCAACTCCCAGAGTTGAAGTCCACAAGTCTTAAAGTTGCCAAGTTTGGGGACCCCTGATGTAAGGCTTGCAAGGGGCTTTGGAGGTCCTCTGCCCACGGCAGGAATACACCACTGCAGCACCCCGACAAATGACCATCCGATTGCCGTTAAGTAGGGGACGAAAGTCCATTACAGGTAGTCCTCGACTTACAACAGTTCATTTAATGACCGAAGTTTCAACAGCACTGAAAAGAAAGTGACTCATTAAGATACAAACATGGTTAGGAAAAATGGTGGAAGAAAAGCCAGACTTAAAACCAGAATTTTTTCTATTAGGAATCTTACCAGAAAAATATAAAAAAGAAGATATATATTTAATAATACATGCAGTAGCTAGGATTGTATTTGCACAAAATTGGAAAGCAGGAATCATTCCTGGAGATGAGCAGATAATAAAGAAAATTTTGGACTGTGCTGAAATGAACAGATTAACGTTAAGATTAAAAGATAAAGAGGATTCATTGTATTACAGGACTTGGGGGAAGTTTTATAGATGGTTAGAAAATGAATATAAATAAAGAAGTTTGAATATAAGTGAATGATGTAACCCAGATGTAACACTTGAAAGAGATGAGGGGATAGGGAAGGGGAAAAAAACTCTTAATTTTGAGGTGTATTAATAGACAAACACATAAAGATAGAAGAAATAGGTTAAATGGAATTTATATAGAATAAATACGAAAAATGTAAGATTGTGTAAAAGAATTCAAGGTTGCTGGAATACCATCCCAGAAAAATAGAGAAAGTACAGCAAAGGAAGGAGGAAGGGAGGAGAGGAGAAAGAAGAAGGAAGAAAGGAAGAGGAGGAGGAGAGAAGAGAAGAGAAGAGAAGAGGGGAGAAGAGAGTTAGGGGGTAGGAGGGGGAGAAGAGAAGAGGAGAGGAGGGAGGGAGGGAAGTAGGTTTAGAAGGAGAAGGAGGAAGGGAAGGGAAGAGGAAAGGAAAGGAAGGGCTGTATTAGATAGGAAGGGAGGATGGTAAAAAAAGCAACCTTGAACTAATAAAGCAATAAGATAAATATAGAATATATGTGTAAGATTTTGTAAAAGAATGAAATGAGGGATGAAATGATAAATATGTGAAATGTCTGTATGGGAATAAAAATAAAAAATTTATGAGAAAAAAAGAAAGAAAAGAAAGTGACTCATGATCGTTTTTCACACTTAACAACGGTTGCAGCATCCCCGTGGTCACATGAACAAAACTCAGGCACTTGGCAACCGCCTCATGTTTATGACGGTTGCAGCGTCCTGGGGTCAGGTGATACCCCTTTTGCGACCTTCTGATGAGCAAAGTCGACGGGGAAGCCGGATTCACTTAACGACCATGTTACTAAACTGCAGTGATTCAGTTAACAACAGTGACAAGAAAGGTCGCCAAAATGGGGCAAAGCTCACTTGACCAATGTCTCACTGAGCAACAGAAATTTGGGTCTCAATTGTAGTCGTAAGTCGAGGACTATCTAAAGTAACTCCGGGCAGCTGACCGGAAATTTGAATGTAGACATAGAAAACTGGACAGTCCCGTCAGGGAAGGCCAAATATCTAGAACCCCCTAAAAGAGGGTTTTTATGGAGAAGGCCTCTGTCTTAAATAGAATAGAGAATAGAATAGAATAGAATAGAATAGAATAGAATAGAATAGAATAGCTAGATTTCTAGCAATTTCAGAATAGAATAGAATAGAATAGAATAGAATAGAATATAGAATAGAATAGAATATAGAATATAGAATAGAGTAGAGTAGAGTAGAGCAGAGCAGAGCAGAGTAGAGTAGAGTAGAGTAGAGTAGAGTAGAGTAGAGTAGAGTAGAATAGAATAGAATAGAATAGAATAGAATAGAATAGAATAGAATAGAATAATAATAGAATAATAATAGAATAATAATAGAATAGAATAGATGAATGAAGAATGGAAGAATAGAATAGAACAGAACAGAACAGAATAGAATAGAATAATAATAGAATAGAATAATAATAATAGAATAGAATAATAATAATAGAATAGAATAGAATAGAATAGAATAGAATAGAATAGAATAGAATAGAATAGAACAGAACAGAACAGAACAGAACAGAATAGAATTCTTTATTGGCCAAGTGTGATTGGACACACAAGGAATTTGTCTTTGGTGCATATGAAAGATTGGGACCATCCCACAGATGATTTGGAAGCCATGCTGGACCCTTCTGTGTCTCTCTCCCTTTCTACAGGAAAGGCGTCAACGAAGGCATCGAGTGGATGGTAAGGTCCGTGTTGAGGAACATTCATCGTCCCCCGAGGCAGAAGGACATCACCTAGAGGGACCACCAAGCGATCTCCGCGCCAGACACTTTGGCTCTTCCACAGAGACTGTCCTCTTCCTTCTCTTCCCCCTCATTTCTCCTCCTCTTCTCTCTCTGTCCCTCAAGGAGATTCCTAGGACCCCCCTCCCCGAATCAGAGACAAATTTGTCCCCTCTCGTGGCGTCTTGCAAGAGACCTCAACCCCCAAGAAGAACGGGGACGGGACCTCCTTCCTGCTTTGTCCCGCCTGCTGAGCATGGAGTGGGACGGGGAGATTGATGTTCCAAATATGCACAGGACATGTCCCTCTCTTTTTTTTTTCTTTCTTTCTTTCTTTTTTTTTTTTTTTTACAAAACTCTAAACCTGTCGGGAGTTGAAGACTTCTGGGGCTACGACTTGATCAAATTGGGCCACGGAATACGGGGAAAAATCCCATTTTCCAGTGATCTTCTGGCCCGTTCCATAAATCTGATTTTGCACTTGTGTGGAAAAGGAGCGATCGGCAGGGGGGGGGGGAAACGGACTCTTCTTTTATAGCAAATGTGCACCTCACAAATGCTGCAGTGAGAGAGAGAGGAGAGAGAGCAAAAGAGAGAGAAAGAGAAAGAAAGAAGAGAGAGAGAAAGAAAGGAGAGAGAAAGAAAAAGAGAAGAAAGAGAAAGAGGAGAGAAAGAAAGAGAGGAGAGCAAAAGAGAAAGAAAGAGAAGAGAGAGTGAAAGAGAGAAAGAGGAGAGAAAGAAAAAGAGAAGAAAGAAAAAAAGAAAGAGAGAGAAAGAAAGAAAGAAAAAGAGAGAGAAGGAGAGAGAGATCACTGCCGGAGTTCTCTGTCCTTTTTTCATCTCAGTTCCTATATTTGTGCACAGGATTAAAACTGATTTCTAGTTCTTTTCTGGTCTGTTGCTTTTCTCTACGGTGTGAGTAGAAAAAAAGGATTCATACTAGAGAAGGACTCATTGAGGAAACGTTCTGGCTCTGTCGCGGAATGGGACAACTCGCCTCGGCCAACTGACCTCCGGACAATTCAGCGATTCAATTTAATTGTTGAAAATAATTTAAATGACGATTCTAATTTTTGTCACTCCCGTTTCATTTTTGCATCCTTTCTTTCATGATTCTGTCCTGCCGTTTCTTCGGTATCGGTGTAACTCTTGTCCCGCAGCGAGTTGGCTGGCCATGAGTTAACCGTGGTGAGTTGTCCATAGCAAGTCGGCCATGGCGAGTTCTCCAAAACTTCTCTGGTCATCCTGGTTAAATGAGGAAAAAGACTAACCGGGAACCAGTTTATAAACGGGTGAAGGCCAGGCATTGCAAGGGTCCAACATCTGAAGAGGTGGTAAAAAGATTACGGTCCAATAAAACTTCATTATCCCTTGGTCCAGGACTGACCTGATCGGGATTTGTGGCTCTCTTCCATTCTGTGCAGTGGAGATGGCCAGCCTGGCATAAATGTCCAACGGAAAATGAGGTCATTGTCACAAAACCACATCATCAGTTTTAGAGGGGAGTGGGGTTTGCGGAGTGTAGGAGGAGAATAAGGGGATGAAGGGGAGGAGGAGGAGAAGAGAAGGGGAGGGAAGGGGCAGAAGGAGGAGAAGGAGCTTGATCATTTTCTTGGAGACGTTTCATTACCCAACAGGGTAACATCATCAGTTTTAGAAGGGAGTGGGGTTTGCAGAGTAGTAGAAGATGTGGAGGAGGAGGTGAAGGGGAGGAGGAGGAGGAGAGAGAGGGAGGGGAGGGGCAGAGGAAGGAGGGGTCTTTGGTGTTCTTTGAGCTGGGTTGTTTTCTTGCAGATGTTTCATTACCCAACTAGGTAAGGTCATCAGTTTTAGAAGGGAGTGGGGTTTGCAGAGTAGTAGATGTGGAGAAGGAGGTGAAGGAGGAGGAGAGAGAAGGAGGGGAGGAGCAGAGGGAGGAGGAGGAGGAAGTCTGTGGGGTCCTTTGTGCTCTCTCAGCTTGGTGTTTTCCTTGAAGACATTTCATGACCCAACTAGGTAACATCATCAATGCTAGAGTAGGGAGGAGGAGGATTGTGGGGTCCTTGGGGCTCTCTGAACTTGGTGGTTTTCTTGCAGACGTTTCATTACCCAACTAGGTAACACCACCAGTTTTAGAAGGGTGTGAAGTTTGCGGAGTGGAGGAGAAGAAGTGGAAAAGGAGGTGAAGGGGAGGAAGAGGAGGAGGAACACTGTAGGGACCTCGGTACTCTCTGAGCTAAACAAATAGTTATAAATTGAGGACTACCTGTACATACAAAGTGAAATTGATTACATCTTGTTTATATGATGGCTAACTTTGTACTTTTTTTTTTTTTTTAATCCTGGGGCCTAATTTTCAGTTTGCCTGTATCTCACTCAATTACTCTCGAAGGACCGAGGTTCACGGGCCCTTTCCCATTTCAAAGTTTTACAAGGTGAGAGCCAGTTGGGCATCAACAGTATAGGGCAGGAGTGTCAAACTCAAGGCCTACGGGCCGGATCCAGCCCACGGGGTGCTTAGATCTGGCTTGCGGGGCCACCCTGGAAGCAGCGAAGGACCAGCCTCTGCCCCTTAACCCTAACCACCCACCCCCGAGCTCTATTTTCACTGGCAGAGGGCAAGCAAAACAAACTGAACACAAAACAAAAGGAGAAACGTTTCCACTTTTGCATTGAAGCATGCAAGAAGGGACAGGAAAAGAGAAAGGGAAAGAGGGAAGACAAAGAGAAGGAAAGATGGGAAGGAAGAAGAAAGGAGAAGGAAAAAGAAGAAAAGGGAAAAAGGAAGGAAGGAAAGAAGGAGATTATAATGAGAGTGAGGGAGGGTCTCAGGGAAATCCTGCCTTAGCACTTGGCCACCACAGGGTCCCGTGTCACGCCCACCATGGCCACGCCCACCATGGCCACACACACACACACACATACACCGCCCTTTGAGGTCAAACACAACCCTGATGTGGCCCTCAATGCAGGGGTGAAATGCTACCGGTTCGGGCCGGTTTGCCCGAACCGGTAGTAAAAAATGCTACTGATTCGCAGAACCGGTAGTAAAAAATACTAAGAAAAGTTTTTTTAAAAAAAGTTCTGATCGTGCGTCGCACAGCTGATCTTTGGAATTTTTTTCCCCCCTGAAGACTGCTAGGCCAAAAACGGGAGGGTTGGGGGTGGAAAGAAAGAAAGAACGAAAAAGAAAGAAAGAAAGAAAGAAAGAAAGAAAGAAAGAAAGAAAGAAAGAAAGAAAGAAAGAAAGAAAGAAAGAAAGAAAGAAAGAAAGAAAGAAAGAAAGAAAGAAAGGGGAAAGAGAAAGAAAGAAAGAAAAAGAAAGGGAGGGAGGGAGGGAGGGAGGGAAAAAGGAGAGGAAGGAAGGACTACAAACTTGGCACTACATGCAGCTTCAGAGGATAATCCAGGGCTGGAAGGGACCTGGAGGTCATCTAGTCCAACCCTGCTCCAGCAGGACATTGTTAAAGTGAGTTTCTGTCTTTTGATCCCCCCAGTCACATGACTACATAGCCACGCCTACCAAGTCACATGACCCCCACCAAGCCACGCCCACAGAACCGATAGGAAAAAAAAATTTTAGATTTCACCACTGCCTCAATGAAATTGAGTTTGACACCCCTGGTTTAGGGGACTACTACTAAAGCTGAATAAGAGAGAGTGTTAAAGTCTGCAGGCATCTCACTCCTGGCCAGTTTCATATATTAACTCTTTGACGGGAAGGGAAAAAAATGAGAAAGGTGAGGATTGATTAGCTGGAAAGAAAAAAATGGAAGTAAAGTCATTTATTTGTTTTGAGGTATTCTAGCACTGCGGGGGATAAAAAAAGGGCCCTTAAAGAGTTATTGCTCCTTGGAACATTTGATTCTCACCCGATCAGCCGGTCTATGGAACCAGCATAGCTCACCACTCGGATGTGCTTTACCTTTTGAATTCTGTCTGAAGGCATGCAGATATAGGTAGTCCTTGACTTATGACCGCAATTGAGCCCCCAAATTTCTGTTGCTAAGCAAAACAGTTGTTAAGTGCATGTTGCCCCATTTTAGGACCCTTTTTCCAAAGTTGTTAAATGAGTCACTGCACTTAAGTTGGTAACACGGTCGTTAAGTGGCTTCCCCATTGACTTTGCTTCTCAGAAGGGGATCATGTGAGCCTGGGACACTGCAACTGTCATAAATATGAGCCAATTGCCAAGCGTCTGAATTTTGATCAAACGACCAGGGGGATGCTGCAACGGTCATAAGTGTGGAAAAAACGGTCCTAAGTCGCCTTTTTCAGTGCACTTGTAACTTCAAACGGTCACTAAATGAATGGTTGTTAAGCCGAGGACTGCCTATACTTTAAAACAAATGGCTTGTTTAGAAGAGACGAAAATGCTGCCTTCAAAATATTAAATCGCCAGCCTAGGAAAGAAGGGAGTTTATGATATGATTACAATGAATCACTTCACTGCAATTTTCCATTTATGAAACTTCGCAGAACAAAAAATGTATATTATATAATCAGATTATTTTAGCACTGCTACATCCTCTTGGCGTTTTGCATCTCTTCCCAGAAAAATAACACCAAAAATGATTTAATGGAATACGCGGAATCCCAGATGAAAAAAATTGGAAGGGACCTTGTAGGTCATCTAGTCCAATCCCCCGCCCAAGCAGGGGACCCTACACCATTTGTGATGAATGGCAGTCCAATCTCTTCATATCTCCCCTGGTCCTTCTTTTCACTAGACTAGCCATGCCCAGTTCCTGCAACTGTTCTTCATATGTTTTATTCGCCAGTCCCCTAATCATCTTTGTTGGTCTTCTCTGCACTCTTTCTAGAGTCTCCACATCTTTTTTACATCGTGGCGACCAAAACTGGATGCAGTATTCCAAGTGTNTCTGTTAATGCAGCCTAGAACTGTGTTGGCTTTTTTGGCAGCTGCTGCACACGGCTGGCTCATATTTAAATGGTTGCCCACTAGGACTCCAAGATCCCTCCCACAGTTACTGCTATTAAGCCTGATTTAATTTAATTTAATTTAATTTAATTTATTTATTTGTCAAGCATATATGATTACAAGCAAAGTATAGACAAAGTATAAACATGTTTGTATATATATATATATATATATAATAGTACAAGCATGATTATGAATACAAGAAGTATGAATATATGGGTACATTAGGACAGTCTATATGTGTACTTTTGGTTTTTAACTCTAATCATCCTGGTGGCTCTTCTCTGCACTTTTTCTAGAGTCTCAACATCTTTTTTTATAGTGTGGTGACCAAAACTGGATGCAGTACTCTAGGTGTAGTCTTACTAAGGCTGTATAGAGTGGTATTAGTACCTCACTTGATCTTGATTGTATCCCTCTGTTAATGCAACTTAGGATTGCATTGGCTTTTTTGGCTGCCACCGCACACTGCTGGCTCCTATTTAACTGGTTGTCCACTAAGACTCCAAGATCCCTCTCACAGTCACTGCTATTAAGCCTGGTTTCACCCAGTCCAGGGGTCGGCAACCTTAAACACTCAAAGAGCCACAAAGGTCCTAAACTGAAGCCCCCCGTTCAATTCTGGTGCCGACCGGAAGTCTGGTTCCTCCATCATAGTGCAGCGTCTTTTTTCCTCTGCTGACCGGAAGTCCGGTTCCCCCGCCATAGAGTCTCCTCCTAGCAAGGAATCCTTTTTCCTCTACCTGTCCTAACCGAAAGCCCTATCAATTGTGGTGCCACAGGCGACAGGGAGCCACAGCAGAGGGATGAAAGAGCCACATGCGGCTCCAGAGCCACGGGTTGCTGACCCCTGACCCAGTCTATATGTGTACTTCTGGTTTTTCTTGCCTAAGTGTAAGACTTTACTTTTCTCCACGTTGAATTTCATTTTGTTAGATAGGGCCCAGGATTCAAGTCTGTCAAGATCCATCTTGACAAGATTTCCTTCCTTAATGCAAATATTGGGGTGAAAGGAAAGATAGAAAGAGCTGGCTGTAGTTCTATTTTAGGATTGTATTCTAAGAGCATCTTATTTTGAGGCCTGAAACAGGCTCAGATACCCCCCCCCATGAGGTATCTGTTCTGTTAGGTTTTCCAAGGAGACCTTTAGTGAACATTTGCTTCAGGTGCAAACAGACCCCCAACATAAAACGAGCACTTCTCCTGCAGAACTCAGGGTGGGTTCAAGACAAATTGCATGTTTATTTTGATATAAACTAACACCAAAGCACTTTGAAAAGAAAAATCCCAAATCAAAATAGAATTAAAATCACATGAAGTATTAGTACCGCTTTATAAAGCCTTAGTAAAGCCACACCTGGAATACTGCATCCAGTTTGGGTCACCGCATTACAAAAAAGATGTTGAGACTTTGGAAAAAGTGCAGAGAAGAACAACTAAGATGATTAAAGGCCTGGAGACTAAAACATATGAAGAACAGTTGCAGGATTTGGGTTTGGCCAGTCTAGAGAAAAGAAGGACTAGGTGGGACATGATAGCAATAGTCCAGTATTTGAGAGGTTGCCACAAAGAAGAGGGAAGGCAAATTATTTTCCAAAGCAAGACAAGAAACAATGGATGGAAATTAATCAAGGAGAGAAGCAACCTGGAATTAAGGAGAAACTTCCTAACAGTGAGAACAATTAACCAGTAGAACAACTTGCCTCCAGAAGTCGTGGGTGCTCCATCCCTGGAGGTTTTTAAGAAGAGACTGGACAGTCATTTGTCTTGAATGGTATAGAGTCTCCTGCTTGAGCAGGGGGTTGAAGACCTCCAAGGTCCCTTCCAGATCTATTCCGATTCAAATGTGTGAGCTAGCTTGGCAAAATTTAAAAAAAACAAAAAAACTGCTTTGCTGATGCCAGATCCGGAAAATAGGAAAGCGGAAGGTGTATTAATGCTACAAATTCACTGCATATTTTATACATACGAAGGAAGAAAAACACAATTTTTTTCAGGTAATGATTGAATGTAAAATTCTGTGTTCCCAGATTCCAGGGAAGCTCCCAAAAAATGTCAAGAGGTTCTGGTAGCTGTTGAGCTAAGGACTTCAGTAGGGCCATAAAAGGAGAATTATTTACGAAGCACATTGGTGCTCTCGTTTAGTCCAAATTAGGTTTTTTTTTCTGATGCTGGATTTCTATGATGTTTCAGGAAAATTTGCAGCCCCAGAGAAGGATTATACAGAGAGCAATCTTAGAGGTCTTAGAAGCCAACTCACCAAGGCAATGATCTCCGGTTGCATGCAATTCTGCAGTTTTCCCGATGAGTGTTTTCCACCAGATCATAATTACGTATTAATCATGATGTTAGTCATCCTTATTGTATTGCCCCACGTAATTTAATCCATGCTTCAATAGGGCTTTGTAGAAATAGGTAATTGAAAAAATTTGGCTGTTTCCTGCAAATGGTTTGTGCTCAGGCTAGGGAAGAGGTTCTCCAGTCCAATCCACCCCCCCCACACTCAAGCAGGAGACCAGGGGTGTCAAACTGAAGACCCGGGGGGGCTGGATCTGGCCCACGGGGTGCTTAGATCTGGCCCATGGGGCTGCCCTGGAAACAGTGAAGGACTGGCCTGCGATGCCTCTGCCAGTGAAAACGGAGCTCGCGAGGGCTGCGTGTGGCCCTCCCAAGCTCCGTTTTCACTGGCAGAAGGTTGCAAGATGCCATCGCAGCCGAAAACGGTGCTCGGGAGCCAGGGGTGAAATGTGAAATTTTTCCCTACCGGTTCTGGGGGGGTGGCTTATTTTGTGGGTGTGGCTTGGAGGTCAGGTGGGTGTGGTTTAAGTGGGTGTGGCTTGGTGGTCAGGTGACTCATTGGGCGTGCTTTGTGGTCATGTGACCGGATGGGCGTGCTTGGTGGACAGGTGACCGAGTGGGAGTGGCTTGGTCAGGTGACCA
>QLTV01002015.1:681819-697132 GCA_003457575.1 Thermophis baileyi
ATGGAATGGAATGGAATGGAATGGAATGGAATGGAATGGAATGGAATGGAACGGATTAGGGAATAGAGTATAGAGTAGAGTGAGTAGAGTAGAGTAGAGTGGAGTAGAGTGGAGTGGAATGGAATGGAATGGAATGGAATGGAATGGAATGGAATAGAATAGAAGGCAGCGGCTGCAGGCCATTCGCGCGGGCAAAGAGGTGAAGGAAGGCTCACCAGGCAGGCAGCTAGCTGGGCTGCATGGGAGGCAGTGGAGAATGGCGAAGGAAGGCTCGGCAGGGAGCTGGGCCACGTGGGAGGTCGGGGCAAAGGCAGGCAAGTGGGCTGGGCCGCAGGGGCCACATGGTCGAGGCAAGTGACCTAGTGAGCGAAGAAACCAGAGAGCAGTAGCTGCTATGCCGCAGTCAAGGCGAGATAAGGAGTGACTAGGAGGGGAGGGCCGGGCCGGGAAGGGCCGGACGGAGCCAGCCAGTGGTGCGATCACCCGATTCTCCAAACTGCGCAAAAATTTAATAACCGGTTCGCCTGAACTGGTCCGAACCAGCTGAATACCACCTCTGGTTGTAAGTCAAGGACCACCTGTGTTTGCAACTCCACAGAGCAGATGCTGGGCCTGTAGCTAATCTATGGGGCAAGTGATCCACCAGGAGAGCTGGGTTTTTCTGGGTTCTTCAGCCATCCACCCCTGCAGCCCTGGCAGGATGTGGGTTGGCCCACCATCACTAACCAGCCAAAATTTGGTGGAATGGGGTCTGGATTCCCACGAGGGAGGGGCTGCATTCCTGAGGGACAAGAGATGACGAAGCTTAGATCATTTGGTTGGGAGGAAGAGAGTTGGAAAGGCTCCTCCCAAGCAACTCTCCAAGGATCTCTTGAGTGAAGGGACCTTGGTGCTCACTGGGGTGTTTTCTTGCAGACATTTCACTACCAAGCTAGGTAATACCATCAGTGCTAGAAGGGAGTGAGAGCAAGCGCCATTCCCCTCTGGCACTTAATGATGTTACCTAGTATGGTAATGAAACATCTGCAAGAGCACCAAGGAGCCCTCATCTCAATCCCGAACTACAAATATTCTCCTCTACATCTTTAGAGATGCAAATATTTCCTTTGGTCTAGCACAATTTCTATCTAGAAGAGAAGGACAATCAAGGAAAATGCTCCGATGTCATGGATCCACCCCGGATCTCTCTCCGGACGTGAGTTCGGAGGAGGAGGAGGAGGAGTTTGAGTCGTCAGAGGAAAGTACAGAGCCCAGCGATGGCCTGATTGGGACTCGGAGAGAGCTAGCCTGATGGAGCAGCCTCAGCTGGATTGATCGGACGAACAACAGGCTGAGATGAACAAGGTGACCAGGAGGATCCAGGCGAGGACTGTCAGCAGCTGCTGACCATTAGTGATGAGGAAAAGATGGAGTCCACACCTCCTCCCAATCCAAGGACATATGTGTTGGAAGAAATATCCTTCTGGTTTAGTTCCAAGCCGGGAGAAAAGCACTAGAGACAAAATGGAGGCTGGAGGCTGATTGGGAAGAGGGTCCATTTATTGATGAAGCAGAACCACCAAGCACGTGTGATTCTGGGCAGCTGACCACATGGAGTTGAGAGTGGGGGGGGGTTATACCGTCTCTTGGGGTTTGCACTTGAGCTTCCTGTTCCTGTGCAAGAACATGTCTTCGTTGTCAAACTCCCATGGGGCCATGTACAAATCCTAGGAGTTTGTCTGAGCTAAGCTTGGTTGAAGTTTGGCTGATGCAATGAAGGGGCTTGTTGGGCAATTCCTATTGTGGCTGAGGGCTAACCCTCCCTTGTGGCTGATGGCTAATCCTACCTTTGTTCAGACCTTGCTACAGGGAATTTGCTTATGAATAGAGCTATCTATCTCTTTATCTCTTAAGTGCTGACATCTGCTGAGGGTTATTAAGAAAGGTGGGGGCTGCTTTCCAAGAGCATGTTTCTCCATTTCTCACCCAGGGAAATCTAATAGTCTGCCTTTTTAATATTTCTCAAAATATTTCATTCTTCTAGGAGAGGGGTGGGTGCTAACTTTCTACACATGTTTAATGATAAGAAGGCCTAGGGGTGACATGATAGCAGCCTTCCAATATTTGAGGGGCTGCCACAAAGAAGAGAGGGGTCAACCTATTTTCGAAAACACCAGAAGGCAAGGCAAGAAGCAATGGATGGAAACTTATCATGGAGAGAACCAACCTAGAAATAAAGAGAAACTTCCTGACAGTGAGAACAATTAATCAGTGGAACAACTTGCCTTTAGAAGTTGTGAGTGCTCCAACAGTGGAAGTTTTTAAGAAGAGACTGGACAACCGTTTGTCTGAAATGCTATAGGGTTTCCTGAGCAGTGGACTAGAAGACCTCCAAGGTCCCTTCCAACTCTGTTATTCTGTTATAGGAGAGAGAGGTGCAACGTTGGTCGGCTAGATTACTCATGAGGAGGCAACCTCGCCTCTCGTGAAGGGCCGCACCAGCGTTGCCTACTTAATCCCATCCTGAGGACTTGAATGTCGCTGGAGCAACGTGCCCAGTTCCGTACCTTGTGTGCTCGTGCCACGCATCCTGGCCTGTTTGACCTGTTTCCCTAGACTTCATGTAGGTCCATCTTGGTTTACTCAGTGGCTCTTGCTGTGTGAGCTCGGAATCTGAACCTGTGCAATGGGGGTGCTTTTGATGGACCTGTTTTGTGGGGGAGGGATTGAAATTATAGAAGAAATTATAGAATAACAGAGTTGGGACATTGGAGGTCTTCTAGTCCAACCCCCTGAATAGGCAGGAAACCCTACACCACTTCAGACAAATGGTTATCTAATCTCTTCTTAAAAACTTCCAGTGTTGGAGCATTCACAACTTCTGGAGGCAAGCTGTTCCACTGATTAATTGTTCTAACTGTCAGCAAATTCCTCCTTAGTTCTAGGTTGCTTCTCTCCTTGATTAGTTTCCATCCATTGCTTCTTGTCCTGCCCTCCCTACCCTCAGGGGCTTTGGAGAATAGCTTGACTCCCTCTTCTTTGTGGCAACCCCTGAGATATCGGAACAAACAAACAAGGTTTGAATAAACACCTTTAGAAGTCTCGCTGTGTGTGTGCAGGACAGCACATTCGAAGCAATTCCACCTGTCTTTCTTGGTTCGTGGGGCCTGACTCAATCTGAAACAAATGACAGTTGGGGAGGACTTGCAGAATAAGCAAGAAAGAGACCCCCACCACTGCACCTGTCTCCTTGCTATCAGTAGTGCAGAAGAATAATTTGTGGTTCCAACTCGAGCTGGGGTTGCAGAAGAATATGAATGAAAATGAAATCCAGATAGCTGTGAGGGAAGCATAATTATTTATTCCTCAAAGCAAAGAGGTTTGCCTGTGGGGGCAGCTACGGAGAAAATGGGGTACAGAGAGATTGTTTTATGGGGGACTGGTCCTTGGTGAGGGTTGAGGGGGAAGTTGATTCTAGTGTGTGACACTTGAGAGCTGTGGGGGGGGGGTGTATGTGTTGACCCCCGAGAAAGGCTTGATTAAATCCAGTGTTGTGGATTGAGTGTCTTCGTTTGAACTGTGAGCGTTATAATTAGGTTTACATTGTGTTAATTGAGGTTGCTTGTGTATTTTACAATTTGAAACAAGTGTTTAGTTAATTCTTATGTTTTCTGTGAGTTTAAAGGATTTTGGAGGCTCCAACAGTGGAGGTTTTTAAGCAGAGATTGGACAGCCATTTGTCTGAAATGGTAGAGGGTCTCCTGCCTGAGCAGGGGGTTGGACTAGAAGACCTCCAAGGCCCCTTCCAACCCTGTTATTCTGTTAACTAGTACAGGTAATCCTTCAACTAACAACCATAATTGAGTCCAAGATTTTTGTTGCTAAGTGAAACATTTGTTAATTGAATTTTGTCCCATTTTACAACCTTTCTTTACACAGTCGTTAAGTGAATTAGTTATTCTAGTTATTAAGTTAGTCCAGTGGTGGGATTCAATTTTTTTTTTACTACCGGTTCTGTGGGTGTGGCTTGGTGGGCGTGGCGTGGCTTGGTGGGCGTGGCTTGGTGGGCGTGGCAGGGGAAGGATACTGCAAAATCCCCATTTCCTCCCGATCAGCTGGGACTCGGGAGGCAGAGAATAGATGGGGGCGGGGCCAGTCAGAGGTGGTATTTACCGGTTCTCCGAACTACTCAAAATTTCCGCTACCGGTTCTCCAGAACTGGTCAGAACCTGCTGAAACCCACCTCTGAGTTAGTCACACGCTCGTTAAGTGAATCTGGCTTCCACGTCGACTTTGCTGGTCAGAAGGTCGCAAAAGGGGATCACATAACCCCTGGACACTGCAACCGTCATAAATATGAACCAGTGGCCAAGCGTCCGAATTTTCATCACTGCTGCAAGGCTCGTAAGTTTGAAAAATGGCCATAAGTCACTTTGGCCATAAGCCGTTGTAACTTTGAACGGTCTCTAAATGAACTGTTGTAAGTCCAGGACTACATGTAACTTTTTCGGCGACCTGGGTTCATTAACACAACATTCCCTATACAATATTTCTAACGCAGTTATATAAATTTATAATTTTTTCGCACAGTAGTGAGTTGGGCTACTTTTAAACATGAGTTTGAACCTTTCTGGAAAAGCACAAAATACAGGCTCAGAAACAGCCAGGATGGAAATTTAGGGCTTTTTCTAGAAGAGGGCTGACCGAGGCAGAATGCTGCGGGATCATTGTGTGATCTGGACTCTGTGCTTTTCCTTAGGTTGTTGCAGCTGTATTATGTTGCCGAGTGTGACCAAATGCAGTGGTAGGATCGCCACAAGCAAGGGCAGCACGCGTCTCACATGCGTGACATGCTTCTAGTCCTCATGGCGCCACCGTATTCTTATCGACAGCGAGGTGAGGGAGTTTTATTTATTTATTCAATTTATAGGACGCCAACCTGGCTATCAAGAGACTCGTCTAGGCGGCTCACACCACGATAATAATGACAATAGAAAACATCAAATATTGAAACGATAAATATTAACAGGAACAAAGGTAGCTCAGGAAGGAAGCAATATATTTTTCATAAGTGAAATAAATGTTCTCAATATGGTGTCGTGCAGAACATCTTGGAAAATGCAGGCAGAGAAAGAGAAGGATTCTTGGCAGTGGCTATTTTGACCCCAGATAGAATGGCCTGGAATAAAGAGGCAATGTTAAGACGTTTGGACTTCAACTCCCAGAATTCCCCAGCCATTCTAAGGGGTTATTTTGGGGGCAGAAGGATGAATTATCACAAGCAATACCTAGGACACTTTACAACAAGAAGAAAAGATTTTAACAGCAGGAGCCAGTGTATTTATTAACATTTCAGTGACTTTTCTTTAATTGTATACAGGCTTAAAAAAATATAAATCTAAGAAAAATAAAATCTATGTTCTAAAATCTACTCTTTAAAGTGTAGATCTACATGGGTCTTTGAGGCTGTGAGTACAACTGATAACAAAGGGAATTTACAAAGTCACTCAAAACAAAGGTAAGGTAGCCCTCGACCTACGACCAAAGTTGAGCCCAAAATTTCTGTTGCTAAGTGAGACAGTTGTTAAGTGAGCATCTCCCCATTTTACGACCTTCCTTGCTATACAGTTATTAAGTGAATCGTTGCAGTTGTTGAGTTAGTCACACGGTTGTTAAGTGAATCTGGCTTCCTCGCTGACTTTGCTTGTCAGAAAGTCGCAAAAGGGGATCACATGACCTCGGGACACTGCAACCGTCATAAATATGAGTCAGTTGCCAAGTGACCAAAGGGATGTTGCAATGGTTTTAAGTGTGAAAAATGGCCATAAGTCACATTTTTCAATGCCGTTGTCACTTGGAACAGTCACTAAATGAACGGTTGTAAGTCGAGGACTACCTGTACTAAATAATTTTACGAACAAAACATACATTAGAGAGAAGGAACAACTTTCAATGCAGAAATACATTTTCTTGCAGTCAACGTAGGGAGAACAAGAGTGGCCCTTCAAGAATAACCAAGAATAAGGAGCTTTTGGTGAGACCCAGGAAGTCCATGAGGTGCTAAGAAGGCCCATCTGTTCTCCTCCACCTCACCCCAAGGTCCACCTTCCCTGAAGTCCACTCCGCTGATTCTTCTCCCCTGAATTTGTTGTGTGCTGCTGGGACCCTCCAAAGAAGTGTGATGGAGCCCCTAAGATCAGGGGTTGTTGAGAAGGGACATGTCCAGTGCTGGGATTTAAATAATTTAACAACCAGTTCTCTGGCTGGGTAGGCGTGGCCGGGTGGTCAAGTGACTGGGTGGGTGTGGCCAACTCAACATCACTCATCACACCCAGCCCCGCCTCCCGGCCACTCGCCTCAAAGGCAGAAGTGGGATTCAGCAATTCTGACCCATTCGGACTGATCCCACCACTGGCTGGTGCCCCCCCGCCTGTTTTTTGGGCTGTTTTTTGGCCCAAAACTGGCCGAAAACCATCCCGAAAAACAGGCAGGGGCAAGGGCAGCCAGTGGTGGGATTAGCCGTTTCACCGAACTGGACAGAATTTTAACAACCGGTTCGCTCCAACCGATCCAAACCGGCTGAATCCCATCTCTGGACATGTCTCGCCCAACCCTAGTGTTTCTACTGGCCTCAAAGTTCTTCCCAGCTCTTTCAAGCCATGCTTGACAAACTGTTAATGGGAAGCAGGAGGGAGGGGTTGTCACCAATAGCCGGGATTAGATCTCCCACTCCCACTTTGTTTCTCCCCCCCCCCAACTCAGAAACTGGGATTGACTCGGGAAGTGAGATCAAGGCTTGAGACTGGAAACGATGACCGTCAACTCTTTGGCCTGGTCATTCCATGCATGATAAGTGGAAGATGAGCCTCCAGCACAGGGTTTCCCAACCTTCTCAACATGGACAACTCCCAGAATTCCCCCTCCAGCACAGTTGAGAAACTGTGGAGTCCTTGATGTTCTCCAAGCTTGGTTGTGATCTTGCAGACGTTTCGTGACCCAACTAGGTAACATCATCAGTGCATACCCCACTCCTTTCTAGCATTGATGATGTTACCTAGTTGGGCCATGAAACGTCTGGAAGAGAACCACAAAACTCAAAGAGCACCAAGGTCCCCACAGTCCTCCTCCATCTCCTCCACCCTTCTCTTCCTCCTCCTCCTCCTCACTCCACACACACCCTTGCCTTCTAGCACTGATGATGTTACCTAGTTGGGTCATGAAACGTCTGCAAGAGAACCACCAAGCTCAGAAAGCACAAGGATCCCACAATTCAACAATGAGCTCACACATGTTCTCTTCTAAAGTTTGACAAACTTTGCTCTAGTAAATCAGACACCGTATTCCCCAAATATCTTGTACTCTCCAATATTTCCCAAATCACTTGCTCTGGACTTCAGCCATTGGGAGTGGCGCTTCGGCATAAACTGGAAACAACCAACCACCTTAAACATGGCTCAAGTCTGACTGCAACCACTTGCTCCGTCCAATTTCCTCCCTTGGTTTCCTACACAACTGTTGTAGTCTTTCCCTGAATGTGAAAAAGCAATTGAGCAGAAAAACTTCTCCGAAGCTCCTGCGCGTGAAAAGAGGAGGCACATATCGTAGTTCAAGTAGAGACACTATCTTTGCTTGAAATGTAACAGGCCATGATTAGACTAAGAAATGTAAACATGCAGACATGTACACAATGCAGAATGTACAATACAGAAATGCAGACACACAGTGATTCAGCTGCCGAGGTGGTGCAGTGGTTAGAGTGCAGCACTGCAGGCTACTTCAGCTGACTGCTAGCTGCAGTTCAGCGGTTCAAATCTCACTGGCTCAAGGTTGACTCAGCCTTCCATCCTTCCGAGGTGGGTAAAATGAGGACCCAGATTGTTGGGGGCAATATGCTGACTCTGTGAACCGCTTAGAGAGGGCTGTAAAGCACTATGAAGCGGTATTTAAGTCTAAGTGCTATTGCTATTGCCTGTGACTGGTAAACTTGGAAAAGATCACAAAATCATCACAAAATATTTGTATTTCTTAGGGCTGGGTGCCTTACAGGCAGTCCTCAATTTAGGACCACAATTGGGATCACAACGTCTGTCAGCAACGTAAGTGAGCCGCACCCAATTTCACAAACTTTTTGGGCGCGGTCGTTAAGCAAACGGCACGGTCATTAAGCGAATCACACAGATGTTAAGCCAATCCGGCTTCTCTTCTTTGACTTTGCTTGTCGAACGCCCCCTGGGAAGGTCACAAATACCAATTGTCTGCCCACCCCCCGGGGATGCTGCAACCGTCATAAATACATGCCAGTTGCCAAGCGCCCGAATTTTGATCATGTGACCATGGGATGCTGCACCGGTCGTTAAGTGCGAGGATTGGACGTAAATTGCTTTTTTTTAAGTGCTGTTGTAGCTTTGAACGGTTGCTAAGCAAATAGTCATAAGTCGAGGACTAACTGTCCTTAGCTCTCGAGGCGATCAGCTATGAGGACAGGCCACCCCTGAGAAATTCACATTCTGGAAAAACAAACTTAATTCCTAGAACAGGGGTTCCCAACCTTTTCTACACCCCGCACCCCTAGAACGCTTCTGATATATTCTCGCACCCCTAAAAAAAGTAAATAATTATATGCATATAATTATGCATATACACTATAATTTTGAAACTTCTAAACCCAAGTTTTTGCACCCCCTGGAATATTGTCTCGCACCCCCGGTTGGGAACCCTTGTCCTAGAAGTAAACCAATTAAAAATACTTTAATCCCTAAAAACACCAACAATCACTCCGTCTAATCCCTAGATATAGGGCTATAATAATGACCTCGGAAGGGAGGGACAGGATCGCATGTTGACCCAACATGATCTGGGTTCTTCCCCCAAACTCTGACAACCTCCATCCTGATGATCTACATTAGGGGTCCCCAACCCTTGATCTGTGGACCGGTACTCGTATGCGGCACGGCAGAAACCGGGCCGGGCCAAACAAGCAAAGTCCCATGCACAGGATGCAGGCAGCACATGAAACCATGCCCCCTCCGGTCCGTGGACAAATCACGGAACCGGTCCCTGGTGCCCAAAAAGGTTGGGGGCCACTGATCTACAGCACGGGTGTCAAACTCGCGGCGTCACGTGACGTTTTCCCCCCTTCACAGAGCTGGGGTGGGCGTGGCCTGCATGTGGCCCACGGGCAGCCAGTTTGACACCCCCGATCTACAGGGTCACAACATCTGCAGCATTTCCCCAAAAAATACACATTGGCAGAGAGGTAGTTCTCCACTTATGACGGGTCACTTGGTGACCATTCGAAGTTAGGATAGATTTCCCCCAAACGCAGAAAAAAAGTTATTTATGACCATGTTTCAAAGTTAAGGCAGCCTTGGGATCGTTCGCCCTTAGGACCGATCCCAGGGACGTTGCAGCACCCATTCCCCCCCTGCCCTATCTCCCTCCCATCCTGTCCCGCTGGGTCCTCGCGGGCCTTGGAACTCTTTCCCATCCCAGCGGGCCCCACCCACTCTCCCCACCCCCTGTCACCCCTTCGAGGACATATCTTTTGAAGATCTCCAGATCTCATGTTGGGGAAGGAGGGAAGGCCACTCAGCATCCGTGGACCGCCTGGTTGTGTCCCAGAAGTGAACGCCGTTTTCTGAGCAGCTGCTAGGAATTGTGCCCCTCCAAAATGGCGGCTCCTTCTGGGACGCAGCTGCGTGGTCCGAGGATGGAGGGGGTCTATTCTGCTTCCCTAGCGTGGTCTGTGCACGGTTGTGTAGAACCCGTTACAGAAGCCGAATGAACCGTCCACCCTTCCTTTCCGTAGCCCTTTTTCTTCAAATCAAATGCCAAATCAAGGGTGGGGAAACTGATTTTTCTTTTTAAAAGCTGGGGTTTTTTAATAAATAATTTAACTCGACGATCCAAGTCCACAAATCCATGACCAACCATTTTATACCTATGATATAACAAACCCCGTACCGAGTGGCCTCATCAACCCACAAAGAACCTCCTCTGGACGTTCTGCAGAATGTGTTCCAACTTCATCTTCGCCAGGGCTACCTGGACCATATCCCACGCTCGCTCCTTCCCATGCAGGTCCTTGAGCTGGAGCAGGTAGCTATGAAGGTCCACCTGGAGCTCTTCGATGGGCTTCTTCTTCTCCGTCCCAGGAGGAGTTTGAGTGAGCTTACGATAGATACGCCGGAGCCTTCGTGGGGACTTCAATTGGTATGCTACAAAGTCAAGGGCTGCCTCGGAACAGTCTCCCATAGCTAGAAGAGAAATAACGGGTGAGAAACACACATCGAATAAGAGGTGCTGGGAGAGCCAGTTTGGTCTAAAGGTTAAGGCTCCGGCCTAGAAAGCAGGAGATGGTGAGTTCTAGTCCCGCCTTAGGCATAAAAGCCGGCTGGGTGACTTTGGGCCAATCATCAGGAGATGGTGAGTTCTAGTCCGCCTTAGGCATGGAAACCGGCTGGGTGACTTTGGGCCAATCCCCAGGAGACGGTGAGTTCTAGTTTTGCCTTAGGCATGAAAGCCAGTTGGATGACTTTGTGTCAATCCCCAGGTGAGTTCTAGTCTCGCCTTAGGAATGAAAGCGGGCTGGGTGATTTTGGGCTGATCACCAGAAGACGGTGAGTTCTAGTCCCTATTAAAGCATGAAAGCCAGCTGGGTGACTTTGGGCCAATCACCAGGAGACTGTGAGTTCTAGTCCAGCCTTAGGCATGAAAGCCAGTTAGGTGACTTTGGGCAAATCACAGGAGACAGTGAGTTCTAGTCTCTCCTGAGGCGTGAAAGCTGGCTGGGTGATTTAGAGCCAGTCCCACTCTCTCAGCACAACTCACCTCACAGGGTTGTTGTGGGGGAAATAGGAGGAGGAAGGTGTATTGGATATGTTCACTGACTCGAGTTATTTGTAAAAATAATAAAGTCAGGATACAAATAAATAATAAGTAAATAAATACCATCTCCTGCACTGTCCTGCTGTAGGGCTTATGACCAGAATCTCTGGATCAGCCTCCTCAATTAAACCAGGACCAGATTATCTGAGGATCTGTCTCACCCCAATGGAACTGGCCTACCCCACTCGCTCTAGCAGAAGGGGCATAGAACATAGAGTCACAGGACTGGAAGGGACTTTGGAGGCCTTCTAGTCTAACCCCCTGCTCAAGACAAGAGAGCCTATATCACTCCTGTTGTGGCCTGTCGGCCACCGGCCCCTCCAGCAGCCGAATCAGAGGAGGAGGAGGCGTGGGAGTCAGGATCAGCATCAAGGCAACCTGAGAGCTCCAAGGGGGAAGAGGGAATGGAGCTGGCAGAGAGAGAGAGACAGAGGCGGAGCCTGGGCCGTCTGTCAGCCCTCAGATGGAGAGTCAACAGCCCCCAGGTCTGGAGGTGGCTGATGAGGAAGAGGAGGAACAGCTGGGTTCAGTGCCTGATGCGCGGATGCGCAGAAGGCAGAGGAGAGGAGAGCAGTGGAAATCTATGGGCCGATCCTTGGGATGGAAGAGCCACTGCTGCTAGCGAAGCCCCACCCTAGCTCTAGGGCCGTGATGGTGAACCTATGGCACGCGTGCCACAAGTGGCACGTGGAGCCATATCGGTGGGCAGGTGAGCTCAGGTCCGGCGCGCGTTGATTTTCGGGCCTTCTGGGCCCACTGGGAGTCGGGAAACAACTGTTTCCAGCCTCCGGAGGGGGTGGGGAAGGCCCGTTTTTTGCTCTCCCCAAGCTCCAGAGCCTTTCTAGGAGCCTAGGGAGGGCGAAAACGGCCTTCCCCACCCCCCCGGAAGCCCTCCAGAGGCCAGAAATGGCCTGTTTCCCAACTTGAAACGGAACATTTCCGGCCTCCGGAGGACCTCCAGGAGAGGGGTGGGGAAGGCCGTTTTTGCCCTCCCTAGGCTCCTAGAAAGGCTCTGAAGCCTGGGGAGAGCAAAAAAACGGGACTTCCAGTCCAACTGGAAGTTGGCAAATGGGCCATTTTCTGCCTCCGGAGGACCTCCGGGAGAGGGGTGGGGAAGGCCGTTTTTGCCCTCCCCAGGCTCCTAGAAAGGATCTGAAGCCTGGTGAGAGCGAAAAACGGGCGTGCCATCGCATGCCGGGAGTGGGGGGGGGTCACGTGCACATGCGTGGGGGGGCCGCATGGAATTATGGGTGTGGGCACATGCATGCGTGGCCCCCCACACGCTCCCCCCCTTTTGGCACGCGAACCAAAAAAGGTTCGCCATCACTGCTCTAGGGAGAAAAGGCAGGGGGCGGAGAGGAATAGGTGTGGGAGACAACTATTCATCTTCCGGCTGGCCGGACTTGTTAGCTTGTGGTGAGAGAGAAACTTTTTGCCGGAGCTGCAGGCGCTCCTAATAAAGGAATCTTTGAGTTCACTTCAGAGGGTTTGTCGTGTTTGGGGAGCTGGGTCAGAACAACTCCAGAGAAATGGCTGTCCAGTCTCTTCTTGAAAAGCTCCAGTGACGGAGCACCCACAACTTCTGGAGGCAAGTTGTTCCACTGGTGAATTGTTCTGTCTGGAAATTTCTCCTTAGTTCTAGGTTGCTTCCATCCGTTGCTTCTTGTCCTACCCTCAGGAGCTTTGGAGAATAGGTTGACCCCAGCGGTGAAATCTTACTTACCTTCCCTACCGGTTCGGACGTGTGCGCATGCCCCAGTCAAGCCCGCTTTTTCACCCTGCGCATGCGCAGAGTGTAAACAACAAGGAAATGGTGACCTCCGGGAGAGAGTGGGCGGAGCCTCGCGCTTCTGCTGCCTCCGGTTCTCCGAACCACCAGTGGCTGCTGCTACCGGTACGCCCGAACCGGGGTGTACCGGTAGCATTTCACCACTGGTTGACCCCATCTTCTTTGTGGCAGCCTTTCAAATATTGGAAAGCTGCTATCACCTCACCATGCTCTGGACTTCATCAGCCACTTGATCATTTCAGCTAGCAGGGTCCAGGAGAAGAGCCTTTTCTGCCATGGCCCCTGACCTCTGGAACATCTCGCCACTGGAGGGGAGAGCCACTCCTATCCTTTTCGCCTTCCATTTGAGATCTTCCCGCCAGCTTCTGACAAGCAAAGTCGATTGGGGGGGGGAGCCAGATTTGCTTAATGAGATTCACTTAATAACTGCAATGATGCGCTTAACCACCATGGCAAAAAGGGTTGTAGTATCGGGCATGTCTCACTTAAGAACTGCCTGCTTAGCAACGGAAATTCTGCTCCCAGTTGTGTTTCTACGTTGAGGACTACCTGTAAGTATCAGGTGGGGGGGGTCTTACCTGAGCCCTCCTCCGAGCCTTTGTCAGCCCTGCAGGCGGTGCAATAGGCATCGTGGAAACGGGTGCCAGGCACGTTGACCCGAAGGCCTTGCGCGGAGCAGTTCTGGTGGGTCTGGCAGGGACCTTTGCTGGAATGGTTGCTGGAAAAGGTCCCCTCTGGGCAGACTCTGCACTGGGTATCTTCTCGGGAGTTGCCTGGAAAAACGGGAGCAGAAGGGAAGGTCTAGCTTTCTCTCCAACCACGTTCCATGGCTGCTGTCTTGCGGGAGGGGGAGGACTTTATCAATGCATGTCAAAATAATAAAATAAAACCTTAAAAAGGAAGGAGAAGTGGAAGGAAGGGAAGTGAGAAGAAGGGAAGGGACAAGGAGGGGAAGGGAGGAGAGAAAAGGGGAGGGGAGGGGAGAGGAAAGAGGAAAGAGGAAAGGAGAGGAGAGGAGAGGAGAGGAGAGGAGAGGAGAGGAGAGGAGAGGAGAGGAGAGAAAAGGAGAGGAGGAGAGGAGAGGGGAGGAGAGGGGAGAGGAGAGGAGAGGAGAGGAGAGAAAAGGGAAGGAGGAGAGGAGGGGATAGGAAAGAGGAGACGGGTGGAGAGGAGAGGAGTGGAGAGGAGAGAAAAGGGAAGGTAGAGTGGAGAGGAGAGGAGAGGAGAGGAGGAGAGGAGAGGGGGGGGGGGGAGGGGAGGGGAGAGGGGGGGGGAGGGGAGGGGAGAGGAGGAGAGAAAAAAAAAGGGGAGGGGGGGGGGGGGGGCGGGGGGGGGGGGGGGAGAGGCGGGGAGAGGAGAGGAGAGGAGAGGAGAGGAGAGAAGAGAAGAGAAGAGAAAAGGGAAGGAGGGGACGAGAGGAGAGGAAAGAGGAGAGGAGTGGAGAGGAGAGAAAAGACAAGGAGGAGAGGAGGGGAGAGGAAATAGGAGTGGAGTGGAGAGGTGAGGAGAAAAGGGAAGGAGGAGAGGAGGGGAGAGGAGAGGAAAGAGGAGAGGAGAGAGGAGAGGAAAGGGAAGGAGGAGAGGAGAGGAGAGGGGAGGGGAGGGGAGGGGAGAGGAGAGGAGAGGAGAGGAGAGGAGAGGAGAGGAGAGGAGAGAAAAGGGAAGGAGAGGAGAGGAGAGAAAAGGGAAGGAGGAGAGGGGAGGGGAGGGGAGGAGAGGAGAGGGGAGGGGAGGTTGCTGTCTGTCTTCCTCCCCTGGTACATACCGGGCTCGACCACTCCACTTCCTGGCGGGCACTTGGAGTGCTTGATGCAAAAGAGCGACTCGGCATGGTAGCCCGGCTTGCACTCGCACACCCTGTTGTGTGTCCTGTTGCACGGCACCACCTCCACCTCCTGGATGTTACAGCGGACGCTGCAGTACAAGCACCTGTCCAGGTAGTTCCAGTACTGGGTGTAGTGCTCGTTTGCACACGGCTTGCACTCTGTGTGTGTGTCCTGGGTGCAAGGTTTGGCCATGCTCGTCCCTGGGGGGCACTTATGACACAACAGCTTCTCATGGGTGTGGGGGTCTTTCCATTCGAAGGTGGGCCGGGAAGCATGGATCCGAGTACTCCAGAGCAAGACGCTCCAAATCACCCACTAGTGACCGGGGGAAAAAGGAAGACGAGTTAGCAGAGATTCCCAGACACAGCTAGTCCCCGACTCACGACCACAATGGAGCCCAGAATTCCCACAGCTAAGCAAGACAGTTATTAAGTGAGTTTTGCCCCGTTTTACGACAATTCTTGCCACAGTTGTACCGTGAATCGCTACAGTTGTTAAATTAGTAGCATGGTTGTGAAGTGAATCCGGCTTCCCCATTTGCTCGGCAGAAGGTCACAAAAGGGGATCACGTGACCCCGGGACACTGCGACCGTCATAAATACCAGCTGCAGCTTCCGGATACTCTTCAAGGGTTAGCCCCATGGAGAGTGCATTGCAGTAGTCAATTTGGGAACTGACCAGGGCAGGTGTGACTGAAGCTTTAGAGTTTTTAGAGCTACAAATCTTAACAGTGGAGGTGAGATGGGTGGCAAGCAAGTCTAAAATAAAAATAAAAATAAAAATAAAATAATAAAATAAAATAAAATAAAATAAAATAAAATAAAATAAAATA
>QLTV01002015.1:727332-761834 GCA_003457575.1 Thermophis baileyi
CAGGGATAAACTAATGAATACAATAAGATTATATAAAGGAATTCAGGGTTGCTGGAAATCCATCCCAATCGGAGGAAGTGTAGCACAGAAGAAAGAAGGAGGGGAGTGAGGGAGGTTAGCAAGAAGGAGATGGAAGAAGAGGGGTGTAGGGGATGAGAGAGAGTAGGAGGGGAAGTAGAGAAGAGGAGGGGGGAGAGAAGGGAAGTAGGTTAGGAGGAGAAGAAGGGAGAGGGGAGTAAGGGAAAAAAGGAGGGGTTATAAAAAGAAGAGGGGATGGGGGGAAAAGCGACCCTGAATTTAATAATGCTATAAGGTAAGTATAAGAAATGTATACAAAATAGTTAATGTATGTATAAAAATTGTAAAAGAGAAATGAACTGATAAAAGTGTGAATGTCTATATGGAAATAAAAATAAAAATTTTTATATAAAAAAAATCTACTAAATAAATAAATAACAGTACATGCCAATCATTGGAGGCAATATTAATATTGTTAAATCATTGAATAAAAATAATAACAGATTGGTATTAGACAGATCAAGGGCCGGCAATCCATAGCCCCCAGGGCCATTTTGCTAGCCCATCCTAGAGCCTCCTATGAGTAGCCCAACAGACTTGGTGAACAGTGTTTCCATGGTGTGTCTTTTTTCAGTTTTAAAACAAACGAAGGCTAAAATAGATAGGGAAATAGATGTGTTAATTTCGAAGAACTCATTAAAAAAAAAAACACCATGGATTTGGTTACCACCATCCTCAAGGGTCCAAAATGAAAAAATAAAAAATGAGGATTTGACTGGGGGAAAAAAAGTTGACCATTTCCAATACAGGTAAACTGATGACAAAGTATGTGAACGATACATTTCAATTCAATTCCTTGGCAGATTAAAAACCATTTTTGCAATGATTTGGTTAGAACATCTCCCTAACCTAAAAGATGATATAGCTGGGGTGGGGGGGGGGAGATATATTTTTCCTTCCAAGAAACTCCAACTGAACTTCGGCTAGAAAAACCTGATGGAAAATTCACTGTTGACAGAACTCAAAACTCCTTTCCAAACTGACAAAAGTTTGTTCCAAAACAAAGTCTATTTTTAAAAATGGGAGTAGAAACACACAACCCTTGTGATTTCCAGAAAGTAATATAGAAATGTGATTGCCAACAGTTTTTATGATAAGATTCTTTCATGTATAGTGTTTTTTCTTGAAATTTCAGGTATCGCATTTATTACATTCCTTCTTCTGCCTTATCTTCTTAAAGCTGATGGTATCCCAGGTCCTTTCAAAACCTGTTATTGTTGATCCAGACAGCAGTTGATCCAATCATGGATTTTTTTAAGGGAGGAAAAGTTTAATCGGATTTTTTTTTTTTCAGTTTACACCAAAACGAAACAGAACAAACCACTTATGCAGAGAAGTACAGGGCTCTTATCTAAAACACAAGAATTTAAGACACTGCAATGTTTCAAGGACAACCTGGAGTTCAGTCTGTTACAGAACAAAATAACAGAGTTGGAAGGGAATTTGGAGGTCTTCTAGTCCAACCCCCTGTTCAAATAGGAAACCCTACACCCGTGATGGCGAACCTATGGCACACGTGCTGGAAGTGGCACGCAGAACCAACTCTCCGGGCACATGAGCCGTCACCCGTTGCTCTTCCGGGTTCTGGCTCACCAGGCAGCTGGTCTTCACATGCGTGGGAGCGCCGGAAACCGGAAGAGCAGCCCCCTGGTGCGCATGCGCGTGCCGCGAAGATGATCTTCCGGTTTCCGGCGTGTGCATGCGCACCAGCCACCTGGTCTTCGTGCACGCATGCACACCAGAAACCGGAAGACCAGGCAGCTGGTGCGCATGCACACACCGGAAACTGGAAGAGCAGCCGCCCGGTGCGCACATGCGCACTGGGTGGCTGCTCTTCCAGTTTCCGGCATGCGCGCACACACGCCATTTCGGCACTCAGTTCCGAAAAGCTTCGCCAACACTGCCCTACACCATTCTGGACAAATGACCGTCCGATTTCTTTTTGAAAAACCTCCAATGATGGAGCACTCACAATTTCTGCTGTTCCACTGATTGATTAATTGTTCTGTCAGGAAATTTCTCTTTAGTTCTAGGTTGAATCTCTATTTGTTAAGTTCCAGCCGTTACTTCTTGTTCTACCTCCAGGTGCTTTGGAGAATAGGTTGCCCCCCCTCCTTTCTGTGGCAGCCCCTCAGATACTGGAACACTGCTATCATGTCAAACCCCCCAAGCCTTCTTTTCATTAAACCAGACATAACCCAATTCCTGCAGACGTTCTTCGTATGTTTTAGCCTCCAGTCTCCTAATCATCTTTGTTGCTCCGTCCCATTTTTGGGTAGACCAGGTTGCCCTGATAAAAAACACTTAATCTCCCCCCTGGTACAGCCAACCAAGCGAGGAGAGCCCGTGACTTAGAGTTTAATACATCTACCTAATATGAAAGTAGCCCGGGTTCGAATCCCAGAAGGGTATGGCTGGCTGACGAGAGCTAAATAGCTCGAAATAGATCTATACTAGTCTCCCTTTATTTCTTTGTCGGTAAAATATAAATTTAACATCTTCGTTGATTCTTCTCTGCACTCTTGCTTAGCGTCTCAACATCTTTTGATGCTTTAACTGGCTAGTGGGAGCTCGGAACATTTTGAACTTCAGCAGACGCCGTAGGACTGCCCAGCTGCAACAATATTTAGTGCAGCATAGCATGCCTTTTGGCTGCTCCTCGGACTACTTTGTGCAATCTTTGGAATGTTTTGTAATCTGGCCTGGGAAGGCTGTTGGGGGGGAACTTTGATCCCCTCCGTGGCAGTGAGGAAGGGGTGGTGTGAGTTTGAGGGCGCCGAGAGCAAGTGCTATAGGGCTCATCTTGCCTCTGACGGTTGGTCAGTTGGAGGAGGTTCCCCCCCCCTTTTTAAGGAAGAGTGTGAGAGATGGGGGATGGAATGGTTTGTAGGGAAGGCAGAGGAGGGCAACCTATTTCAGTGATGTCAGGTAACGGGAGATACGGGAGGCAAGGGGGGGCAGGCACGGGGAATGCGACCTCTGTGTTTAGTACCGGTCTCGTGTTCTGCCCCCTTGCACTCACCCTATTTCCCTGGTCAGATGATCTGTGGTGGCCCTGATCTTAGGCTGCTGCTTTTAAACGTCAGATCATTCCCCCAGGCATTAGACTGGCCCCCACTCCAACAGTCTGTCGGAAGTTCCAAAGGTGCTTTTTCAGGAGGCAACTGGACTTTTTTGTTTCTTTCTTTTGAAGACGTTTCGCTTCTCATCCAAGAAGCTTCTTCAGCGCTGACTGGATGGTGGGGAATGGAAGGATTTATATTCCTTGCAGACAGCTGGTCACTTGCATTCTTTTTAGAGGGTGGTTGAGGCCACTTGGAGGTGACCCAAAGAACACAGATAAACCTCCAAGTGCTTCAGCCACCCTCTAAAACAGGGGTCCTCAAACTACGGCCTGCGTCAATGGGGAAGCCAGACTCACTTAACAACCATGTTACTAATTTAACAACTGCAGTAATTCACTTAACAACTGTGGCAAGAAAGGTCATAAATGGGGCAAAACACATTTAACAACTGTTATCATTTAGCAACAGACATTCTGAGCTCAGATGTGATCATAAGTCGAGGACTACCTGTAATGTATTCCTTTGTTTAAAATACATGCCTATCCAGATCCTGTGGGAATTCAAACTGTCAAATGTGACTTTGTGGAAACTTTTCATTTAATTTATAAGGACGGCAAAGTAAAACAAAACAAAACAAAATGTAAGGGGTGATTCTTCGGAAACAGAATAGAAAGAGCCAGGCAGAGTCCATATTACAAAGTCCTTTTTAATTTTCCCATAATAAAGACAATAGGCTTTGTGGTACCCGGCCTCACTGCAAAGGTCATCATTAGAAAAAGATAATAAAATGTTAACTCTGATTTAAATGCTGTCTGGATTGATTGACTGAAACTGACAGGAGCACTTGAGTGGCTCAAATATCTGGAGAATGGTAACGTTGAAGACCGTGTAGCCTCTCTTAAGAGAAGAGGAACCTCGGGGGTGGAGGTGGGGGTGGGGGGGAGGGTCCAGAAAGCTGACTTAAAACCACTTGCAATTTTGTTGTTCCTCTTCCACACAGACCAGCTGGAGCAAGCCACACAGTCTATAGATCCGGTTGAGCAGTTCATGTGTTTACTCTACGTGTCTTTTACGGGGGGATCCGGCCAGTAAGATATGGCCAAGTGTCTTCTCTTGGTATCCGCTTGGCATTCTGGGCACTTCTTGGCAAGCTGTGTGGAGAAACACAAGAGCAGTCAAAATATGATATTTTGCCTCATGATCCTCGTACTAAAGTCATTTTCGGTCATCTTTTGATGCCTATCCTGTTTAAGACAGTGAACTAAAGTCCAAATTATTTGTTTGTATCCTGCCTCTATTATTTTTACAAATACCTCAAGGTGGCAAATATATCCAACACGCCTTCCTCTTCCTATTTTCCCCCAACAACAACCCTGTGAGGTGGATTGGGCTGAGAGAGAGAAAGCCCAAAGTCACCCAACTGGCTTTCATGACTAAGATGGGACTACAACTCACTGTCTCCTGGGGATTGGCCCAAAGTCACCCAGCTGGCTTTTATGCCTAAGGTGGGACTAGAACTCACAGTCTCCTGCTTTCTAGCCTGGTGCCGTAACCACTAGACCAAACTGGCACTCCCACTTTAAGTATTTAAAAGTTGCTAAGGCTGAGAAACACTGGTTTAAAGAGATAATGACGCACAGCACTACGCTCTTGGAATAACAACTACAACACAGATAACAACAACAACAAAAGTAATTTCTCACTCACAATGGTGAAACATTGTGGAACAATTTACTTTGCTCCAAAGATCTGGCTGTGCATATATCTCCAAAGATCTGGCTGGGCGGGGGTCGTGGCATTAGGAAGGTTGAGAACCACTGCCCTACACCATTTCTGATAAGTGGCTGTCCAATCTCTTCTTCAAAGCCTCCAGTGATGGAGCACCCATAACTTCTGAGGGCAACTTCTGTTCCACCGGTTGATTGTTCTCACTGTCAGAAAACTTCTCTTAATTTCTAGGTTGAATCTCTCCTGGATCAGTTTCCATCCATTCTTCCTTGTCTGGCTTTCAGGTGCTTTAGAAAATAAATTGATCCCATCTTTTTTGTGGCAGTCCCTCAAATATTATGAGACTGCTATCAAGTCCCCTCTAGTCCTTCTTTTCATTAAACTAGACATACCCAATTCCAGCAACCGTTCTCCATATGTTTTAGCCTCCAGGCCCCTAATAATCTTTGTTGCTCTTCTCCGCACTCTTTCCAGAGTCTCAACAACAACAACAATAAAAAAGTCTAAACCTCAGCTACAGAGGTTCTCTTCTCTTAGTTTCATTTATTTGGCGATCTGACACGCAATGAAAGTGGCTGCCAACGTTTAAAAGTTAATGTTCAAATTATTTACTTTAATCTCACGACTAAACCACCAACGAAGGATGACATTTATGGCATTTATCCTATGTGATGAAGAATGTATTCTGCAGCCTGTGAACAGCAGAAAGGACCTTCTTTTGTATGCCAGAAAGACCATCAATAGGAGCATCTTCAAGACCACTTTTCTGGCAGGCATTAACAATCAGGCTGGCTTGTAGTGGGAGAGGAAGAGAGAGGCCCCTGTCCTTCAATGCTCACCGGCAAAAGGAGTCTATTGGAGTAAGCAGCTATAATATGTTTTAATTTAATAAATAGAAGAGCATGTTTATAATTCAAGAGTCGAACTCCGAGGTCCTTGGTGCTCTCTGAGCTCGGCTGCTTTTTGGCAGACGCTTCATGACCCAACCAGGTAACATCATCAGTGCTAGAAAGGAGTGGGGTTTGGCTCCTGTTTATATACTAGTGGCTTGCCCAATACCCCAATCACGGAACTACCAACTCAGACAATCAAACAGTAAGCAGCAGTGTAATCAAAGAACTACCAAGAATAGTTCCACCAACACTGATAGGGCAATAACAATCGCACTTAGACTTATATACTGCTTCATAGTGCCTTATAGCCCTCTCTAAGCAGCTTACAGAGTCAGCATATTGCTCCCAACGATCTGGGTCCTCATTGGAAGGATGGAAGGTTGAGTCAACCTTGAGCCTGGTGAGAATCGAACTGCTGAACAGCTGGCAGCAGTCAGTCAGCAGAGGTAACCTGCAATACTGCATTCTAACCACTGCACCACCATGACAAGCTACTGTATATAAAAAGAGAAACAAACTCTTCTCCCTTCTAGCACTGATGATGTTGCCTAGTTGAGTCATGAAACGTCTGCAAGACAACAACCAAGTTCAGAGAGCATCAACGATTCCAGTCCTGCTCCTCCTCTTCCCTCCTCCTCCTCTCTGCAAACCCCATTTCCTTCTACCGTAGCACTGATGTTACCTAGTTGGGTAATGGAACATCTGCAAGAAAACAACCAAGCTCAGAGAGCACCAAGGACCCCACAGCTCCTCCTCCTCTCTGCAACCCCCTCCCCCTTCTAGCTCTGACATCGTTGCTGAATTGGGTCTGCAAGAAAACAACTAAGCCCAGAGACCACCAAGGACTCCCTCATTTATCACATATCCGGTGGATAAAATGAGGACCCAAAGTGTTGGGGGCACTATGCTGACTCTGTAAACCGCTTAGAGAGGGCTGTAAAGCACTGTGAAGCGGTATATAAGTCTAAGTGGTATTGCCATTTAATAAATGCCAGTGAATACAGCTCTTTCCATGCAGGCACCTGGTGATCCCTACAGCTTGTACCAAGCAGCCCACTTGCTGCATTTGGCACTAACTCCAACCTCCAGATACTTGTGCAAGAGCACATAGCACCACTGATCTATTTTTGAAGTAGCATCTGTTTTATGTTACATTGTACAGACAAGAACGGTAGATACGGTGCTGACCTTGTGGCTCTTGCAATTGCTTATCTTAATCAGGAGGCCATGCCTGCCAAAGCCTTGCATTCCCACAGCACCCACTCATTCTAAACTAGCCTTAGTTTAGCTTTAGTATAAAAAAAACTTTAGTAACAAAAGACCAACGAGAGGGAAGGAGATTATTCTGATCACATACCAACCTCTGTGGGTTTCTGGTTAATGATGATAAACATCGAAGAGTCATTTGAGTGTAATGTTATGTCTACTTTGGCTTCCTGAATTAGCAATCTTAAAATCTAAAAATTCAGGATAGCTTCTTGCATGAAATACCCCACAAATTCCCAAACTGCATCCAGCCAAAAAGGCAAAGTAACCCACTTGAGTTGTGGGTTGCCGTTTCCCTTCTCAACATTGTTTGGGTTTCCTTTAGTAGGGGGTACAGATTTCCTGGCATCACCAGAGCCATTTTTATTGCCTTTGACCTCCCCCAAAACCATGATGTCTGAATCACATCCCTTCCCAGAAAAGACCCGTTGCATTTTTGAAATATGGTTAAACCAACTTGAGGGTTGATGCTCATGTTGTTTTTGTTTGCCCTGTTTTAAGGGAATAGATCATAGGTTGTATCAATGCTATTGCCTTACTATGCTTTCTACAATTAACCACTTTCTTCTGCGGAAAATGCCTGATGTAACAATAGGGATTCTGTCAGTGTTAGGTTAGAAGAGCAACCAGCTGATTTTGGGGTCGAACGGGAGATATTTGTCTTGACTGAAGTCCAATACAAAGTCAAAAGCACCGTTTCTCAATCTTGGCAACTTTATGATGTGTGGACTTCAAGAAAATCCCACACATCTTAAAGCTGCCAAAGCTGGAAAACCCCGGTCAGAAGGCAAAATTAGTTGAGGTTGCTGCTGAAATTAAAGTTAAAGGAAACTGCAAAGTCAGCAGTAAAGAAGACATTGTTTTTGTCAGAGTTTAACTGTCTCTTAATCTAGATTAAGAGTGACAGAGTGCCGACTCTGGCCTCTGCGGCTTAAATTAGAAGTCTATTTAGTTATTCCCAATCGAGTGTCAAATTGTTGACCTCAGCTCTTATAATCCCCAACTAACTTGGCTTCAATTGACTATTAATCAGACTAGCTAGCTAAGCAAAGCTCATTACAGTTCTCTGGGCTTGTTTCGGGGCATGGATTGGGCTACATGGCTACCTTAAACCAAACCTAACTTGTCATGGATCACAAGAACAAGCCTCTTGGTCAGTGGCATGTGATCTCAATTGCAAGAAGATGCTCAAGTCACATACAAGGAGAGAAAATGTACTGTAAGAATCAACTGCAGAAATACAGCAAGGGAAATTGTGCTGTGCTTTAAGAACAGGCAAGTTGGAGAATCTAGTGGTTAAAGCACCAGACTAGAAAGTGGGAGATCGTGAATTCTAGTCCCGCTTTAGGCATGAAAGCTGGCTGGGTGACTTTGAGCCAATCACCAGGAGACTGGGAGTTCTAGTCTCATCTTAGAATGAAAGCCAGCAGGGTGATTTCGGGCCAATCACCAGGAGACTGTGAGGTCTAGTTCCTCCTAGGCACGAAAGCCAGCTGTATGACTTTGGGCCAATCACCAGGAGCCTGAGAGTTCTAGTCCCGCCTTAGGCATGAAAGCTGGCTGGGTGACTTTGGACCAGTTAGTTTCTCCTAACCCAACCCACCTCACAGGGTTGTTGTGGGGGAAATAGGAAGAGGAAAGTGGGTTGGGTATGTTGGTTGCCCCAAGTGACTTGTGAAAATGATAAAGGCAGGATTCAAATAAATAAATACACAAAAATAAATCAGCTGATGCAATTAAGACTAAAGGGAAAAATGAAAATGAAAGCTAACCTTCAAGGAATTCTCCCAACATTTGTTGCAACACGTGAAGGAACACTGCTGGCATTTAAAGGGCACACCATGCTCAGAACCGCATTTAGCACATTGATAGCCACCTAAATAGAGGAAAGGAAGACGAATTGAAAAAAATTAAGGAAATCGGTGGAGTTAGGGAAAAGAATGTAACTTTTTTGGCTGGGCGACTCTGGGCCACTCGCTTTCTAAAGGCAGGATAAAAATCTAATAATAGTCATAACTGTTTTTGTGTAAACACTCACCTTAGGCATTCATTTCATTTCTTCTTTATGACCCAGATGCTCAATAGAGACTTTAATCTGCATTGCCACACATGATCTGCAACCTTCCATCTGCAGTTCCCATGTATACCGGTAGGTAGTCCTCGACTTACAACCACAACTGAGTCCCAAATTTCTGTTGCTAAGTGAGACAGTTCTTGCACGGGTTTTGCCCCATTTTACTACCCTTTCTTGCCACAGTTGTTAAGTGAATCGCCCCAGTTGTTAAGTTAGTAACAGAAGTTGTTAACTGAATCCGGCTTCCTCGTTGACTTTGCTTGGCAAAAGAGGAACATGTGATTCTGGGACACGGCAACCGTCGTAAATATGAGCCAGTTGCCAAGCATCAGAATTTTGATCGTATGACCATGGGGATGCTGCAATGGTTGTAAGTGTAAAAAAAACGGTCGTAAATCACTTTTTTCAGCGCTGCTGTAACTTCAAACAGCCACTAAATGAATGGTTGTAAGTCCAGGACTACCTGCAGTTGATAAGCTCTCTTTAGAATAGTGTTTCTCAACCTTGGTAACTTTATGATATAACAATATATCATAAACATACCATAAATAGCAGACTTACATACCGCTTCACAGTGCTTTACAGCCCTCTCTAAGCGGTTTACAGCTCCCAGAATTCCCACCAGTCAGCCATGGATTCTGGGAGTTGAAGTCCACATGTCAAGACTGATTTGCACTTTTACCTACATTTTATTCTTCGCTCGCAGCTTGACAATTACAGGGAGGGTTGGGTGTGTGTGGCTGGAATGCAAGAGAGGGAGAAAGGTATTCAAGCTTCGGTACATTGCTGGCATCTCAAGGAGACACTGAGCCGGTGTGGTTGGCCAATTCCCATAACAAAACAAACAGGAGTGATTATGGACGTTTTGGCCCGTAGGGAAAAGGGGGAATTAACTACGCCTGCTTTTGCCTGGGAAACCCCCGAGTTGGTTTCACTTTTCCTATGCCAATGTGATTTATTCAGTAAAGTTTTATATACTTTCGGTAAAATAATGTCCCAGGAGTTCCTTCTTCTCCATTCGCCAACTGGACAGTTGACGCCACACATCATAAAGGTTGAGAAAAATGGATTTAGAAGGAAGGGAACGACTTGGTCAAAAGATGCTGAAGAAAGTTAACACCCACCCCTCTTAGAAGAATGAAATATTCTAGGAAATATTAAAAAGGCAGAATATTATAGTTCCCTGGATGAGAAAAGGAGAAACATGTTTTTAAAGACAAAGCAGCTCCCTGCCCCCCCCACCCTTCAGCTCCAGGGTGATGGGATTAAGACATGGCCCCCAGGACATGATAGGATTAGCCCTCTACCCATCTAACAGCAGGGCTCATTGCATTACGAAATCACCCAGGGACATTACATCAGCCCACAGTTCAACCAGACTTATCTCAGACAAACTCCTAGGATTTGCACATGACCCCTACAGCAGCCAATGGGATACCTGCCCTTACACAGGAACAGGAAGCTCCAAGGTGCGGCCCAAGAGAGGGTATAAATCTCTCTCTCTCTTCCACGTGCTCAATTTGCCCAGCACCTCAAACCATATGGTCCTGCTCTCCACCATTAAACCATCTTTCCAAACAGCCTCCATGTTTCCAGTGTCTTCCTCCCCACTTGGAACTGAACCCAGATGGACATTTCTTCCAACAATACCTACCACCTATTGGGGAGAGAGGTAGGCTGCCACCATCTGTGGCTTCTCGTAATCTGCTGGGCCTTCTCTCAATTTCCGGTGGGTCTGGATTTTGGAGCGGCTGTGGTACTTCATTCTTGGAAGAATCTGCAGTAAATATTACACAATCACATCGCCAAGAACATACAGGACTCCGTTCAGACAGGGCTGGTTATGCAGCACTCACGACACATTCACGTGATACATGTACAACCTCCAAGTCAATTTGCTTTAATTATTCCTTTTTTCTTAAAAAAAAAAGCAGAATTACAGACATCTTATAGATGAAATCAATCAAGGTTTGACAGTCTTTCAGAATTCCGACTGAATTGATTCAGTTTGTAATACTGCCCTAAAAGTTAGACACTTCTGATCTATAGATATGAAAGAAATATCAGATGGGACTGGCAATGTCTTAAATGTTTTTATAGCAGCGGTTCTCAACCTGTGGGTCGCGACCCCTTTGGGGGGTCGAACGACCATTTCACAGGGGTCGCCGCGCGCGTTAGCCCGCCATCTTGGTGCCACCGTCACTGCAGGGGTAAAATGCTCCCGGTTTGGCCGTACCTGTGGGTCGCCGGATTGCCGGTAGCGACACAAGCGGGAGACTTCGCCCACCCGCCCGGACGCCGCCATTTGGGTTCTTTTACCCTCTGCGCATGCGCAGAACGCTTTGCACATGCGCAGAGGGTAAAAGAACCCAAAGGCGGCGTCCGGGCGAAGTCTCCCGCTTCCGACGCTATCAGCTGTCCGGCGACCCGCAGGCAAGCCCGAACCGGGAGCATTTTGCCCCTGGTGCCACACCCCCTTTGTCACCTCATCCCGCGCGGGGAGGGGGTCGTGGCAGCAGGGGGGATTGCGGCGGCGGCGGGGGTGTGTGTCACAGGGGGGGTCGTGTCATTAGAAAGGTTGAGAACCACTGTTTTATAGCAATAGCACTTACACTTATATACCACTTCACAGTGCTTCACAGCCCTCGCTAAGCGGTTTATAGAGTCAGCCTCTTGCCCCCAACAATCTGGGTCCTCATTTTACCGACCTTGGAAGGATGGAAGGCTGAAAGGCTGAGTCAACCTTGAGCCATTCAGGATCGAACTCCTGGCAGTGAGCAGTGAGTTAGCCTGCAAATACTGCATTCTAACCACTGTGCTATGACTGATCCTTTATGGTTTTATGGAGTCATGCAGGTGAGACGGGCAGTATAGAAATTTGATAAATAAATGAAATAATGAGAGTATCATGATATTCTTTTGTCACCTGCCCATCCCATTCCTTTTTCAGCTGGGGCTAACTAAAGGGGACTCCATGTTGTGATCAGCCCTCTCTCAGCCCAAACTCTACATCATATGCCTAATTTCTAGCCATCTCTACTAAGCTATTTACGGTACTGAGAACACAGGTAGTCCTCAACTTACAACCACAATTGAGCTCAAAATTTCTGTTGCTAAGTGGGACACTTGTTCAGTGAGTTTTGCCTCATTTTACTACCCTTACTTGCCACAGTTGTTAAGCGAATCACTGCAGTTGTTAAGTGAATCTGGTTTTCCCATTGACTTTGCTCATCAGAAGGTCACAAAAGTGGATCACAGGACCCCGAGACACTGCAACCGTCGTAAGTACATGCCAGTTGCCAAGCATCTGAATTTTGATCACGTGACCATGGGGATGCTGCAACGGTCATAAGTGTGAAAATCAGTCATAAGTCTCTTTTTCCAGTGCCGTTATAACTTGGAACGGTCACTAAATGAACGGTTGTGAGTCAAGGACTATCTACATGCAACAGTGCAGTGTTTCCTTATAGAAGCCTTGAGCTTTTTTTTAACCCTGTTTACTAATTTGCAGTTGGAATTTGACTCATCATTCTGAAATCTGTGGGCCATTCCCAGGTTTATAGTGTAATGTTCTACAAATCCAGCTAATGCAACAAAAATGTGTATTAAGAATGACATCAGAGAAGGCTCATTCCGAAAGCTCCCCAGGGGATAAAACTCATCTCAAAGTATTCTGATTTTTTAAAAAAATATATATTTTCAAATTAAGGATGCAATACTGTAAAGATGAGCATGGAAGTGCCAATAAAAGAAGCACTGGAAACCTGGGCATGGTCTGGCAGCTTTATCCTGAATTTCGGGGTCTTCCAGAGCAGGGGGTCTCCAACCTTGAAAACTTTTAAGACTTGTGGACTTCAACTCCCAGAGCTCCTCAGCCACCTTTGCTTTGCTGGTTGAGGAACTCTGGGAGTTGGAAGTCCACTAGTCTTAAAGTTGCCAAGGTTGGAGATCCCTGTTCCAGAGTGCAGCGTGAAAGCTCTTACCAAGGGAACTTTTCTCATCGTTCTCTTCTGGAAAAGTTGTGCCAGTCAGTTCTCTGCACATCTGCAGGAATTGTTCCTTGTGAGGAGGGCGGACGAACGTGGCGAATCCTACCAAAGAAATCAAGCCGCAGGTCACGATGTGAGCCAATGACTTCCAAGGAAAACGAGAACATGTCTCATCTTCTCAAACAAATGTCTACGGAGATTCTCAATCATCCAGGTCATGGTTGTCCCAAGGGTGTGTTTTTTTTTTTTTTTCCTAAAGGCAACTGCATTTTATTGGTGTTTGGCTTCTCATCCAGGAAGCTTCTTCAGAACTGAACTGTTTTCAAAGAAAACACCAAGAAAGTTCAATTGCCTTTGGGGGGTGGGGGGGAAACACCTTTGGGACAAACAAGACTTCTCAGCTCCCAATTTTTTATTAGTTTATCAAAATATACAACAGAAAGAAAAATGAAAATAGGAGAGTAGAGGAGAGAGTAGGGGAGGAAAAAGGGAAGAAGAAGAAAAAAGTAAGCTTAGCAAAGTTAGCTGTATTCTTTTCTTTCAATTAGGGCACTCAATTCTGCCATCTCTGCTAACTCCATCAGTTTTTCCAGCTGGTCATCCATTATAGAAATTAAAATATCTTTCCATTTTTGTACATGGAGCTTTCTTGCTGCTGTCAGCACATCTAACAACAAAGTTCCAAATTGTTTTTTCAAGTTCTGTGCCCATTAAGCCTAAAAGAAAAGCCTCTGGTTTTTATCTTTATATTTGCTTTAAGAATCTTTTGTATTAAGATGCGAATCCCATTCCCAATATAAAACAAGGACCACTTCTCGGGTGATTGTTTACACCCAGTTGTGAGGCTAACTAACAATGCTTCTCTCCACAGTGCTTCCTAACCTATGCATTTAGATTTATGTAGAATGTGGCTTTGAGAACTAGAGTCCTCGACTTACGACCACAACTGAGTCCAAAATTTATGTCGTTAAATGAGACATTTGTTAAGTGAGTTTTGCCCCATTTTACGACTTTTCTTGCCACAGTTGTTAAGTGAATCACTGTACTTGTTAAATTAGTAACAGGATTATTAAGTGAATACCTCATTGACTTTGCTTGTCAGAAGGTTGTACAAGGTCATAAATATGAGTCAGTTGCCAAGCATCTGAATTTTGATCACGTGACCACGGGGACGCTGTAATGGTTGCAAATGTGAAAAATGACTATAAGTCACTTTCTTCTGTGATATTGTAACTTCAAACGGTCACTAAACGAATTGTTGTAAGTCAGGGACTACCTGTAATGTTTTTTTTAATTTGCTGAAATGACAGAACTGCAGTCAGGAATGGGTTAAAAGCACAGCATCCTCCCTTGGAAGGGCAAGGTTGAAATGTGAAAATTTGTGGAGGCAAAATCTCTCTCTCTCTCTCTCTCTCTCTCCGAAAGTGAAATCTAACTTTTCTGGAAAACTAGAGAAATGTCCTCCCCCATAAACAAGAGGTCAACATGACCAGAGGGAAGAAATGGAGCCTTGATGAGAAAACAAGCGAGTTTCTTTGTTATAGCTCTTAGGGCATGTGACAACATCCATTTCTTAATAAGAAACCATAATATTAGAAGATGGCTAAGATAAATATCCTTATTTTTTTATGGAACTAGGAAAAAACCCCAAACCTCTAAGCAAAAGACAGGCCTGGTTTTTACTAAGTGAATCATCGGTTCCTGAGAAATTTAAAACGAAGCCCTTTTTAAACAGTGAAATGGTCTTCCGAGAATAATGGCGAGCTGTTCCTTGCTGGAGATTTTCCAACAGGACTTAGGTGGCTGCTGGTTCAAGAATGGTTTAGTGCTGTGTTTCTCAATCTCAGCAGCTTGAAGTTGGGTGGACTTCAACTCCCAGAATTCCCTGCTGGCTGGTGGATTCTGGGAGTTGGAAGTCCACCCATCTTCAAGTGGCTAAGGTTGAGAATCACTGTTTAGTGGAATCCTACGCTGGCTGTGCCACTGTCCAATTTTAGAAGAAGCAGCATTTGAAAAACTACATGAGGTTCTCCTGGGCATATTAACGGACCTCAAAGCATTGCAAGTCCTTACTCTCAGGTCCTTCCTATTCATGTATTCTATGATTTTAGCCACCTTCAGGCTTGGCTTCTCCTCTAACAGGGATTTGAGCAACCACTGAAGTGCATGGTGGTGGCAAGAGAAGGGGGGAGGGGAAGAAAGGCAGCTCATCATATGTGATTCCCTCCCAGTGGTTCTCAACAGCTTTTCAGAGAAGGAACCTAACACAGCATTAAAAATTAGCGTCTCTCTTTTTCTATTGTGCCTTTTAGACAGTAAGATTACGAACAGAAGAGAATATCTGTAGTTTGGGGCTGAACTGGAAGGGGGGGGTCTCTGAGCTTGGTTGGGTGTTTTTTTTTACAGATGTTTCATGACCAAATCAGGTAACATCATCAGTGCTTGAATGGAGTGGGGTGTGTGGAGAGGAGGAGGAGGAGGAGGGATAGAGACAAAGAAAAGAAAGAGTAAGAGGAGGAGGAGGAGGAAGATGGGTTCCTTGGTGCTCTCTGAGCTTGGTTATTTTCTTGCAGACATTTCATTATCCAACTAGGTGACATCATCAGTGTTAAAAGGGAGTGGAGTTTGTGGAGAGGAGGAGGAGGAGGAGATCTCTCAGTTTGGTTGTTTTCTTGGAGACGTTTCATTACCCAACTAGGTAACATAATCAGTGCTGGAAGGGAATGACAACTGTTCTAAGTCCCTTTTAGCACTGATGATGATGATGATGATGATGATGATATTATCCATTCAGTCGGGTTTGACTCTTGGGAATTCTATAGGCCAGGTTTCTCCACAATTTCCAATCTTGCATTATTTCTTTGAGTTGTTCTGTGCTCTGGTTGACGTCAACTTCGATGGTGTCCAGCCACTGTGTTCTTTGGCGGCCTGGTTTCCTTTTACTGCTAACTCTTCTCAACATAATTGCTTTCTCCAGTGAAATTCCCCTGCATGACATGACCAAAGTAATTGAGACGCAGTTTCGTGATTTTCTTTCCTTCCAGTGACATGTCTGGTGTTATGCATTCCAGTCCTTGCTTGTTAGTCCCCTTTGCTGTCCAAGGAATATGCAGGAGCCTTCTCCAGCACTACAGCTCAAATAAGTTGATTTTCTTCCCATCTTGCTTTTTTAAGGTCCAATAACTGATGACAACTTAGAAAACAACTAAGCTCAGAGAGCACCAAGGGCCCATTAAGCGGAAATAACCTCCTTTTTGCTCATCAGTAAAGGTAGGGTAGATAAGCTTTTATTAAAGAGCCCCAAATATGGGTTTTGTGTAGTGAGCAGAGGAGACTGAAAGACACACATGGTTATTCCTGGTGAAAGTCTAAAAATTGTCTCTGAGTCCTAGTGATGCAATTCTATGACTCTTGCAAACCTTCATCCACTGTAATTTTCAGGCCAATAAACAAATAAAGGTACAAGTATTACGAATGATAACCGCAGACAAAATGCTGCCGTCGTCTTTACTTTCTTAATTTTAAATTAAAGCACAATTTCTTCCTGTACTTTCAGGGTAGCCAAGTACAGACTGTTTATTGACATAAAATATTGGTGAGCGATTCCTACTTCAACTCCTCCACTGGAAAACTCCCATTTGCTTTCTTTTGAGTTGAAATGTGTGCTAGAAGGCTCCGTCTTCTACACAGTACAGCGAGTCCTCAATGTACAACCACAATTGAGCCCAAAATTCCTGTTGTTAAGCAACAGGGCCAATCTTATTCTTCTTGTGAAGCAAGACAGTTGTTAAGTGAGTTCTGCCCCATTTTACAACCTTTCTTGCCACAGTTGTTAAGTGAATCAGTGCAGTTCTTAAATTAATAACGCGGTTGTTAAGTGAATCCGGTTTCCCCATTGACTTTGCTGGTCAGAAGGTCACAAAAGGGGATCACATGACCCTGGGACACTACAACCGTCATAAATATGAGTCAGTTGCCAAGTGTCTGAATTTTGGTCATGTGACCGTGGGGATGCTACAATGGTCATAAGTGTGAAAAATGGTCATAAATGACATCTATGGAGATTCTCAGTCATCCAGGTCATGGTTGTCCTAAAGGTGCTTTTTCAGTAAGCAACTGGACTTCCTTGTTTTTCTTTGAAGACGTTTCACTTCTCATCCAAGAAGCTTCTTCAGCTCTGACTGGATGGTGGGGAAAGGAAGGATTTATATTCCTTGCAGACAGCTGGTCATTTGCATCCTTTTAGAGGGTTGTTGAGGTCACTTGGAGGTTAACTGTGTCCTCAGGGGATCACAAAAGAAAGAGGGGTCAAAGAGGCCATCTATCTCAAAACTGAATAGCCCTCTCTCAACAGAGGGGGAGGGATATGACATCACCTGTCTCCAGTCTACAACACAGTCCTTTCAGCCGTTCCAAGAAGGCCCCACACCCATTTGCACCACTCAGGTGACCCTGAGGACACAGATGAACCTCCAGGTGGCCTCAATGACTCTCTAAAAAGGATGCAAATGACCAGCTGTCTGCAAGGAGTATAAATCCTTCCATTTCCCCACCATCCAGTCAGAGCTGAAGAAGCTTCTTGGGTGAGAAGCGAAACATTTTCAAAGAAAAACAAGAAAGTCCAGTTGCCTCTTGAAAAAGAACCTTTGGGATGGTCATAAGACACTTTTTTCAGTGCCGTTATAACTTTGAACGGTTACTAAACAAATGGTTGTAAGTCAAGGACTACAACCGAGGACTACACTGAGCCGAGGTGGCGCAGTGGTTAGAGTGCAGCACTGCAGGCTACTTCAGCTGACTGCTAGCTGCAGTTTGGCAGTTCAAATCTCACCGGCTCAAGGTTGACTCAGCCTTCCATCCTTCCAAGGTGGGTAAAATGAGGACCCAGATTGTTGGGGGCAAGAGGCTGACTCTGTAAATCGCTTAGAGAGGGCTGTAAAGCACTGTGAAGCGGTATATAAGTCTAAGTGCTATTGCTATTGCTATCTGTAAATATAATAAGTGGGCTATTCTTGCAAAGCAGCGTTTCCCAACCTTTCTGGACTTGGGGGGGCAGGGCGGAGGGGGGGGGAAAGAGGGGATGGTTTTGTGTGAGGGCATTTACGTGCACGCACGTGTACACACAGCTTCATTTGTGTGAGCAGCGGGCACACATGCATACTCATGCGAGTGGGGCTGCAAGCGCTGGGGCCTGCCACTCAGGTGAGTGGGCCTGTGCATGTGCATGTGTGGCCCGGTTGCGAATAGGCCACGGCCCAGTAGTGGGCTGTGGCCCATAGGTTGGGGATTCCTGTTGTAAAGGAGTTACTTTCTTTTTATAGGTGAGGAAATCAAATTTGTTATTACAGTTAAGTCTCTTTCCTTGTCCAATTTTGTCTTGCTGGAAGTGACTCACCATTCCCATACAACTTTCTTCTCTCACCTCTTTGAAAACACTTTTACTATTTATTTTATTTATATCCCGCTTTTTTTTTTTTTTAAACAGCTCAAGGTGGCAAACGTATCTAATATACCTTCCTCCTCCTATTTTCCGCACAAAGCGGAAGGTGCCGAGGTGGCGCAGTGGTTAGAGTGCAGCACTGCAGGCTACTTCAGCTGACTGCTAGCTGCAGTTCGGCGGTTCAAATCTCACCAGCTCAAGGTTGACTCAGCCTTCCATCCTTCTGAGGTGGATAAAATGAAGACCCAGATTGTTGGGGGCAATATGCTAACTCTGTAAACCGCTTAGAGAGGGCTGTAAAGCACTGTAAAGCGGTATATAAGTCTAAGTGCTATTGCTATTGCTATTGCTAAAAGCAACCCTCTGACATGAGCTGCGTAGAGACAGAGTAATTGGTCCAAAATCACCCAGTCGACTCTCAAACCTAAGATGGGACTAGAACTCACAGTCTCCTGATGATTGTCCCAAAGTCACCCAGATGGATTCCACGGCTAAGGAGGGACTAGAATTCACAATCTCTGAGTTTCTAACCTGATGTCTCAACCACTAGACCAAACTGGCTTTTTCGGTTAGAAGGAAAAGGAATCTTTGCAAAAGGGAGGAACAGAAACAAAGGAAGTTATGAGTTAATGTCATGGGAGAGAAATCTGTTCCAGTCTGCTGTACTGATGCCTAGATGTTAGATGCAAAATTGATATGCCTCTTTTTAGCTTTACATTATGTTGTTATATCCACATCCCCTGCGTGTCACTTACTTTGGCCATGTCATGCGGGGGAATTCACTGGAGAAAGCAATTATGTTTGGAAGAGTTAACAGTAAAAGGAAACCAGGGCGCCCAAGAACACAGTGGCTGGACACCATCAAAACTGACACCAGCCAGAGCATAAAACAATTCAAAGAAGTGATGCAAGATCGGAAGATGTGGAGAGACCTTGGCCCACAGAATTGCCAAGCGAGGGACATGACTGAATTGATAACATCATCATCATCATCATCCACACCCTATTTCCAAATTACAGGACCATATCCTGTCACTTTAGGGGAATTTGAGGGAAAAACAACTGTACTTCTGCTATTTCAAAACAGACTTTCAAAAGCCATTTCATTTTAAATTCAAATAAAGGGATAATGCAGAAACAGGAAATTAGGAATACTAAGAAAGGATATTTTTCACATCTGATATACAGAAGAGGAATTCAAGACTGGACAGAGAAATAAAAAACAGATTCCTAACTGTGCACATACTGTACAATTAAAATCTAACCTCATGGATTCATAAAATTTGCCAAGAGCCAAGTTCAACTCATTCCAGTCTTTAATAATTGTTAGCATATCTTTTCAGAAGATATAAAGATATGTCTTATTTCCTTCCTACGATGGCCTGACAGGCTTCACACAGAGAAAAAAAAACTTTCTTCAATACAGGTAATCCTCGACTTACAACAGTTCACTTAGTGATCATCCGAAGTCACAACGGCACTGAAAAACAGTGACTTATTACAGGTTTTCACACTTACAACGGCTTCAGCATCCCCATGGTTATGTGATCAAAATTCAGAAGCTTGGCAACTGATTTATATTTATGAAGACTGCTGTCAGGCTGAAGCCATTACAGTCGGAGTCTTTGGCCTGCCACACTTTATGCTTTTAGAAATGTATTCTTTGCTATGGGAATTTGGGAGGGGTCATTGCATGAGGGATATATGCATGTAGCCATAACAAATTCCTTCTGGATTCTCAAGGTCATCCTTTGTCCTGCACCTGCACGGAAGAAGATGGGAGTAGCTGCCACACTGGCAGAAGAAGATTGGTTCACGTGATGGACTTGAGGGTGTGGGGACAAGGGCTTGAACTTTCAACTGGGTGGAGAAACCCCTGCAGCTTCAAATTCGGGTTTCTCCCAGATGTGCCAACATGGCTCTGTTAATAAATTGGAACTTTGAGGAATACTTTGCCTCGGACTCTGATTTAAGATTGGATGCTATTTGGAACCCTGACAATTGCGGTGTCCCGGGGTCACATTATCCCCCTTTGGTGACCTTCTGACAAGCAAATTCAATGGGGAAGCCAGATTCACTCAACAACCCTGTTACTAATTTAACAACTGCAGCGATTCACTTAACAACTGTGGCAAGAAAGTTTGTTAAATGGAGCGAAAATTCACTTAACAAATGTCTCACTTAGCAACAGAATTGTGGTCATAAGTTGACGACTACCTGTACTGAACAGGAATAATTTCTAATGCCAAAGTGCTGTCACCCAAAAATAGAGACCAAATGGCACCGTTTTCACACTTGAGTGAGAGAACACTGGAATTCATGAAATACATTCACTCAAGACCCCAACACCTCCTCACCAGCAATCAACATCCAGATAAGCAGAGATTAATGCTAAGATTAACTCTAGACCAGGGGTGTCAAACTCAAGGCCCGGGGGCCGGATCTGGCCCGCGGGGTGCTTAGATTTGGCCCGCGGGGCTGCCCTGGAAATAGTGAAGGACTGGCCCGCGGTGCCTCTGCCAGCAAAAATGGAGCTCCTGAGCTCCATTTTCACTGGCAGAGGGTTGCAGGACGTCGTCGCAGCCGAAAACGGAGCTTGGGAGCCCGTTTTTGCTGGCAGAGCTCTCAGGCCACCGACACGAGTGACGTCATGCTGGCCACACCCACCCTGGCCCCCTGAGTTCAAACACAAGTCTGATACGGCCCTCAATGAAATCGAGTTTGACACCCCTGCTCTAGACCAACAATCAAACCGTAAACAATACCCCAATCAAGGAACTAACAACTCAAACAAACCAGCTAATAGTAAACCATAGCCTAATGAAGGAATTACCAAGAACACTCTCACCAACACTGACAGGGCAAGCCACTGGTACATACAAAGGAGAGCAAACCCAATCCCTTCCAGTCCTGATGATGTTACTTAGTTGGGTAATGAAACGTCTGCAAGAAAACAACTAAGCTCGGAGAGCACCAAGGAACCCATAGTCTGTCTGTCTCCTTCCTTCCTTCCCCCCCCCCTCCTCCCTGTAGCCACCCATCTCAAAGCAGTAACTCTGGGCGGCAAATAATCTTAAAAACAATTAAAACAGCTAAATGACAATACAAAAAAGAAATTAAATACAAGTAAAAGTCAAGAGATATTATAATGCATCAGTGTCAACATAACCAGGGAATGGAGCCCTTCACACACATGGGAGCTGAGGCCTGGACACACAGCCTGGTCTTCAAGGCCTTTTGAATGGCCAGCAGAGTCAGGGCCATCCTAACCTGAGGAGAGGATGATTCCAAGTGTGCATCAGAATAACTAAATCAGGGGTGTCCAACCTTGGCAACTTTAAAACTTGTGAATTTCAACTCCCAGAATTCCCCAGCCAGCTGGCTGAGAAATTCTGAGAGTTGAAGTCCACAGGTCTTAAAGTTGCCAAGGTTGGACACCTTTGATAAAATAATCCAATCATGACTAGTGTTTGCTTAGGTAGAAGGACCAACCTCCCGAAGGGATTTCTCTGGGCTGCTGTCCCTGTATAGAAGTACACAGAATCCTCGACTCGCAACAGTTTATTTAGTGACCGTTCAAAGTTACAATGGCACTGAAAAAAGTGAGTTATGACCGTTTTTCTACACTTACGACTGTTGCAGTATCCCCATGCTCACATGATCAAAATTCAGAAGCTTGGCAACTGATTCATATTTATGATGATTGCAGTGTCCCGGGGTCATGTGATCGATCCCCTTTTGCAAACTTCTGACAAGCAAAGTTAATGGAGTAGCCAGATTCATTTAACAACAGTATTACTAACTTAACACCTGCAGTGATTCCCTTAAGAACTGTGGCGAGAGAGGTCCTAAAATAGAACAAAACTCGCTTAACAAATGTCTCACTTAGCAACAGAAATGTTGGACACAATTGTGGTCGTACGTCGAGGACTGTCTATATTTTGAACTTCTATAGTTAATTAAGTTTTGGATCTGTTTTGCCACCAGAATTTAGTTGCTTTGCAATCCCTTGGGGAGGGCGATGTGTCCTGTTCTTCCCACCACATAAACCATAATGCCCCGGACCTAACAGAATACAGACAGAGTTCAGCTTACTCTAAAAACAGCTGGAGAGGCACTTACTCTGCAGAAGATGGAGGTTCTCTGGTTTTTCCGTAATGAGGGCTACCACCACAGTTATCATCGAGTCGTAGTCACCTGTCTTCCTGTATGCGACGAGTGCTGACCTGAAGGTGTTATAGCCGGTTTTGTCCAGGGACCTCTTGAGTTCATTGACATAGGCCGACAGATAGGTCTCTCTCTCATCCTCCTTTGTGGTACTGAATGAACTTCTGGGGGAGACACCAGACACCTTGGCACTGCTTTCTCCTAAGACAGAACACACAACACGGTGGGGGAACACAAATTACTCAGGCTGATTGGGGTCTGCATGTTCTGTGGCTACTTCTCAGAAATACAGGTGGTCCTCCATTTACAACAGTTCATTTAGTGACTGTTTGAAGTTACAACGGCACTGGAAAAAAAGTGACTTTTGGACGTTTTTCACACTTACGACCATTGCAGCACCCCCATGGTCACGTGATCAAAATTCAACTGACTCATATTTATGATGGTTACAGTATCCCGGGGTCCTGTGATCCCCTTTTGCGACCTTCTGACAAAAAAAGTCAAGGGGGAAGCCAGATTCATTTCATAACCGTGTTACTAACTTAACAGCTGCAATGGTTCGTGTAACCACTGTGGCAAGAAAGGTCGTAAAATGGGTCAAAGCTCACTTAACAAATGTCTCAGTTAGCAATGGAAATTTTGGGCTGAATTGTGGTCGTAAGTAGAGGACAACCTATAATTGAACTCTGAATACAGGTAGTCTTTGACTTACAACCTTCTGTTCAGTTGACCGTTCGAAGTTACAACGGAACTGAAAGAGTGACTTATGACTGTTTTTCACACTTACAACCTTTGCAGCATCCCCAGGGTCAGGTGATCAAAATTCAGATGCTTAGCAACTGGTATGCATTTATGATGGTAGGAATGACCCGGGGTCACGTGATCCCCTTTTGCGACCTTCTGACAAGCAAAGTCGACGAGGGAGCCAGATTCACTTTACAATTGTGTTACTTACTTAACTGCAGGGATTCCCCTTAACAACTGTGGCCAGAAAGGTCATCAAATAGGGCAAACCTCACTTAACAACTGTCTTGCTTAGCAACTTGGGCTCAATTGTGCTTGTTAGCCGAGAACCACCTGTAAAGCGTTCTTGATGTTGTATGGCTGGTAAGGGAGTGTTGACACTTGTGAACTCTGGTGTGGGAGAAGGCTTCTAAGGATGGTACCGATAATTAAAAACAAACGAACAAATGGATCCTCAAACAAAGCAAAGTTCAGTGTTCTTGCTGGAGGTACAAATGACCAGACTAAAATGATCACATCAAATGATTACTCTGGGCAGAGGTCTCTGGAGAAGGCTCTGATGCTGGGCACGGTGGAAGCAAAGGAGAAAAGGAGAATTGGCCAGAAGATGGACTTGATTACAGCACTGATGGATGCACCGTTAGAGCCAGGATGGGGACATATCATCCCGGAGAAGGTCTTATCTGCCAAGAGATGACACCAACTTGAGGGCACATAATCAATTAATCATGATTCCAGGTGTGGTCTTCGCTAACTTTAACCCAAGTATATCAGGGGGTCAGCTAACCTAGCAACTTTAAGGCTCGTGGACTTCAACTCCCAGAATTCCCCAGCCAGCACAGTTACGTTTGGAGACCCCTGATATAGAATAGAATAGATAGAATTCTTTATTGGCCAAGTGTGATTGGACACACAAGGAATTTGTCTTTGGTTTCTCTCAGTGTACATAAAAGAAAAGATACGTTCGCCAAGAATCATAAGGTACAATACTTAATGATAGTCCGGGTACAAATAAGCAATCAAATCATATTAGGAATCAGTCAATGTAAATCGCAAGGATACAACTAACAAAGTTACAGTCATACAGTCATTAGTGGGAGGAGATGGGTGATGGGAATGATGAGAAGATGAATATATGTGCAGACTGCATGCAGTATACAGGTCCTCAATGGAAGGCAGGTTGGTAGCAATTGTTTTTTCTGCAGTTCTAATTATCCTCTGAAGTCTGTGTCTGTCTTGTTGGGTTGCAGAACCAAACCAGACAGTTATAGAGGTGCAGATGACAGACTCAATAATTCCTCTGTGCTTTTTGGATATACTTGGGTTAAAGTAAATGAAAACCACACCTGGAATTCCACTAGTAGTCCATACAGCTGGTAGAGCAGAGATGTCATGGGAGGAAAGCAAGGAATGCTTAGCATTGCATGGCTGCGTTCTGGACCAGTTTAGCTTGCTGATGGTCTTCAAGGATAGCCCCATATAGATCATGATGCAATAATCCAAGCTGATCCTGGACCTTTTGATTTCTAAACTAGACTATTGCCTAACAGCAGTTTTCCCTAGTGTAATGGTAAACTCTCCATGATCCATGATTGCCTCCAGAATTGCAAATGCTCCAACACTGGAAGTTTTAAAGAATAGCAATAGCAATAGCACTTAGACTTATATACCACTTCACAGTGCTTTACAGCCCTCTCTAAGCTGTTTAAAGAGTCAGCATCTTGCCCCCAACAATCTGGGTCCCCATTTTACCCACCTCGGAAGGATGGAAGACTAAGTCAACCTTGAGCCTGGTGAGATTCGATCTGCCAAACTGCTGACAGCCGGTGATCAGCAGAAGTAATCTGCAGTACTGCACTCTAACCACTGCGCCACCGCGGCTCAGTGGTTAGAGTGGATAACCATTTGTCTGAAGTGGTGTAGGGTTTCCTGCCTAAGCAGGGGGTTGGACTAGAAGACCTCCAAGGCACTGTTCCCTTTAAGGTGCGCGGCCGCACACGTAACGAGAGAACGCCGCGCGGTAGTTTCCAACTTCCGCACAGCGTTTTCTAATGGCAGAAGCTGCTTCTCTTACAGGGAACATTGCTCCAAGGTCCCTTCCAACTCTGTGATTCTAATCTATTCTATCTGCTTTGATTCCCTATTAAATATCCAAAAAGCACATATTCTATCTAGGTGACTTTGGGCCAATCCACCAGGAGACAGTGAGTTCTAGTCCCAGCTTAGGCATGAAAGCTGTCTGGTGACTTTGGGCCAGTCATTCTCTCTCAACCCAACCCACCTCACAAGGTTGTTGTTTAGGAAAATAGGAGGAGGAAAATGTATAATGCCTGTTTTGCTACCTTGACTTACTTATAAAGTAATAAAGGTGGAATAAAAAAATCAAATAAATAAATAAATAAATATTCTTGCTGTGCGGTATGTCAAACCCAATGGAATTAGGCAAGATTGAGGAAACAAGAACTTTACAGATTTCAGAAATGAGCGAAATGTTGAAATTAATTTTATTTCTTTTGAGTTTCCCTTCTTTATTCCTGCCTTTAGCCTCCTTGGAAAACCCAGACTTGCATCACTTAACATCCTCTTCAACAGCTTTATTATTGTTTTCTCCAGGTTGTCGCACATCCTCAGGAGCATTTTTCAAAGGACAAACCAGGATATAAAGGGGATAAATTTCCCCATTGTTAAAGCATGTGCAATGCTTACTGAGAAACAGACTCGCCCTCTTACACTAATAAACCAGAAGTGAGAACAATGATTATTGCTCCGAGCTATGCATGTCACATCTGTTAATCTAAATTCAAAGTAACAGAAACATTTCCTTTCCACCTAAAAGAATTATATATATATTTGTTTTGAAGTCCAAACTGGATGACTAATGTGCAGCAGAACAATTACAAAGATTCCTTCCCTGGGGCATAAGTCTTCAAAAGAGGATTTAAGAATTTCCCTCTTTCTCTCAATTCAAAATTGCATTTGGTTTCATCCCAGTGTGAGTACATAATTGAATTCAGTTTTAATGATGAACTGGAAATGAAAAGTTCCCCACAGGTATTATCAGGAACTTTATTTAAAGCATACCTTTCACATTTAAATCAGCTGTCAGGTGGGATCCGCCTTTGTTTAAATGCTGCACGGAATTAAGCTGTTTAGTGGAATCTTCCAAAAAAGTAATTTTCTTCTTATAGTCCTGTCCTAAAATCAAAGAAAACCAGATAGAGATACTGGCTCTATTAGCACAGTGGTCCCCAAGCCGCCCAGAGTCCTTCAGGAGTTGGGCGGCATATAAATTTTATAAATAAATAATATTTTTTTTTAAATAAATAAACCTTTCCAGCTTGTAGGGGAGGCGTGTTAGTGGCAGGCGCACATGCACCACTCCCATTTGTGTGAGTGGACGGCACAGGCGCCTTTCACGTGTGCGACTGGAGCTTCGCACGTGAGCGGAGGGTGCTTGCACTTATGCACGAAGCTCCACTCGGTTGCCCATCTCTCCCACGGCCTGGTTTCGAACAGGCCGCAGCCTGGGAATTGGGGACCCCTGGATTAGCAGCAAAAACAACAAACGTTATCAGAACACCAAGTGTGATAAAACCCTCCCAAGAAATAATTCTATTAGCTGGCCGTAGCAAGGCCATATTCCCCTGACAAGACAGGCAATAGAAATATTATTATTGGTTTATTATTATTTACTAAATTTATACGCCGACCATCTCACTAGTAAGCAAATCTGGGCTGTTTATAGCATCATAAATAACAGTACAGGTAGTCCTCAACTTACAGCCACAACTGAGCCCAAAATTTCTGTTGCTAAGCGAGACAGTTGTTAAGTGGGTTTTGCCCCAGTTGTTAAGTGAGTCCCTGCAGTTGTTAAGTTAGTAACACAGTTGTTAAGTGAATCTGGCTTCCCCATTGACTTGGCTTGTCAGAAAGTCGCACGAGGTGATCACGTGACTCTGGGACACTGCAACCGTCATAATAGCAATAGCAATAGCACTTAGACTTATATACCGCTTTACAGTGCTATACAGCCCTCTCTAAGCGGTTCACAGAGTCGGCCTCTTGCCCCCAACAATCTGGGTCCTCATTTTACCCACCTCGGAAGGATGGAAGGCTGAGTCAACCTTGAGCCTGGTGAGATTTGAACTGCCAAACTGCAGCTAGCAGTCAGCTGAAGTAGCCTGCAGTGCTGCACTCTAACCACTGCGCCACCTCGGCTCTATATACGAGCCAGTTGCCAAGCGGCTGAATTTTGATCACGTGATACGTGTCACTTTTTTCAGGGCCACTGTAACTTCGGCCAGTCACTAAACAAATGGTTGTAAATTGAGGACTACCTGCATAGACAAGTAAAAAATTGAAAATGTTCAACTTTAAGCATTAGAATTATAGCATTAACAAAAAAAGCATTTATTGATAGCAGCTGACAGTAGGTGGGAGGGTAAGTTCCTGGGAAGATTCAGGAGAACTTAAATCCAGGGACGTTATCAGTTACTGATGAAGAAAACGGGCAAAGAAGCCTAGACATTTTTTCCTTGTTAAGGTGGATTTGTTTTCTTTTGAGAGAGCTTGAAAGAAAAGCCTCTATAAAAACAAAACAGGCTGGAAGAGGATGCTCTGTTCTGGCGAGGGCATTGTTACTTTTCCTGGGAAAGGGGTGGCTTCTACGAAAAATACATTTCAATGCCGGTGGAGCTGCCAGCTGCTTAAAGACGGCCTCACCTGCATTTTCAGCCAATAACAATCTATCTTCTTGCAGAAGGCTGTGCTCGGGTTTGTATCCGCAACCGATTCCAGTCAGGGAACGGCAAGCTTCGTCAAACTGCTTTTTGTGCTGAGGCCGAATAAATTGGTAAAACTCTGGCAAATAATTAAAAAAAAAAAAAGAAGAAGAAGAAGAAGGAAAGATGATGATAGCAGTTAACAGGGTCAAACGCTGGCCTGTTTCTCCCCAAATGCAGCGTGTATTTTAGCCTGTGCAAATCCAGCACTGTGGTGCGTCAAACTTGGTTAATGATTCAGTGTATATCACACCTGCCACAATGTACACCTCTAAATAGAAACAACCCTTGGCTCCATTTGTTAAGAAAGGTATAGTTTATTAGAGATCAAATGTATTGCAGTATTGCAAAGCCAGAACTGAGAATCACGCCCCAAATCCATAAGTTCTACTTTTCTCTCCCTTAACTGTCTCTCACTGCCCAACCTGATGTAACCAATCAGGTTCAGGCAAGGTGTTTTCCAGTCCAAGTGCAGTTTGGTATGCAGCCCCCTCTTCCTTCCAGCTGGGTGATTTTGAGGCAGTGTCTAGAGAAGGCACAACAATTACTTTCATTTCCCCAGCATCCACCCCCCCCCCTTCATGGCAGTCTGTCACCGCATAGCAGCAAAGCATAAGTGAGCACAAGGTAGCAGCTGACAGCGTAGGAGTGGGCTATCTGCCAGAGGAATCCCTCCACTTCTACATCTTAAGACTGTGCTGCCAAAATGGACAAAACAATGGTTTTCAACAGTATTTTCGTTGTTTGGGGATGAAGGTTAAGACAGGTACGTGAGTCCTCCAGTAGGCACAAATGCATCTCTTCTACCTTAGTTCAACAACAGGTTTTTGCCATCAGCTGGCATTTAAAATCCTTTAAATTGGAGGTATCTTCAAGCTCCGCAAAGAGAAATCATCAAGAAAGCCAGTTTGGTGTGGTAGTGAAACCAGGAGACGGTGAGTTCTAGTCCTGCCTCAGGCATGAAAGCTGGCTGGATGACTTTGAGCCAATCACCAGGAGATGGTGAGTTCCAGTCCTATCGTAACCATGAAATACAGCTGGGAATCTTTGAGCCAGTCACTCTCAAAGGGTGACTGTGGGAAAAGTAGGAACAAGGGTAGTAGATACATTCATTGTCTTGGAATATATCTGTGTGTTTATATCTGTGAGCGTGTTATTATATATTGATATTTCTTAATATATTAATTAATATTATATAAATAAAACATAACAAAAGCATGCAAAGCCAGCATTGAGAAGAAAGCAACAGATAGCAAATGCCACTGCTACAAAGAAGCTGAAGAAACTGGATTTCCTAGTTCCTTTTTTCATACTGCAACAATGTCGCACAGACATACTACAAAAAAGTGGCATGGCAAAGTGGTAACACTGGTACACACTGGAAGATCTACAAGAAATACCAGTTGCCTGCAAGCAAGAACTGGTGGGACCCCAAAATAGAGAAAAATGAAGAGCGCTAAATCCATGATGGTGAACCTATGGCATGTGTGCCCGAAGTGGCACGCGGAGCCATTTCGCCTGGCACACGCGGCATTGCCCGTTCCTCTTCCGGGTTTCTGGCACGCATGCGCGCGCGACGATCAGCTGGCCTTCGTGCGTGTGGCAGTGCTGGAAACTGGAAAGTTTTCCGGCGTGGGCATGTACGCTGCCCAGCTAATCGTCGTGCGCATGTGCGTGCCAGTAACTGGAAGACTAGGTGTCTGATGCACATGCGTGCGCCGGAAACCGGAAGTTAATTTCCCGGTGTGCGCATGCGCGTGCATGTCCCCTTTGCAGCTCCTCTTCCGGGTTCGCCATCACTGAGCTAAATTGTTCTGGGACTTTAGAATTCAGACAGACAAGCCCCTGCCACATAACACGCCCGTCTTAACAACTGTCGATAAGAAAGATTTAAAAAGTCTGCATAGTGGACGTGGCAGTACCTGAAGACAGCAGAAGAGAAGAAAAAGAACTGGAGACAATCACAAAATACAAAGACCTGCGAACAGAAGTAAAATGACTGTGGCAAAAGAAAGCAAAGATAATACCAATAGTCATGTGCACCTTTGGGTGCAATCCCAAAACATCTGGAGCACCACTGGAACACCATCGGCATTGACAAAATCCCCATCAGTCAACTGCAAAAGGCAGCTTTACTTGGAACAGCTGACATCCTGCAATGATACCTTTAACACCATCAAACATATCTGCCTATCCCAGGTCCTTGGGAAGGACTTGATAGGTGGATAAAAATGCCAAATCTAATTCAAACATCTGGCTGACTGTGCAACCAACCATAATAATTTAAAAAAATTGTGCGTTAGCCACAGTGGTTACTGTACATGTTTCAGCACATGCCTCCCCTCTTACGAATTATAATCCCTAATACTGTACATACAGATGCAAATGCAATCGGCAGAAGGAAGCCTTTTGAACTGTATTAAAAAAATATCAACAAAGTGTTCATCAAAGTATTAACAAAAGGAATGCAAGTCCCATTTAATCCCTCGTTGGTATTCATACATACTATTGTTACAAGAGAAACCTGGGCACTTCAAATACCTCGCATTAGGACGTGGGTGTTTTGATCTTCTAAGAAAAGTCCACTCAACTGAAATAACATAGCATTGAAATCGTGATTTCTTTTGTACTGGCGGAGGGCTTCCGAAAATACATCAAAATTTAGCTGGCTCAGAGATTTCCTCACTGCTGCAATAAAAGCGACGGCTCTGGCTGCCTTGGGCTCTGAAGAATTGGGTACCTCGTTAGTTTGCTGTAAAGAAAAAAAAAAAAAAAGAGAGAGAGAGAGAGAGAGAGAGAGAGAGAATTATTTTTTTCTCTCCATATGCCCTGATGTTTTAGCCATCTTAATTTCATCTTTTTTTCCCTTTTCTTTAAATATCTCTACTGTCTAAATCCCCTCCAAATATTTCCCATAATGAATTTCAGGGCCTCAATAGCTACTGTACTTATTCTGTTTTGTTTTGCTTTCTTTTATTTTATTTATATCCCACAATTATTATTTTTACAAATAACTCAAGGCAGTGAACATACGAAATATACCTTCCTCCTCCTATTTTCCTCACAACAGCCCAGTGAAGCGGGTTGGGCTGAGAGAGATTGGCCCAAAGTCGCCCAGCTGGATGTCATGCTTTCAAGACGGGACTAGAACTCATGCTCTCCTAATTAGTTCAAAGTGACCCAATGCCTTTCATGCCTAAGCAGAACTAGAACTCCCAGTCTCCTGGTAATTGTTCCAAAGTCACCCAGCCAGCTTTCTTGCCTAAAGTGAGACTAGAACTCCTGGTCTCCCACTTTCTAACCTGGTGCAATAGCCAATAAATCAAACTGGCCCTTAATTTATGTCTTACGCCCTAGTGAATATTTTAAATGTTATCCTTAGTTCTAATCTTCTTGCAGGCATCTGTGTTCTGTGAATAATGGCCTAGTTAAGACTTGAAAAAGCAAGAAACTTGAGAAATGTTTTGAGCTCTTTCTCATTGATGAGACATTTTAATGAATCTACTTGAGGTTGCTTTTTCCTTAAGGCCCCAAATAGTTCCTTGTAGATGCAAACGGCCAAGATTGTTAGGAAACGCTATACTGAAGTAAATATAATTAGTTCAAGTAGATGAGAGGAACTCTTGGTCCTTCAGTTCAAGCTTGTCTAATCATGCCAGCTGTGATTCTCCTGAAATTCATCAAGAAAGTCTCTCACGCCCATCAGTTTTTGCCTGGTCTGGTTTCTTTTTACTTTTCTAATGGGCAGTCCTGAGACAATACATGTACAGGTAGTCCTCGACTTACGACCACAATGAGCCCAAAATTTCTGTTGCTAAGTGAGACATTTGTTAAGTGAGCGTGGCCCCATTTTTACGACCTTTCTCGCCACAGTTGTTAAGTGAATCACTGCACTTGTTAAATTAGTAGCATGGTTGTTAAGTGAATCGGGCTTCCCCATTGACGGCTTGTCGGAAGATACAAAAGGGGATCACATGACCCCGGGACATTGCAATATGTCAGTTGCCAAGCATCTGAAAGTTGATCACATGACCTTGGGAATGCTGTAATGGTTGTAACTGTAACCACTTTTTTCAGTGAGGTTGTAACTTCGAACTGCCACTAAGTGAACTGTTGTACTACCTGTAATTGCATTTGGAAGCTAATGCTAAGCCAATGGCGGGCCTACAGAGTAGGATAAATCTACGCCAATCAGCAAGACCGCATGAGCATCCGTGACACCCCATCCTGAACCAACGGAAGTGTGCTTCAAAAACCACGTAGAGTGCACTGCAGTAGTCTTATTGCTTCATCAGTAGTGGAACGGCTTGACTTCAGAAGCTGTGGGTGCTCCATCACTGGTGGGGGGTTTTCAGAAGAGAGCAGAGAGCATTTATCTGAAATGGTATAGGGCAGGGGTGTCAAACTCAAGGCCCTGGGGCCGTATCTGGCCCGCGAGGTGCTTAGATCTGGCCCGCGGGGCTGCCTTGGAAACAGTGAAGGACCGGCCCACGGTTCATCTGTCAACAAAAATGGGAGCTCGGGAGGGCCGCCACGGGTTGCAGGAGGCCGTCGCAGGTGAAAACAGAGCTCGGGAGCCTGATTCCACTGGCAGAGCATTCGGGTCACCATAGGCGCTCTGACACGAGTGATGTTGAGCTGGCCACGCCCTCCCCGGCCCCCCAAGGTCAAACACAACCCTGATGCGTCCCTCAATAAAATCGAGTTTGACACCCCTGGTATAGGGTCTTCTGCTTGAACAGAGGTTTGGAGTAGAAGACCTCTGAGGTTCCTTCCAACTCTGGTATTCTGTTCTTGGTGGCAGTGAGGTCACGGATCACTGTAAAAGTAGTCCTTGACTTGCAACAGTTCGTTTAGTGACCATTCGAAGTTACAACGGCACTGAAAAAAGGGACTTATAATCATTTTTAATATTTACAAATCATTGTAGCATTCCCATGGTCACATAATCCAAATTCAGACGCTTGTCATGACTCATGCTTATGACAGTTACAATACATGAAACGTCCTGGGGTCATGTGATGACCTTTTGCGACCTTCTGACAAGCAAAATCAATGGGGAAGCTAGATTGACTTAACCACCATGTGATTCACTTGACAGCTGCAGTGATTCACTTAACAACTGTGGCAAGAAAGCTCATAAAATTGGGCAAAATGCAATTAACAACCGTTGTTAAGGCCAGAACACACAGTTATAAGTTATTAGTTGGATAGAAAGTGCTGACACATGCATGATGCAATCTACGCTATGACTGGTTGCTGTAAATATAAAAGGGGGAGTTTCTCTCCCCCCCCTCTTCCACGTGTTATACAGGTAGTCCTCGACTTACAACAGTTCATTTAGTGACCATTCAAAGTTACAGCGGGACTGAAAAGAGACTTATGACCGTTTTCAGAGTTACAACCTTTGCAGCATCCCCACGATCATATGATCAAAATCCAGATGCTTGACAACTGGTTCATATTTATGACCGTTGCTGTGTCCCAAGGTCATGTGATCCCCTTTTGCGACCTTCTGATGAGCAAAGTCAATGAGGAAACCAAATTCACTTAACAAGCAGATTAGTACCTTATCAACTGCAGTGATTCACTGTGGCAAGAAAGGTTGTAAAATGGGGCAAAATTTGTTAAGGAATTGTGCAGAGTAACCTCTGCTTCTGAAGGCTTGCACAGTGAACCGTAATGTTGCAGTAGATATAAGTAATGGTTACTTTAAAGATACGTTAAAATGTATAAAAGTAGTTTACTTAAAGAAATAGCACAGTCCAAATAACAGTCCGAATCATACACGTTCTATCAGTCAGTGTTCAGAAGTACAGCAGTCTTCTTACCAGCCTTTTTTTGTCTTAATCAGCAAACAAAGATTCTCTACTATCACAGATAGCTAGCTACACACAGAGCTTAATTTTAGACACGAAGTCACTCAGCAATGAATCAGCAAAAGAGAGAGAACTAACCATGTTCTCTAGCTCCCTCTTATGGCCGTTACTGCCAGTCAGAATGCACCAATGCATTTAATGTTCAGAAGTACAGCAGTCTTCTTACCAGCCTTTTTTTGTCTTAATCAGCAAACAAAGATTCTCTACTATCACAGATAGCTAGCTACACACAGAGCTTACTGACACGAAGTCACTCAGCAATGAATCAGCAAAAGAGAGAGAGGACTAACCATGTTCTCTAGCTCCCTCTTAGCACTTAGCAATAGCACTTTAGACTTATATACCGCTGCAGAGTGCTTTACAGCCCTCTCTAAGCGGTTTACAGAGTTAGCATATTG
>QLTV01002015.1:765075-792575 GCA_003457575.1 Thermophis baileyi
TAACTGTGTTAAGGAATTGTGCAGAGTAACCTCTGAGCCCTGAAGGTTTGCACAGTTCACCGTAATGTTGCAGTAGATAGAGTAATGATTCAGTCAATGCACAGATACGTTAAATTGTATAAAAGTAGTTTACTTAAAGAGATAGCACAGTCCAAATAACAGTCTGAATCATACACATTCTATCAGTCAGTATTCAGAAGTACAGCAGTCTTCTTACCAGCCTTTCTTTGTCTTAATCAGCAAACAAAGATTCTCTACTATCACAGATAGCTAGCTACACACAGAGCTTACTGACACGAAGTCACTCAGCAATGAATCAGCAAAAGAGAGAGAGGACTAACCATGTTCTCTAGCTCCCTCTTATGGCCGTTACTGCCAGTCAGAATGCAACAATGCATTTAAAGCCATATTACATATATACATTAAACAGTGATTTGTGGCTTGTTTATATTAACCAACCCAACCGTTTGGACAGAGTCCTAACAAAATTCACGTAACAAATGTCTCACTTAACAACAGAAATTTTGGGCTCAGTTGTGGTCGTACGTCGAGGACTAGCTGTACTGCTTAGCTTACCTCCTGATATTCCTGTGCTCCTGACTATCTCGTTTTTCTGGATGATGACAAAGACTGCTGTAAATTTGAATGCTAAATATATTTATACCTATTAAAAGACTACAAATTTGTCATCTGGACAGCTGCTGTGCAGTTCATTAACAACTGTCTTGTTTAGCAACATCAGTTGTGGGTTCAGTTGCGGCCGTAAGTAGAGGACTATCTGTAGTCTTTCATCCCAACTAAGGCCATAACTGGCCCATCAGCCAAACCTGGGCAAAGCACCCTCTGGCCATGTCTTCTATCTGCTGATCTAGCAGGAGCGACAAGTCCAGGAGGATTCAATGCAACCCCATCCAGACACACAGGATCATAAAGGATCACCAATGTACAAACAGAAACTCCATCTGTTTTGTCCCTTCCGGACAGAATGCCCACATCACAGTGGTGTCCAAATAATTGTCCTTAACCAGATCAACCAAACACAGCTGCTGACTTATGTCACATGCTCATCATGTTTATTTGTAGCTTAGCATGTGCAGTGGCGCAAATCTAACTCGTCGGGCCAGCTTACGGTTCAATGTAGAGGGAGTGACGGCAATGAGGAATTTGTTTCAAGAATCCAACAAAACAACTACAAGAGAATTGTAGCTGCAGCGGGATTTTTTTTTACTTAGTGCTGAGGATCAATCAAACTCTTGGAAGCACGTGGAGTATTAAGACATAGAAATAAGCTATAAATAGTATATGGAGAAACCTAGCATAGAATATTTAGGGAGAAGCTAGGAAACTGTCATGTTTAAGAGAAAACAAAGTCATCATACTTGTTTGTACAATCATTGTTTCCTACAGACAAGGGGAAGGGGATGAAATGAGCACAACAGCTTCGGAATACAGGTAGTCCTCGACTTACGATCGCAATTGAGCCCAACATTTCTGTTGCTAAGACAGACAGTTGTGAGTTTTGCCACAGGAACTTTCTTGCTACAGTTGTTAAGTGAATCGCTGCAGTTGTTAAGTTAGTAACACAGATGTTAAGTGATTCTGACTTCCCCATTGACTTTGCTCGTCAGGTCGCAAAAGGGGATCACATGACCATGGGACACTGTCATAAATATGAGCATCTGAAATTTTGGTCACGTGACCATGGGGATGCTGCAACGGTCATAAGTGTGAAAAACGGTCCTAAGTCACTTTTCTCAATGCCGTTGTAACTTTGAACAGTCACTAAATGAACCGTTGTAAGTTGAGGACCACCTGTAATGAACAAGCTCTTAGAGAGAGAGGGGACCCTATAAAGCAAGGGTGTCCAACCTTGGCAACTTTAAGACCTGTGGACTTCAACTCCCAGAATTCCCCAGCCAATTCTGGGAGTTGAAGTCCACAGGTCTTAAAGTTGCCAAGGTTGGACACCCCTGCTATAAAGAAGATTAAAGGCTGTAGGAGGAAAACACCTTTCCTCCACAATAGGTCAAGAGGTTGTGTGAATGGGGCTCATCTGGTTATTGGAAATCCATCCTTTTACAGCTGATGCAAATGCCACATACCATGCCACTGACTATCTTGATTTTCTTCCTGCCGCTGCCTTTCTGCTGGTCCATCAGTTTTTTTTCATACTGAAGGGACAGAGTTGACAAACGCTTTGCCTGTAAAAGGAACAAGGTTAACAGCAAGGTCTTCCTTTTCTCGGGGGGGGGGGGGGGGGGGGTTGTGGGAGGTAGCCACTCTTTCTAACATAATTTCAGGTGACCACAAAAACTGACCTGTTGCTAAATCTCACAATTGGTGAAGAAATCATTCAATTGGTGGGAAGACCCTTGAGGTGAAGAATGAAGCATTTACAGCTGATTTTTCATTCATTCATTCATTCATTCATTCATTCTTTATACAAGCAGTCCTCCACTTACAACCACAATTGAGCCCAAGATTTCTATTGCTAAACAAGATAGTTGTGAAGTGAATTTTATCCAGGGGTGAAATGCTCCCGGTTCGGCCCGGTCCGGGCAAGCACTTCCGAACCAGTAGGGAAGGTAAGTAGATTTCACCGCTGATTTTATCGCATATTACCCTGTTTCCCCCCAAATAAGACATCCCCTGATGATAAGCCCAATCGGGCTTTTGAGTGCATGGCAATAAGGTCAAGTGCTTATTTCAGGGTTCAAAAAAATTTAAGAACAGGGTCTTAATTTCGGGGAAACACGGTACGACATTCCTTGTCACACTGGTTAAGTGAATCATTGTAGTTGTTAATAACATGGTTGTTAAATGTATCTGGCTTCCCTATTGACTTTGCTTGAGTCAGTACCAAGCATCTGAATTTCAATCATGTGACCATGGGAATGTTGCAACTGTCCTAAGTGTGAAAAATGGTCATAAGTCACTTTTTTAGTGCTGTTGTGTCTTCAGTCACTAAACAAACTGTTGTAAGTTGAGGACTATTTATTTGCCACTCATCTTGTTTCAGAGTGACTCTGGGAGGCTTACCGCACAGTGTTTATAGTGCTTTATTCTTACTATATTCATATTGTTGAATTGTTTTATTCTTTTTAACACTGTAAGCTGCCCAGAGTCACCTTGTGATTGAGATGGGTGGAAAATAAATTTAATAAATTAAAAAAATAAAGCCTAAGTACTGGAGATGATTTAAGATAGAAACTCATGATTTGAGCAAGTGGGATTTCCCTCATGAGAAATACATGCTGACACTCGAGGGCCAAAGAACAGTCAAATCACTTTAACAAAAATAACCAAAACATTTGAGCGAGTACAGATATTACTAGAAAGAAATCCAACGCAGAAAGAAAAAAAAAGCAGAGAACAAAAATACGCAGCAGAACGTGGAACAGAGAATTAAACATTTCTCAGCTAAGCTGTACGATTAGCAGCTGAGCCAAGAAGAGGTATTTGGGTGGGGTTTTTTTTTAACCTCTTCTGCAAATGTTTTAATCCTTAATCAATTTGTGAATCAGAGTTTTGTATAAGTTCAAGGGAAAGCAACTCGCTCCTTTTAAACCCTAACATTAAATCCCAATATTGCCTAGGGGTTCAGGATGCTCTTACACATTTAGAAAGCTATTGTGGATGCTAAAATACAGGTAGTCCTCCACTTACAACAGTTCACTTAGTGACCATTCAAAGTTACAACGGCACTGAAAAATGACGACATTATGACATTTTTCACACTTAAGACCATTGCAGCATCCCCATGGCTGCATGATTTATATTCCAATGCTTGACAACTGACTCACATTTATGACGGTTGCATGTCCCAGGGTCATGTGATCACCTTTTGCGACCTTCTGACAAGAAAGGCAACGGGGAAACCAGATTCCCTTAGCAATCGTGCTACTACCTTAACAACTGCAGTGATTCACTTAACAACTGTAGCAAGAAAGGTCATAAAATGGGGAAAAACTGTATCAGTTAGGAATAGAAAATTTGGGCTCAATTATGGTCATAAGTCAAGGACTGCCTGTATAGAAGATTTTTTAAAAAAAATGTATTTTATTTATTCATTTAGTGCAGCTTTTAGGTCTTTCCAAACTACAAACATCCCAAGGCAGTTTACAGTGAAATAAATATTCTACCATGCCTCATCCATCAATTTCAATAGTTTTAAAGGAGAGAAAGGCCAATGATGTCTGCCTTCCTTAATAGGTCAACTTCAGACAACCAAATAAGCCTATGAAAGCAGTGCTAGCTGGGGATTGCAGAAATTTAAGAACAACGTATCTGTAGAGAACTGTTTGTTTATGAAACTTAAGAGTTACTGGGAAGATTGCAATATTTCCGGGTATTAATTTTTTTGGCAATGAAAGCACAAGAGTTCAAGTAGGTGTCAGAAGTGGACAGATGACTAGGCGAAATCTTTCTTTTAATTTCTCCACTACGCAGCAAGTGACGTTCCCAAACAACAGCCAGAGCCAATCTTGAAAATCAGCAGGGCAGACTTAGAAATTAATAATTAAGTTAACAATTTAGTTAATCCAGATCTCTATCATCCATCCATTCATCCATCCATCCATCTATCCATCCAGTGTGTCGGTCTGTCTGTCTGTCTGTCTATCTGTCTCTATCTATCTATCTATCTATCTATCTATCTATCTATCTATCTATCTATCTATCTATCTATCTATCTATCTATCTATCTATCTATCTATCTATCTATCATCTATCTCTATCCATCTATCTACAGTGTATCTACCGTATCTACAGTATGTCTATCAATTTACAGTATCTATCATCTATCTATCTAATCTATCTATCTATCTATCTATCATCTATCTATCTATCTATCTATCTATCTATCTACGATCTATCTATGATCTGTCTATCTATGATCTATCTAATCATCTATATCTATCTATCTATCTATCTATCTATCTATCTATCTATCTATCTATCTATCTATCTATCTATCTATCTATCTATCATCTATCTATCTATCTATCTATCTATCTATCTATCTATCTATCTATCTATCTATCTCTCTATCTATCTTTCTCTACCTACCTACCTACCTTTCTATCATCTGTCTGTCTGTCTACCTAATTTTAAGATACTATCTAACTACCTATCACCTATCTATCTCTGTATGTCTGTCTGCCTGCCTATTTTTTAAAAGCCACTATCTACCTATCACCTACCTATCTAACCATCTCTATATATCTGTCTGTCTATCTATCAAAGGTACCCTGAAAGAGCTTTTAAAGCCTGAATATCGTTGTGAGAGAAGTAATGGAAAATAAAGGCAGGAGAAAGCTTATGTTTACTTCGCTGCCACCCACATCAAAGAAATTCTATAATAAAGGGGACCCAAATGAGCTCCGTCAGTCCAATCCATGTGCATACCGATTCCTCTCCCGGCAAGCATTTCTCCTCGTCTGTTTCATTACAGCTTTTATCGTTGTGCTCCAGGGCATCCAAGAGGCCTCCAGGCTGCCTTCTGGAAGAGGATGGGCCCTGCCCATAGGCCACGCACACCCCGGCCTCTGCATTATCTGAGACAAGAAACAGAGCCTGAAAAAATGCATTTCGAACAACTTTTGTTTCTTTCCGTTCTACTAAGGGATAGGAAGAGAAAGAGGAGCAGTTCTAACTTGTCCAATACAGATAGTCCTCGACTGACCACACTTCATTTAGTGACCGAAGTTACGACATCACTGAAAAAAGTGACTTATGGCCATTATTCACATTTACAACCATTGCAGCATCCCCATGGTCAGGTGATCAAAATCCAGACACTTGGCAACTGACTCATATTTATGACGGTTGCAGCGTCCCGGGGTCACGCGATCCCCTTTTGCGACCTTCTGACAAGCAAAGTCCATGGGGAAGCCAGATTCACTTAATAATTGTGTTACTAATTTAGCAACTGCACTGATTCACTTAACACCCGTGGCCAGAAAAGTCGTAACTCACTTAACAAAGGTCTCACTTAACAACATAAATGTTGGGCTCAACGGTGGTCCTAAGTTGAGGACTACCTGTGTGTTACGGTAAGATATTTAATTTAGTACCTGGAACATTATATTAATATATTAATGGGCCAGGACACAAAATTGTGGTTTGATTGATTGGAGAGGGCGGGCTCCTGCATGAGGCAAGCTATGTTATGATTGGTTGGTGGGCGAGAAGGGGGAGTTTCCCCTTTTTCCCGCCTTTTTCTTCTGTGTGTGCGCTCTGTATGCTCTTCTCTGATTTACCTCATGATGCAGTGATGAGCCTGACTATCTTGTGTGCTATAAATATTCATAGATGTTAAATATATTTATATAAAACTGCAAGTTCGCGTCAGCGTCTCTGACTCCGTTTGCGCAATTCCCTGACAGAAGATATTTGAAGAACTTTAGAATTAAGACTTTTTCCGTGATATGACTAAGATTTCCTAAGAAATCTATTTTTGTTTACATCAACAGTTGACCAAATCTGCTGGAGTGGAAGGCTAGTTATAGCCATTTGTTGCATTACTCTGCTGATGGTTTTCTTACATTTATACACTCGTGACCCTCAAAAGTTGCAACAGTGAACCACAAAATCACTAAGCCATTGGACCACAAGTAAATTACAACACAAGAAAAGCCAATGAAGGCAAAAACAATTATCTGTTGCCTTAGACAAATGGCGATAGAATGCTGAGCTGGGTCCAAGCAAGAAGCGGCATTCCTTGAAAGCAGCACAATTGTGAGGGTGTTTTCTGAGCTGGGTTGTTTTCTTGCAGACGTTTCATTACCCAACTAGGCAACCTCATCAGTGCTAGAAGGGAGTGGGGTTTGCGGAGAGGAGGAGGAGGAGGATTGTGGTGCTCTCGGTGTTCTCTAAGCTGGGTTGTTTTCTTGCAGACGTTTCATTACCCAACTAGGCAACCTCATCAGTGCTAGAAGGGAGTGGGGTTTGCGGAGAGGAGGAGTAGGGGTAGGAATATTGTGGGCTCCTTGGTGCTCTCTGAGCTTGGCTGTTTTCTTGCAGACATTTCATTATCCAAGCTAGGTAACGTCATCAGTGCCAGAAGGGAATGGGAATCGATGATGAAATGTCTGCAAGAAAACAACCAAGCTCAGAGAACACCAAGGACCACTCATGTCAACCCTAAGCTACAAATATTCTCATTTATTGGTAACATAATTACGAGGCATGCAAATAGAATGATTTGATGTACATTGTATACAATTTGCATAAGCCCATGATATAAATTAATGGGGCTTAAAACCAGGAATGTTTCATCTGTTCCAGGATGTCTCGGAACATGAAAGACTAAATTTTCCATGAATAAAAAAGGCGAATGAAACAGCCGGATCAAGCCAACAAGCAGTTGCCTTGAAATTGTGCCTCATGCAGCGTCATCGTTATACTGGACATTACATCAGGACAGAAAATCAACATTTGCAACATCTGTATCATTGTTGCTGTTTGCAACATTTATTTATTTTGTTAGATTTTTATCTTGCCTTTATTACTTTTATAAGTAACTCAAGGCAGTGAACTTACCTAATACTCTTTCCTCCCCCTATTTTCCCCACAACAACCTCTGTATGAGGTGGGTTGTGCTGAGAGAGAATGACTGGCTCAAAGTCAGCCAGCCAGCTTTCATACCTATGGCAGGACTAGAACTCACAGTCTCCTGGTGATTGGCTCAAAGTCAAGGGCAACTTAATAATAAGATACAGGTAATCTTCGCTTACAACCATTTGTTTAGTGACCGTTTGAAGTTGCAATGGTGCTGAAAAAAAGTGACTTATGACCGTTTTTCACATTTGCAGCATCCCCACAGTCACGTGATCAAAATTCAGGTGCTTGGAAACTGGCGTGTATTTATCACAATTGTACTGTCCTGGGGTTACGCAATCACCATTTCTGATCTTCCCAGCTGAGTTTTGACAAACAAAGTCAAACGAGGAAGCATAACAACTGCATGATTCACTTAACAATTGCAGTGATTCGCTTAACCCACTGTGGCAAAAAGGTCGTAAAATGGGGCAAAACTCACAACTGTCTTGCTTAGCCATGGAAATTTTGGGCTCAATTGTGGTCCTAAGTTGAGGTCTACCTGTGGTACAAGATGACAAAGAGAGAGGAAGCCAAGCCAAGATCACAGATTTTTTTTCTCCTCCAACAAGACCCTCATCTATGTCTTCTTTAACAACTGCCTTGCTTAGCAACGGAAGTTTTAAGCTCAATTGTGGTTGTAAGTTGATGACTTCCTGCAACTAGAAGTTTAAAAAAAATACAGGTAGTCCTCGACGTATGACAACTGAGCCCAAAACTTCTGTTGTTAAATGATACATTTATTGAGTTTTGCTCCATTTCTTGCCACGTTGTTAAGTGAATCACTGCAGTTAAGGTAATAACATGATTGTTAAGTGAATCTGGCTTCCCTATTGACTTTGCTTGTCAGAAGGTCGCAAAAGGTGATCATGTGACCCCGGAACATTGCAACGGTCATGAGTCAGTTGCCAAGCATCTGAATTTTGATCATAGGGATCACGTGACCATGGGGATGCTGCAACCGTCGTAAGTGTGAAAAACGGTCCTAAGTCACTTTTTTTCAGTGCTGTTGTAACTTTGAGCAGTCTCTAAATGAACTGTTGTAAGTTGAGGACTGCCTTGTACATGTTTCCTATTCTCACATGTTAAGGCAGTGGTTCTCAACCTTCCTAATGCCGCGACCCCCACCCCACCGCCGCAACCCCCTCCCTGCGCACGATGAGGTGACAAAGGGGGCGTGGCACCAGGGGTGAAATGCTCCCAGTTCGGGCTTGCCTGCAGGTCGCCGAACAGCTGATAACAACGGAAGCGGGAGACTTCGCCCGGACGCCACCATTTGGGTTCTTTTACCCTCTGCGCATGCGCAAAGCGTTCTGCGCATGCGCAGAGGGTAAAAGAACCCAAATGGCGGTGTCCGGGCGGGTCGCCGAAGTCTCCCGCTTCCGTCGCTACCGGCTGTTCGGTGACCTGCAGGCACGGCCGAACCGGGAGCATTTCACCCCTGCTGACGGTGGCACCAAGATGGCGGGCTAGCACGCGTGGTGACCCCTGTGAAAAGGTCGTTCAACCCTCAAAGGGGTCGCGACCCACAGGTTGAGAACCGCTGTGTTAAGGAAAGGAATGCACTGACCCATCCGCTTCCTTTTCAGACTAGGAACATGGTCTTCCAACACGTTGGCTTTTGTCCCAGTAGGGAATTGCTTGCACGGAACAAAAGACGAAGAAGAATCGTTTTCTTCGGCAGTGATAGTAGAAGAAAGATGACGAGGAGGTAGCGGACCTGGCATCTGTACAGAAATGAGAAACATCACGTTACAGGGAGACCATTTTCAAATGGCCAATACAGGTAGTCCTCGACTTACAACAGTCCACTTAGTGACCGTTCGAAGTTACAATGGCACTGAAAAAAGTGACTTATGAACGTTTTCCCACTCTTACAACCGTTGCCGCATTGCGATGGTCACGTGTTCAAAATTCAGACCCTTGGCAACTGGTTCATATTTATGACGGTCGCGGGGTCCAGCAGTCACGTGAACTCCTTTTGTGGAGGCTTGAGAAACTCTAAAAACTCCAGAATTCTACATTCTGCATATTCTAAGACAGAAGATGCCACCGCTGTATAGTTATTGCCTCTGGTTTCTTATTTTTGTACCTAAAGCTGTTAACAGGTATGATTTTTTTTTAATGAGTTGCTTTCAGAGTGAGGTGGGTAGCATATAAATGTGATAAACAAATTATAAATGAATATTTTGACATATTCTTACTTTTTTAAAAACCAAGGTCTTTCTGGCATTGAGATATTACCTAGTTTGGGTAATGAAATGTCTGCAAGAAAACAATCAAGCTCAGAGAGCACCAAGGACCCCACAGTCATTCTTTTCTTCTCCACAAACCTCATTCCCTTCTAGCACTGATGATGTTACTTAGTTTGGTAATGAAATGTCTGCAAGAAAATAACCCAGCTCAGAGAGTACCAAGGACCCCTCAGAAATCTTTCAGTTATCAAATACTGTATTATTGAGTATAGCTGCTCAAGGCCATTTAAGTGGTCTCCTATATGATAGGACTATACGGGGATGCTCCCCCTTTAAATGTGACAGGCTTCTACTGTCACATCTTTTAATGTCTGATTGAAAACTTCACTCAGTCCTTCCTGCTATGCATGTTAGAAAATGAACGTTTTATTTATTTTATGTAGTTATTACATTTATATGCCATCCATCTCACCAATAAGGAGATTCTGGAAAGCTTACAAAACGGTAACATGCTTGTTTCAATTGTGGGCTTTCACATATTATTTTAATACATCAGTTATTATCTATTATAAAAATTTTCCCTTGAAAACTGCTTTGAGAAGCTTTGGCATTAGAATTGGTATATATGCATGCATGCATGCACACTACATCTTGGCAGTAAATACGAATCTCTCCTTTATAAAATATAATGACCTGATATCTTGCAATTAAGTTTAGTTACAAAAGAGTTGGAAAGAAACTTGGAGGTCTAGTCCAACCCCCTGCTCAAGCAGGAGACCCTATACCATTTCAGACAAAAGGCTGTCCAGTTTTTTCTTAAAAACCTCCAGTCATGGGGCACCCACCCCTTCTGGAGGCAAGTCGTTCCACTGATTAATTGTTCTCACTGTCAGGAAATTTCTCTTTATTTCTAGGTTGCTTCTCTCCTTTATCAGTTTCCATCCATTGTTTCTTGTCCTGCCTTCTGGTGTTTTCGAAAATAGGTTGACCCCCCTCTTCTTTGTGGCAGACCCTTGAATACTGGAAGACTGCTATCATGTCCCCCCTGGTCCTTCTTTTCTCTAGACTGGCCATACCCAATTCCTGCAACTGTTCTTCATATGTTTTAGTCTCCAGGCCTTTAATCATCCTAGTTGTTCTTCTCTGCAATTTTTCCAAAGTCTCAACATCTTTTTTGTAATGTGCCGACCAAAACTGGATGCAATATTCCAAGTTGAATTTCCAGAATTTCAACTGGATGCAGGTTAATCTTCCTGGAGTGATCACGGCCATCTTGAATTAATTAGAGGGTTTTTTTGGGGGGGGGGGGCTAACATTCATCATTGTACTGAGCTTTGTATTCCTGCATTGTTTGTTCAGACTGGCAGGCATAAACACACTTAAATAAGCAGGACAGTGAACTCATGAGAAAGTAATGAAGTTGCTCAGACTTGCGTCATCAATGAGATGGGTGAGCGTATAAAACATATAAACAAATGAGAGGGAATATTCAAACTCTTCTTTAAAAGAAACATCCATTTGCCATCATAAGAAAATGGGCTTGACTTTGGAGCAGTTCTTACAGTATTTATTTATTCCTAGAAAAAAGAATGTGCTGCTTTGCCAAAATAGCACAAGAAAGAGAATTCTCTAAAAACAAGCTATGAAGCTACTAGAAAACAGATCAGCTGTCCTGATTTACTCCAAGGACTGGACTCGGTCCCTGATTCTCTAACTGACCAGATGTCTATGGAAATGCAACATCATACAGGTCATGGTTGTCCCAAAGGTGCTTTTTCCAAAAGGCAATCCGACTTTCTTGGTTTTTTTCTTTTCAAGAGCTGAAGACGTTTCTTGGATGAGAAGCAAAACATTTTTCAAATGAAAAAAAAAGCTAAGAAAGTTCAATTGCCTTTTTTTTTGGGGGGGGGGGGAATTACATTTGGGATAACTGATCAGAAGAAGTCAAATGATTACAAAGTGGGACCCAATCGTTGTCATAACAGGCTTGAGTGTAAGATTCAGAGGAGACTCTTGCAACTGAGTAGGTGATCTGAAAGTGTCTGAATATACCACTTTATATTGTTAATTAATCCAAAGGTCTTTGATCTTAAATTACCAGACAAAATAGAGTTTCAGCCAATTAGGAGTCCTTGGTGCTCTCTGAACTTGGTTGTTTTCTTTCAGATGTTTCATTTCGCAAACTAGGTAACATCATTAGTGCTAGAAGAGAGTGGGGTTTGCAGAGAAGAGGAGTGTCAGCCCTGAAGTTAGCCAAACTATGGCCATTTTCCTTTTTGTAATTTTCCCTAGGGTGGTTCTCTTCTCATGGCTGGAGCGAAGGGGCCAGGGAGGGGGGTGTAGAGATAGCTGGGGTATTGTAGCCAAAACAAAATTCCTTCCCGTGGGAATCAAGGACGTTGGTGCAGCTGTTCGAAAGGTGGAGACTGAGGTCACCTAGCAACAGGACTGTATGCTGATTGGACCATGTGACTGGAGACTCTGGGGGGGGGAAGTGACAAACTTTGACTTTTAATTGGGTGGAAAACCGGCGGGAACTTAGAGCCGGTTTTCCACCAGGAACTTGCCAATTTGATATGTCCCAATGAAATGTTCTTTGAGGAAATTGCCTGCCTCGGAGTTCTTGAATGGGATGTATTACTTGGAACCCTGACGAGGAGGAGGAGGAGGGGGGGGGGAGGAGGATGACGATGACGACTGTGGGGTCCTTAATGCTCTCTGAACTTGTTTTCTTGCAGATGTTTCATTACCCAAACTAGGTAACATCATCAGTGCTAGCCTCAGTGGACTAGCACTGATGATGTTACCTAGTTTGTTAATGAAACCTCTGCATGAAAACCACCAAGCTCAGAGAGCACTAAAAACCCCACAGTTCTCCTCCTCCTCCTCTCCACAAACCCCATTCCCTTCTGGTACTGGGGCATCAGGGTAATAATACATCTGCAAGAAAACCACTAAGGTCAGAGAGCACCAAGGACCCCTCATGTCAATCTCATTCCAGAACCTCCTGTGATTCCTCCCTGATACACTGGAAGGTATCCAAACACTTTTGTTAAAAAAGTTAATAGGTCAATTTCCTAAACTAACAAGGGGTCAAGATTCTAAAAAAAGTCTGTGGGTGAATGCTTTAAATGTCTGATGTACTCATCAAAACACTTCCTCTGATAATTTGGAGACTTTCTTTCACCACCACCCCCTTACGTGTTGCTGTTTTATACTTACACACTGTTGGAGAGTACGGAAGAATAGAGAAACGTCCCTGACGGCATGTCCAAAGTTTTCATAAGTTTTGACGTAAGGGCGGATCCAGGAGGGCAACTGGGCTCTTGTCTCAGTCTGCGTGAACCTGTTGAGAATTGAAGACTTGTAGTCAGCCCTGACAAAAAGATTACAGGTAGTCCTCGACTTATGACCGCAATTGAGCCCAAGATTTCTGTTGTTAAGTGAGATATTTGTTAAGTGAGTTTTGCCATGTTTTGTGACCTTTCTTGTCACAGTTGTTAAGTGAACCATCGCAGTTGTTAAATTAGTAGCAAAGCTTTTAAGTGAATCAGGCTTCCCCATGGACTTTGCTTGCCAGAAGGTCGCAAAAGGGGATCACGTGACCCTGGGACACTGCAACCATCATAAATATGAGTAAGTTAAAACGGTCATGTCCCTTTTTTCAGTGCTGTTGTAACTTTGAACGTCAGTAAATGAACTACTCTAAGTTGTGGACTACCTGTACAAACCTATACGATCTCTATATTCAGTAGGTGAGAAGAAAGAAGTTAACATTAATGGTACAAAGTTCTACTGGAAGGAAAGATCACCTGTGGTCGCAGAGGAAAATGGCACCATAATCTTGCCGATGTCGGATAACTCTTCCAATAGCTTGGTTCACGGCACGAGAAGCCTGCTGTTTGTACCAGGTATTTCCAGACAAATACTAAAACATGGCAGAAATAATACAGCTTTATTTTAGAGTGTTGCGTTCTGTTTTTGATTCCCAGCCTTTAAAAAAAAAGTAAAAGACCAAACACGGTTTAAAAATTTCATCCCTGCTCCCTCTTACGAGAACACCCATGTCAGTGACTTAATCTGCAGTTGGTCAGAACAGGGGAAAGTTGCAAGCCCCATTCTGGGAAATTAGTTAAACCGCTATCCCAAACAAAATCCCAATTAAATCTAGCAATGTAGAAGAGCTTATCATGTATTTAATCTGTGCATCATTCCTTCTAGACTGCAGACAGATGGGAAGGCCAGGATTTACTGATAGGCTTTTTACAATATTTGAAGTGGAAAACAAGAATGTCTATTTCACATGTTACAATGGCAATAGCAACTACCCCCATGCAAAATCTTACCAAAATAAAGAATGTCTGAATGTTTGTGAGTTCAATTTAGTCTGTTTAGAAAGCATCCAGCAACAATGCCTGTAGCCCAAGAAATCTGGATAGAAATCCATAAAAAAAGATTAGAATCTAGGTTGATCAACTCAAAAACAGGCAGGATACTTCTGATGGAGTCCAAAGAGGCCGTTGCAAGGTTAAAATGGAATGTTTTGGAAGAAAACCTTTGACATGTTTGGCACAAAATGGGATGTTTTGGAATTTCAAACTTTGGCACATCTCTATGATCAAAGCAACGTCTCTCTCTCTCTCTCTCTCTCTCTCTCTCTCTCTCTCTCTCTCTCTCTCTCTCTCTCTCTCTCTCTCTCTCTCTCTCTCTCTCTCTCTCTCTCTCTCTAGCCTCCTTACCTGCCTGCTGACATCTTTTGCCTTCATTTCATCCAAGAACTGCATCTTTAACATGATCCTGGGGTCCTTGCGGGGAGGGTACGGAAGGCCTGTGATGATGACGCCTCGTCCATTCTTATCAGCAAAGTCCAAACCTTCGCTAGCCTGAAGGCAAATAATGAGTTTCATCAACATTGTCCTGTTAAAGGACAAATGTCTGCAAGAATCAAGATGCTGCAGAATGGGACAACTCGCCAAGGGGCAATTCAACAAATACAAAAGTTAAATTAATTTCGACAGAACGGTGGTCAATGATAATAAAGAAAGACAATCCAAAAATACAAGAGTTACAATGATTTCGACAAAAACGTGGCCACCAATAATAAAAGTAACTGAATGAACCAATTAATACAGCATTGAATTGTCCTGTGGCGAGTTGGCCGTGGGGAGCTGTCCATGACTCAAGGTGCTGCCTTGTATTGTATTAAATATTCAGATTTTCCTTGGAAAATGAATGCTGCTGCAGCTTAGCCCTAATGGTGCAGTGGTTAAATGCAGTATTGCGGGTTAACTTGGCCCACAGTCTGGAGTTTGATCCCGACTGGCTCAAGCCAGTCTTGCATCCTTCCGAGGTCAGATTGTTGGGGACAATATGCTAACATTGTAAACCGCTCAGAGAGTGCTGTAAAGCATTGTGGAGCGGTATAGAAGTCTAAGTGGTTGCCCCGGCCCTCTGGAACCAGTTACCTCCTGAGATCCGGACTACCCCCACCCTATTGGCCTTCCGAAAAGCAGTAAAGACCTGGCTTTTCCGGCAGGCCTGAGGCCGCGATCTCGCAGTTGTAATCTGCGAGATCCGGCCATGATGGGATATGCATGAATTTTAAATTGTTTTAATGTTTAATGTTTTATTATTGATTAGGATGTTTTTAATGTGTTTATGATGTTTTTAATGTTTTTTGTTTGTTGTTAAGCCGCCCAGAGTCCTTTGGGAGTTGGGCGGCATACAAATATAAACAAACAAACAAACAAATAAATAAATAATAAATAAATAAATAAATAAATAAATAAATAAATAAATAAATAAATAAATAAATAAATAAAGTGTCTATGGAGATTCTCCATCATCCAGGTCATGGTTGTCCCAAAGGTGCATTTTCAGGAGGCAACTGGACTTTCTGGTTTTTCTTTGAAGATGTTTCGCTTCTCATCCAAGGAAGCTTCTTCAGCTCTGACTGGATGGTGGTGGATGATCTTTCCGTTCTCCACCATCCAGTCAGAGCCGAAGAAGCTTCCTTGGATGAGAAGCGAAACGTCTTCGAAGAAAAACAAGAAAGTCCAGTTGCCTCCTGAAAAAGCACCTTTGGGATAAGTCTAAGTGCTATTGTTATTGTTATTAACTTTGCTCACTTTTGAGGACTCGCAGGTTTCTGCAGAGGCCAATGAAAACCTGCCATCCAAACAGTCAACAATTGTTTGAGTATTTAGCCTCTTTTCTTACTGTTTGTTGTTCAGTTGCTAAGTTGTGTCTGACTCTTTGCAACCCCCGTGGACCATAGCACTCCAGCGCCCCCCCCGCCCTGTCCTCCAGTATCTCCCAGAGTTTGCCCAAATTTATGTTCATTGTGTCGATGATATCATCAAACCATCTCCTCCTCTGCCGTCTCCCCTCCCCTTTTTGCCTCCCATCTTCCCCAACATCGGGGTCTTCTCTCCAAGGAGCCCTCTCTTCTCATTCAGTGGCCAAAATATTTGAGCTTCGGCTTCAGCATCTGTCCTTCCAAGTCAGGGTTGATGTCTGTGGAGATTCTCAGTCATTCAGGTCATAGTTGTCTCAAAAGGCAACTTTTTTCTTCAAAAGACAACTGGACTGGTTTTTTTTTTCTTTGAGGAAGGAGAAGAAAAAGTTTCGCTTCTCATTCAGGAAGCTTCATCAGTTCTGATGGCGGAGGGATGGTAAAAACTCTTTTGAGGGTTTTGTTCATTTGTTTAAAAAAAAACAACACTTTTGAGGCAATCAGGATTGATGTCCTTTAGGATTGATTGATCGATTGATTGATTGGATCTCCTTGCAGTCCAAGGGACAATCAAGAGTTTTCTCCAACACCACAATTGAAAAGCAAGTCCTCTTTCAGTCTTTTGGAAATCAGAAGGAATCAGAAAAAGACTTCTAGTGCATACAAGAGAGGGTTGTTTCTCAACCTTGGCAACTTTAAGATTTGTAGACTTCTATTCTTAGAAATCTTCAGCCCACATATTGGCCGTACATAGGAGGAAATGCAGGGTGTCCAAAATAAGTAACGTACGAAGCATCAGGTGGTGGTATGTAGTCAATGTTGGCTTTTCTGGCAAAGTTAACTGGAATTGCATCTGATTATTACTTGGATGGGAGGACATTGGCTTTAGTTTCGACCAGTGTTTTTCAAACTTGGCAGCTCTGAGATGTGTAGAAGACTAGATTACCAGAAGTGCCGGCTGGGAAATTCTGTGAGTTGAAGTCCATCCTTTTTAAAGTTGCCAAGTTTGAAAACATTGCTCTAGAACCTAGTCAGGTTTATACGGACTGTACAGTTTGAATGTACACTGCCCTCATTCTAGAACTTTACGATTCTGGATTTTGAACTGGGACAAGATCTGCATTAAAAACTAACAGGAGCCACAATATACCTGTATTTTTCAGACTATAAGACGCTCCGGACTATAAGACGCACCTAGCTTTTGGGGAGGAAAACAAGAAAAAAAAAATCCGCCTCTGCCTCCCAGCAATTTGCCTCCTTGTACCAAACAGCAAGGTCAGCTTCAGCACAGCCTGATTTAGCACGAGCAGCTGATTGGCGGTTGGATCGGCCTCCCGGAATACCGACGATCAGCTGTTCCAGGCTGCAGGGATCGCCGCTGCCTATCGCCACTTCTGCGCGCCCCATTTTCGGTCTCCGCGTGCCCTGTTTTCGGCCTCCACGCGTCCCGTTTTCGGCCCGTTCCAGGCAGCAGGGATCGCCGCCGCCTATCAGTGCTGAACGAGATGCACAGAAAATGGGACACGCAGAGGCCAAAAATGGGGTGCACGGAGGCAGTAATAGGCGGCGGCGATGCCCGCAGCCTGGAACAGTTGATCATCGCTTTCCGGGAGGCCGATCCAACCACCAATCAGCTGCTCGTGCTAAATCAGGCTGTGCTGAAGCTGACCAGGCTGTTTGCTATAAGGAGGCAAATTGCTGGGAGGGAGAGGCCGAAGGGTGGGGGTGGGTGGGGATTCAGCAACATTCGCTCTATAAGACACACAGAAATTTGCACTCACTTTTGGGGGGGGGAGTGCGTCTTATAGTCTGAAAAATACGGTATATAATAATTAAATATGGTATATATACGTTTGGGCAACACATACCTTTCCTCTGCACACAGCCAAGAAAATAGCGCCATTTGATTTCGGGCAGACAACCTTTTCATAATAGGCATCCATTACCTAGGGGAAAAAATGCACACAAACACATGCGCGCACACAGAGGTAACTGTGCTTTACTGTGTTTATTAATATTCCCTCGCAATTTCCTTCACCAAAAACCCAGAACTGTCCCAATTAAGTCCAGCCACAAGCAGATCAATGCTAGTCCACAGAGCAATGGCCAATGAGTCCACAAGGCATTTGAAAGTTTTCCAGTCAAAAAAACAACAACCCACCAGGCAAAATTAAATCCACAATATAAGAGAGTGCACGAGGCAAGAAAAGTCCAGAGTTCACAAGGCACGATCCAAATCAAGGCACGGTGTCAATCCGAAGCAAGGCAGGAATCACAACAACCAGAAAACACACAGCTAGGAAATGAACACGTCGTTCCCAGCATCGCCTCCATCTGTCTGTTGTGCTAAATAGCCAGCTTCTGGTGCAGCCCACCAAGAGGGCCGAGGCTGCCTCCTCGCGAGTAATCTGGCTGACCTTCTCTGCTCCTGCCTTTTCTCTGCCCTACCTGTTCTTCGATCAGGTGTTGCAGGCAGTTCCTCTTCCTCATCGCTGACCGCCTGCAGCGGCTTGCTTTCCTCACCTGAAGCCTCAGGGCTGCCCTGCTGCAGCTGCGCTTCAGCCAAATCCCTGTCAGACGGCTGCTTGGAGCCGTTGAGCAACTCCCCTCCAGATGTGCCTAGAACTGGTTCATCTTCCTCTCAGCTGACACCTGGGGAGATAACTGAGGAAGCGTCCAGGGGAGTCATCACATTTGAAAGTGTGCAAATGCAAGTAGATAAGTAGGTGCCATTTTGAAAGGGAGCTAACAGTGATCCGTGCGCTTTTGGCATATAGCAGTGATGGCGAACCTTACAGACACCGAGTGCCCAAACTGTGCGTGCGCATGCCCAAACTGAAAGGTGCGCGTGCATGTGTGCGCAGGTGCAAATATGCACATACGCAGCAGAGACCCGAAGACCTAGCAGGCGGGAGGCGGGGCATCCCAACACCGGCAGTGTGGCAAGAGGTAAGATCTTTTTCTTTTGTGAGCTTCTGTTTCGTCGTTTGCAGGGAAACAAAAGTTCACGAAAGAAATGCCACGGAGATCTGACCTGGGGCGACGGCGCGCGTGCCATAGGTTCGCCATCACAGGCATATAGTCATGCTGGCCACATGACCACAGAAATGTCTCCAGACAATGTTGGCTCCCTCAGCTGAGAAACCTTTTACCTTTTTTTTACTGTCAAATATAGTATATTTGTAGCTCAGGGTTGAACTGTGGGATCCTTGATGCTTTCTGAACTTGGTGGTTTTCTTGCAGACGGTTCATGACCCAACTAGGTGGCATCATCAGTACAAGAAGGGAGAGGAGGAGGAGGAGGCAAAACCAGCCCATAGCAAACAAAGGTAGGTAAAATTAGGTAACATCTTCAGTGATAGAAGGCAGTGGGGTTTGCTTCATTAATATACTAGTGGCTTGCCCTCTCAGTGTTGGTGGGAGTGTTGTTCTTGTCTCGATAGTTCCTTGATTAGGCTTGTTGTTTATTGCTTGTTTGTTTGTCTGAGTTGGTAGTTCCTTAATTGTCCCACTAACATTGACAGGGCAAGCCACTTGTATGTTAACAGAGAAACCCACTCCCTTTTAGCACTGATTATTGGAAATGATCAGGCTAAGCCAGAGGACAGGGTCAAACGTATCATCAGCTTGGAGTCTCTATGCCCCCCTAAGTCCACCTCCACCCTTGAAGTCAGTTGATTCTTATCTGGTGCCAATTTGCCTTGACCATTACCGTAGTAGTTCAGATTCTTGTGTATAGGTAACATGAAATAGACTTGTAGTGCTTTTGAACGCTATCCCGGTTCCTGATGTCTTGCACTTGACACTGATAATGTTAGCTAGTTGGGTAATGAAACATCTGTAAGAAAACAACCGAGCTCAGAGCACCTAGAACCCGAGTCCTCCTCCTCCTCTCTGCAAACCCCACTCCCTTCTAGCTTTGATGACATTGCCTAGTTGGGTCATGAAACGTCTGCAACAAAACAACCTAGCTCAGAGATCACCAAGGACCCCCACATACTGTACTTTCTTGGTACACCTAGTTAGTCTCACTGGAACATCAACATCCATGAACTGTCTAAAGGGTTCTGCATGTGCATTTTCCTCAGAGTGAATATATTTTATTTCAAAATGTACTTAGTTCTCTTGGAAGCATTTAAGAAATAACATTAACTCTGAAATGGCTCCGTCCAAAAGAGAGTAATAAAAGTGTTTGATTGTACCAGCAATTAGAAGTCCTCTCTGTAACTTTCTGTGTTGGAAAAAACTAAAAAGCAACCAGGAATGAATTTTTGCTTGAAAAAGCTAGGAAATCACTTCAAGTACAGGTAGTCCTCGACATACAACAATTCATTTAGTGACCGTTCGACTGTTGCAACAGCACTGAAAAAACTGACTTATGACTGGGTTTTCACTTACAACCCTGCAGCATCAAATTTCGGGCACTTGGCAACTGGCATGTATCTATGACAGTTGCAGTGTCCCCGCGTGATGTGATGTGATCACCATTTGTAACCTTCCCAGCTGACAAGCAAAGTCCATGAGGCAAGCCAGATTCACATAACGACCACCTGACTCGCTTAAAGACTGCAGTGATTCGCTTAACCAATGTGGCAAAAAAGGTCGTAAAATGGAATGCAACTCATTTAACAACTGCCTTCCTTAGCAATGGAAATTTTAGGGCTCAGTTGTGGTCACAGGTTGAGAACTACCTGTAACTTATTTAATTTATTAAGAAGATTTATATGCCAACCGTCCCGTTGGCATATGCAGCAGAAGAAACTCATGGGACATTACTTTATCAAGAGTACAACTTTACTGATAGATCCATACAAGGTACAGAAGAAGCAAAGCTAGCTCTGAGGTTTTTGCGCAAAAAACAGCAGAGTTCATTTCCCCTTTCCCCCATTTGGGCCACCCATTATCCATTGTCCACCAATCCAACACATTCTTTTTATTTTGGGAAAACAATCTGCGCCTTCGGAAGGTTCCCATCGCACGGCCTTGAAGTATCAGGATCTTCTCAGGCTGCCGACGGCTCACATAGATTCTTTAACTCCCTCCCAGCTCCCAATATATTCCAAGCATTCTCCTCCCCCCTCCCTTCGTTTCTGTTGTCAAGTTGCGAGTAGAGGTGCGTTACAAGTAAGTCTAAACAGCTGCTCAAATCACTCACAGTGACTCCAGGTGGCTTACAAAGATAAAACCCAAGGACAAAACTCAATAAACCTCCACACACAGCCCTACCCACCAGATCAGCCATGTGATGGGCTCCATATCACTCTGGGGGTCCCTAGGCATACTGGGAGAACCAGGTCTTCAGGCCTTATGAAAGAATGTGAAGGTGGGGGCCAATCTTATCTCCTTAAGGATGATGTTCCACAAGGAGCGAGCCCCCACGGAGAAGGCCCTTCTTCTAGGTCCCACCTTCTAGGCCCCTCTTTAAGAGAGGGGACCTGTAACATTCCCTGCCTCCCTGCTCTGGTGGATCGAGTAGAGGTGGCTGGGAAAAGATGGTCCTTCAAATAACCTAGCTGCAAACCATGCAGGATTTCAAGGTCACAACCAGCACCTTAAATTAGACTTGGAAGCAAATCGGCAGCCAATGAAGATCCTGCAAGAGAGACGACACATGCGCAAATCTAGGCTTACACAAAACTGTTCCAAGTCACCGCATTATGAACCGATGGAAGCTTCTGGATACTTTTCAAGGGCGGCCCCATGTAGAGTACATAATAAAAGCAAAGTCCTGAACTGAACATATATTCAATCAGTGTCCTTCCCACTTGCAAGTAATCAAGATTGGAAAACACCACATTAGTTCTCACCCCTTGCAAGACAAGCCCAACTTTTTTTAAACGATTGAATCTATTTCTAGCTGCGGACAGGAAGGCACTACAGAGAGTGATCAATTCGACACAAGAGACCATTGGTTGCCCTCTTAACACCACTGGATGACATCGCCAGGTCTCGCTGTTTCAGCAGAGTAAGGAAGATACTTAGGGATGATTCGCACCCTGGTCAGTGTCTCTTTGCACTTCTACCATCGGGCAGAAGACATCGAAGCATAGCCAGCCGGACAAACAGGTTTAAAAACAGCTTCTACCCATGGACTCCTAAACACAATCGCAATCACTCCACGTACATATGGAAACGTATGACTAGTTTCTCCCCCCCCCCCAATTACTTGTATAAGGATTATTCTCTATACTATTCATGTTGTCTTGTATTTTTTTATGTTATGGATTGCACCGGTAGAGGCTAAACCAATTTTGTTGTATACATGATGTACAATGACAATAAAGGCTATATATAATTTGCAATTAATGCTGCAATAATATATTGTTCAATTAGAGGGGATAGTATGTGTATAATGTCTGTTTGTATGATGCACCTTTTCAGCGCTTTGATTGTTTTTTGTTTTGTGGGGTTTTCTTCTTTTTATCCTTTTGGAATTTTTTTTTTTTTTTTTGTTTTTTTTTTTTTGGGGTTTTCTTCTTTTTATCCTTTTGAATTTTTTTTTTTTTTTGAGCTCTGTATTTTGTATTTTAACTTTGTTTTGAATAAAAATAAAAGTATATAATACTAAATATTGGAAAACACTGGCTTTAAAGTAAGAGTTGCTAATGTTCATGATAACTGATCACCTGTTAGCACTGCTCTCTTCCAGCTGCTATAAGAAATTCCCCAGACTGGACAAGTTTTGCTGAACAAAGGAAAACAGAAAACTCCCTCTTGCTCCTCATACAGGAAGGTCAAAAAATAGAAAGAACACATAATTCTTTCCCTGCTCCCAAGGTCAAAAGTCTTCACTCTCACTGAGTAAAAATAGCTTTTTCTAACTTAGCATTTACTAATCCTGTCTTTCCCCCAAAAATGATTGTGCAGTGACCAAGTCCCCTTTAATTACCAGCCCCCAAACTGGCTAGCTAGGTTAGGCAGCCAACATGGGCTATATGTTGGCTGCCTAACCTAGTTACCCCATTAACCGGGTTTGCAAAATTCACCGAGTCACCTACCACCAAACAGGCTGTTTTTTTTTTTGTATAATATCCATAAAACATATGCCCAAAAAAGCTGAGGTTTAACAATCTCAAACTTAGCATGTTAGCCAAACAGAGCTGGCAGGGTTTTACCTGACCTTCTAAATTAGAGGTGGGGAACTACGGGCCTTTTATGACTTGTGGACTTCAACCCCCAACTCCTGTTTGGCTCAGGAATTCTGGGAGTTGAAGTCCACAAATCATAAAAGGCCCATAGTTCCCTACTGCTGTTCTAAATAAATAAATAAAATTACCTATGGAATCCTTTTTATCCTGCCCAGGTCGGGCAGGGAAGATATGTTGCGGACTCTGCCAACCAAAGAAGTCCAACTGGCGGGGGTTCAGGAAGACCATTGCTGTTATCCCCGCCCTATGGAACAGTCTCCCTCACCCCAGAAATAACAGGGACCCCACTGTCCTGGCCTTCAGGAAAGGCATAAAAACGTGGCTCTGTGGCTGTGATGGCTACCCCAGATACCTCTCCAGAGGTCAGTTTGGAGGAGGATGAACCAGTCCCAGGCACTTCAGGAAGGGAGTTGGTCAATGGCTCCAAGCAGCCAACTGGCAGTAATTTGGCTGAAGCACAGGTGCAGCAGGACAGTCCTGAGGCTTCGGGTGGGGAAAGCACACAACGGCAGCCGATCAGTGATGAGGAGGAGGAATAGAATAGAATAGAATAGAATAGAATAGAATAGAATAGAATAGAATAAAGTTACTGCTCCATGGTTCAGCAAAGTTTAAACTTATCTTAGAATTCTTTATAGAATGGCACAGGCTCTAAACCTTGGCAACCTTGGCAACTTTAAGACTTGTGGACTTCAACTCCCAGAATTCCTCAGCCAGTTGAAGTCCACAAGTCTTAAAGTTGCCAAGGTTGGAGACCCCTGTTCTAGTGCAGGGGTGTCAAACTTGCAGCCCGCAGGGCCGGATGCGTCACGCGCTGGCCACACCCACCCCCGGTTTAGCGAAGGGGATAAAAAGTTGCGATAGGTCATGTGACGACAACATGACGCCGCGAGTTTGACACCCCTGTTCTAGTCCAACCCCCTGCTCAGGCAAGGACTTATGAAAGCATCTGAATATATCACTAAGCCAGGACTATCAATTAATCAGGTAACTGACTGTGCAAGGCTTCTGAAAGAAAAGTCATTTCTTGGGAAAACAAGCATGATTATATCTCACCGACCTCTGTAAATGCTCCTTTGTGTCTCGGTTCTACAAACATTGGCTTCAGTGCTTCTATTTTTCTTGCAAAATCATGGGCCTAGCAGAGCAGAGACAGAAGAGATTAGATTAAAATAAAATAAAATAAAAATAGGGAGAACTCCCCCATCATCTAAGGGAGGAGTCTCCAAACTTGGCCACTTTAAGACTTGTGGACTTCAACTCCCAGAATTTCCCAGCCAGCATGGCTGGCTAGGGAATCCTGGGACTTCTTCAAGGAACAGAGAACAATAAGAATCGGAAGGGACCATGTCTTCTAGTCCAACTTCCTGTTCAAGCAAGAAACCTTATACCATTTCAGACAAGTGGTTGTCCAGTCTCTTCTTAAAAGCCTCCAGTGATGGAGCACCCACAACTTCTGAAAGCAAGCTGTTCCACTGGTTGATTGTTAGGAAGTTTCTCCTTAGTTCTAGGTTGCTTCCTCCTTGATTAGTTTCCACCCATTGCTTCTTGTCTTGCCTTCAGGTGCTTTGGAAAATAGGAGTCCCTCTTCTTTGGGGCAGCCCCTCAAATATTAGAAGACTATCATATCACCCCTAGTCCTTCACTAGAATGAACATACCCAATTCCTTCAATAATTCTTCGTATATTTTAGCCTCCAGCCCCCTAATCATCTTAGTTGCTCTTCTTTGCACTCTTTCCAATGTCTTAACATATTTTTTTACAATATGGTGACCAAAACTGGTGTGGTCTTACTAAGGCTTTATAAAGCGGTACTAATACTTCACGTGATCTTGATTCTATCCCAGTTAATGCAACCTAGGATTGCATTAGCTTTTTTGGCTGCTGCAGCACACGGCTGGCTCATGTTTAAGTGATCATCCACTAGGACTCCAAGGTCCCTCTCACAGTTACTGTTTTTGAGCCAGGTTTCACCCAATCTGTACTTGTACCTCGTTTTTCATGCCCAGGTGTAAAACCTTGATTTTCTCTACATTAAATTTCATTTTGTTGGATAGGGCCAATTGTTCAAGTCTGTCAAGATCTTTTTGGATCCCGAGCTTGTCTTCTGGGGTGTTGGCCATTCCTGCCAGCTTAGTGTCATCTGCAAATTTGATGAGTTCCCCTTCTATTCCCTCATCTAAGTCATTTATGAAGATTTTGAAGAATACTGGGCCTAAGATGGAACCTTATTGCAACCCACTGCTTACTTCCCTCCATGTAGATGTAGTACCATTAAGGACTACTCGTTGAGTACAATTTGTCAGTTACAAATCCATCTGGTGGTGATGCTGTCCATCCCACATTTTTCTAGCTTACCAAGAAGTAGGTTGTGGTCTACTTTGTCAAATGCCTTACTGAAGTCTAAATATACTATGTCCACAGCATTTCACTGGTCTACTAATTTACTCACTTTGCCAACGAATGAAATAAGATTGGTTTGGCATGATCTGTTTTTAACAAACCCGTGCTGGCTGCTAGTTATAACTTTATTTATTTTTAGATGTTCACAGATCTGTTTTTTTATTATTTTTTCCAGTATCTTCCAAGTATTAACGTTAGGCTGATTGGTCTGTAATTTCCTGGGTCTATTTTTTTTTCCTTTTTTGAAGATAGGAACCACATTAGCTCTTTTCCAATCCTCTGATAGTTCCCTGGTGCTCCAAGATTTTTTAAAGATATGATACAATGGTTTGGAGATGACATCTGCCAGCTCCTTCAGAACTCTGGGATGTAATCGGTCAGGTCCTGGTAATTTATATTCATCAAGGTCAGACAGGTGTTCTGTTACCATTTTCTTGCTTATTTTTATTTTTATTTCTAGTCTGTCGTTTACAGTTATGTTTTTCTTGCCTAAGTGCAAACCCTTACTTTTCTTTACACTGAGTTTCATTTTGTTGGATAGGGCCCGGTGAACAAGTCTGTCAAGATCCATCTGGATCCTGAGCCTATCATCTGGGGTGTTGTTTATTCCTGCCACAGCTTCGTGTCCTCTACAAATTTAATGAGTGCTCCTTCTATTTGCTCATCTGAGTCGTTTATGACTTCAACTCCCAGAATTTTCCAGCAGCTGCTGAAGTTGAAATCCACAAGTCTTAAAATGGCCAAATTTGGAGACCCCCTCAATCTAAGGTCTATTCTGTTCCCCAAAGCGGAAACCTACTCTCCAATATTCCAGGCTTTTATCCATGACCGGATATGAAGGAAAAAACACCAGGAGTCCATTTGGTATTATTCGGACAAGATTAACTGCAATAAAACACAGAGTGAGTTAAACCAACTTTATCTGACTTCAGTATTGAGATAACATTTGCTTTTAAAAACACCTTTGGACATTTCTCTGCTGATCTACAGGCAGTCCTTGACTTGCGACCACAATAGGGACCAGAATTTATGTTGTTAAGCAAGGCAGCTGTTAAGTGAATCACACCCCACTTTATGATATTTTTTTGGCCACTGATACTAAGTAAATCACTGCAATTAAGAGAATGATGTATTCATTAATTAGGCAAATCTGGTTTCTCCCATTGACTTTCTTGTCAGAAACCGGCTGGGAAGGTCGCAAATGACGATCATGTGACTCGGGACGTTGCAACCGTCATAAATACATGACGGTTGCCAAGTGTCTAAATTTTGATCACATGACGGTGGGATGCTGCGATGGTTGTAAGTGCAAACATTGGGTGTAAGTCACTTTTTTCAGCACCACTGAAACTTCGGTCACTAAGGGCCTGGTTGTATGTCGAGGGCTACATATACTTTGCTACAGCCCTATTCTCAGCAAAGCAAAACCTCACTCTCTCAGCACTCTTCCTCCTAGCGCTAAAATGTTGGGGTACAAGAATAAATACATCGAAGGTGCTCTCTGACTGTAAAAGCTTTCAACCAACAGAAGAAGGTGCCATAGGTTGGGGTGAGTTTGGACGGCCATTACTCGGTGATGCTGTAGGGCAGGGGTGTCAAACTCAAGGCCCTTGGGCCGGATCCAGCCCACAGGGTGCTTAGATCTGGCCCGCGGGGCTGCCCTGGAAACAGCGAAGGACCAGTCCGCGGTGCCTCTGCCAGCGAAAACGGAGCTCGGGAGGGACGCAGAGGGTTGCAGGAGGCCGTTGCAGCCGAAAACGGAGCTCGGAAGCCCGTTTTCACTGGCAAAGCGCTCAGGCCACCACAGGTGCCCCTGACATGAATGACGTCGAGCTGGCCACGCCGCTGCCCCCCCCCCCCCCCGAAGTCAAACACAACCCTGATGTGGCCCTCAATGAAATCAAGTTTGACACCCCTGCT
>QLTV01002015.1:805853-837604 GCA_003457575.1 Thermophis baileyi
AATTATCCAATTTTTTAACAATCATCCAGGGGGAAAAAAAATTGATGATTTTTAAAAAAAAAAAAATCAAAAAAATCGGATTTTTTAAAATTTAAATCAGATTTTTTTTAAAATCAAATTTATTTTAATAAAATGCTTTTGGGAGTAAAAAGCGATCTAAAGGTAGTTTTCTATTTAAGATACATTAATAATTTAATTTATTCCGCATGAAATGGAGCTTAGTTATGTAGCATGAGGCTGCATATTTTGCAATATTGGGACTGTCGGTGAGTCAACAGCGGGTCAGAGGAGGAGCCGCTACAGGACAGAGATGACAGTTGCTCTTTAAAAATTATGATTTAAATCGAGTTGATTTAAATCAAGCCTTTTTACTAGTGATTTAAATCGTGATTTAAATCGCCTTGATTTAAATCATATCAAGATATGATTTAAATCATATCTTAGTTGATACTGATGATGTCAGGATGGATATGATTTAAATCAAGGCGATTTAAATCATATCCATCCTGACATCATCAGTATCAACTTCGAACTGAACCTGGCCAAAGCCATTTTACTGATCCTCAGTTGCCACACAGAAGGGGAAGGAGGTTGAAATACCTTGCTAGACATAACAGAGACCTTATCTCGTGGGAGCCAAGGTCATCTCCGTGGGGAACGGATAAGATCGAGGAAGGAGAGCCTGGATTGGCCAACGTGATCTGTGACACCTGGGGATGGTTTTTATTTCTTCTTTTAATTATACTGAAACTGCGGGAATTATTTAGAGCTGGTTTTCCTTTAATAGGTGCCGATATGATGTACTCAATAAAGAAGTCCTTTCAGGTGGATCCAAGCCTCAGAGTTTTGATTTGTTTGGGTTCATTGGTTGGAACCTTGACAATCAGTACACTGTGTGAAGCCATCTTTGATTTGGTTCTGCTGTCACACAAAGGTGAAAAAGCACATACAGAACTAGTCAGAAATTCTGTATAGGTAGTCCTTGACTTACAACAGTTCATGTAGTGACCGAAGTTACAACGGCAACTGAAAAAGTGACTTACGGCCGTTTTTCACACGTACAACCGTCGTAGCATCCCCACGATCAAAATTCAGATGCTTGGCAACTGACTCATACTTATGATGGTTGCAGTGTCCCAGGGTCACGTGATCCCTTTTGAGACCTTCCGACAAGCAAAGTCAATGGGGAAGCCGGATTCACTTAACAACCGTGTCATTAATTTAACAACTGCAGTAATTCACTTAACAACTGTGGCAAGAAAGGTCGTAAAATGGGGCAAAATTCACTTGACAAATGTCTCCCTTAGCGACAGAAATTTTGTGCTCAATTGTGGTTGTACGTCGAGGACTACCTGTAGCTGATTTTGTGTATCTGTCTATGAAATCTGTCTGAGACCACTTTATTACAAACCCTGTGTTTTTTCACTAGGCTTAACAAATTCAATCACAGCATGCTCACTGTTAACAACAGAAAACATGACCCCTGAGTAGCAGCGCACAGGTAGTCCTCGATTTACAACAGTTCATTTAGTGACAGTTCAAAGTTACAACGGCACTGAAAAAAGTGACTTATGATCATTTTTCCCAGTTACAACCTTTATAGCATCCCTAGGATGATGTGATCAAAATTCAGATGCTTAGCAATAGCACTTAGACTTATATACTGCTTTACAGTGCTTTACAGCCCTCTCTAAGCGGTTTACAGAGTCAGCCTCTTGCCCCCAACAATTTGGGTCCTCATTTTACCGACCTCGGAGGGATAGAAGGCTGAGTCAACCTTGAGCCTGGTGAGATTTGAACTGCCAAATTGCAGGCAGCTGGCAGTCAGCAGAAGTAGCCTGCAGTACTGCAGTCTAACCAGTTGGTTCATACTTATGACCATTGCTGTGTCCCAAGGTCATGTGATCACCTTTTGCAACCTTGTGACAAGCAAAGTCAATGGGGGTTGCCAGATTCACTTAACAACTAGGTTTCTAACTTAACACCTGCAGCGATTCACTTAACAACTGTGGCAAGGAAGGTCGTAAAATGGGGCAGAACACAGATGTCTAACAACAGAAATTTTGGGCTCGATTGTAGTCATAAGTCGAGGACTACCAGTACAATCAGTGAAGCCCATTTAAAATGTCTATAATTGGCAGGAGAAGTTTGTCTACTTAGTCATTTAGTTGAGCTCTTCACAGATTATTAAATCCTTAACAGAGACTGAGCAACAAACATCAAAATTCTGGGTTTTGTTCCCAGGGTTGCTGGATGCATGCCTTATCCATTTTAATACTTCTCTGCACTATTATCCAAACAGAACCAAAAGAAAAACAATCACATTCTTTTTTCCTTTTTCCAACGAAATCTGTGTTCTGAACTGTATGTTTACAAATCTTCCTGGAACTAAGGACAAAGCCCGTTTAAGAAGAAAGAGGGGGAAAAAAGACAAGCATTGCTTCAGAAAAGCAAAGGAAAATAACTCCCTGCAGAGAAACTCCATTCATGGAATGTGTCTCTTTGTTCTTTGAGAGCCCTATTGTCTTTGTAGTCCTACCTCATGACCTGAGTGGTACCCCTGAATTGCCTCACTGGCCTCGCAAAGCTCACAATGTGTGACATGCAATCACAAATCTTGCTTGCTGCATCCAGTCACAACCGTGGCGGACTTTACAATTCAATCTGTCCCTTATTTTGGCCTATCTTTCTCCCCAGTGTTATTACTACAGGTAGTCCTCGACCTATGACCACCATTAAGACTTCCTGGACTTTTCAGTCCAGGAAAGGACACAACTGGTGCACAGAAGCCCAAGGAAGAAACAGTCTCCAATACAGGTAGTCCTCGACTTACAACAGTTCATTTAGTGACTGTTCGAAGTTACAACGGCACGGAAAAAAGTGAGATGACCGTTTTTCACATGACTGTTGCAGCATCCCCATGGTCCTGTGATCAAAATCCAGATGCTTGGCAATTGACTTGTATTTATGATGGTTGCAGTGCCCTGGGGTCCCCTTTGGAGATTTTCTGGCAAGCAAAGTCAACGGGGAAGCCAGATTCACTTAACAACCATGTTACTAACTTAACAACTGCAGTCATTCGCTTAACAAGTGTGGCCAAAAAAGGTGGTTGAAATGCGGCAAAATTCACTTAATATCTGCCTCGCTTATCAACAGAAAGTTTGGGCTCAACTGTGTTCGTAAGTCGAAGACTAGCTGTAGTTGTCTCAAAGGTGCTTTTTCAAAAGGCGACTGGATTGTTTTTCCTTGAGGAAGAATAAGAAGACGTTTCACTTCTCATCCAAGAAGCTTCATCGGTTCTAGCAGGACTTTGGGGGCGATGGAAGGAAAGGGTAACCCCCCCCCCATCCAGTCACAACTGATGAAGTTTCTTGAATGAGAAACGAAATTTCTTCCTTCCTCAAGGAGAAACATTGTCCAGTTGCCTTTTGAAAAAGCACCTTTGAGACAATGATGACCTGGATGACTAAGAATCTCCGTAGACATTTAGCCTCCCAATAGCGTTCATTGTAACGACATGCTAAGTTGAGAGTCAAATAAATCGACTGCTATATTTTATGCCAAGCTGTAACGTGTTTAACCTCCAGGTTACCTTGTTTTTTAGTTGGCAAGGAGTTCCACAAATCGGTCCGGGGCTTCCATTTTTTATTGTTTTCATCAAGATGGATATGGACCTTGAGAATGAGGCAGAAGAGGATAACATCAAAGAACAGGAGATGAACCTGCATCGTGATGTCTCAAAGGGGTCTATACGTCCATAAAAGGAGTGCCACCCACCACCTAATACAATTTGCATTCCATAAGAGTTTTTAGGTCCATTTACTCCGATGAATGTGAACCAAATCCTTTAGTTTACAATTACTGCCCTTCCAAGTTAGAGATGACTATTTGGGAGTCATCGTAAAGGAAAATTTGAGTGATCAAGCTAAAAGTCTCCAACCCAAATAGACATGTTCCGGGGAACTAAACTGTCAGCTCAACTAATAACACATTAGAACGCCAAAGAATACTGACAAATAGGAAAACACCATGGGTTTTGAACAAAGCTCTGGAAATGAAAACAACTCCTAAAAATAAATCATGTTTATGAAAAGCTGTCTCTTTGTTTTTCAAAAGCCCTTTTGGTTCTGCTGCATTGCCTAATAGTTATTTATTTGTATCCCACCCTTATTATTTTTATAAATAAGGCAGCAAACATACCTAATATTCCTTGTTCCTCCTATTTTCCCCACAACAATGACCCTGTGAGATGAATTGGGCTGAGTGAGAGGGACTGGCTCAAAGTCACCCAGCCAGCTTTCGTGGCTAAGGTGGGACTAGAACTCATCGTCTTCTGGTTTCTAGCCTGGGATCTTAACACTAGACCAAACTGGCTTTCGAATGCTTTAATGACCTCCTTAAGTCAGTGTTTCTCAACATTGGCAACTTTAAAATATGTGAATTTCAACTCCTGGAATTATCCTAAAGTTCAACCAATCAATCAGAATAGAGTTGGAAGGGACCTTGGAGGTCTTCTAGTCCAGCCTCCTGCTCAAGCAGGAAACCCTATACTATTTCTATAGGGTCTCCTGTATTATCCAGTCTCTTCTTAAAAACTTCCAGTGTTGGAGCATTCACAACTTCTGGAGGCAAGCTGTTCCACTGATTAATTGTTCTCACTGTCAGGAAATTTCTTAATTCCAGGTTGCTTCTCTCTTTGATTAGTTTCCATCCATTCTTTCTTCACTTGCCTTCTGGTGCTTTGGAAAATAACTTGACTCCTCTCTTCTTTGTGGCAGCCCCTCAAATACTGGAATAGTGCTATCATGTGTCCCCCCCCCCAGTCCTTCTTTTCTCTAGACTAGCCAAACCCAAATCCTGCAACCGTTCTTCATATGTTTTAGTCTCCAGGCCTTTAATCATCTTAGCTGCTAAGGTTGAGAAACGCTGCATTAAGTGTGTTATATGCTGGACCCAAACAAATGCTTGCAGTTGCCTATATCACTTAATGACATCACTGCTGTTTCCAATAACATGCATATTCTGTCTGCTTAAATCTGTAAACAGTGGTAGTAAACCTTTCCCTCTTTGGGTCTGTCTTTAGCCTCCAGCTCTGTCAATGGACCAATTTTCTCCTTCAGTGTGATTGTGTTCTGGTTTTTGGTTTAAACTAAGAAAATTCTTCTGGAATAGCATCAAGTATCTGGAAGGCATCACATTGGGTAAAGCTTCACAGAGATTGTATAGGTGTAAGGGCTGCCAAGAAACAGATGGCAGTTTAGAAAAGAGTAACTAACAGTCAGTTTGGTCTAGTAGTTAAGGGACCAGGCTAGAAACCAGGAGACAGTGAGTTCTAGTACCACATTAGGCATGAAAGCTGCTGGGTGATTCTGAGCCAATCATCAGGAGGCTCTGAGTTCTAATCCTGCCTTAGGCATAAAAGGCACTGGGTGACTTTGGACCAATCACCAGGAGACTGACTTCCAGTTCGGCTTTAGGAATGAAAGTCAGCTGAGCGACTTTGGGCCAGTGCTCTCTCTTAGCCCATCCCGCCTCAGAGGATTGCTGTTGTGGAGAAAATAGGAGGAGGAAGGAGTATTAGATGTGTTTACCGTCTTCAGTTATTTACGAAAATAATAAAGGTGGGACAAAAAAAGTCTTTAAAATCTTCAGTGGTTAAACTGAAGATCTGTGAAACCTGTGCTTTCCATTTCCTTAAAATGTAGTGGCCATTTAAATTTAATTTAATTTAATGTATTCGATTTAGGTGCCGTTTAACTTCAAACAATTCTTGCTTAGCCTATTGAAAGGATTTGGAAATCATACTCTGATTTTCTAGCAGCTAAAGAACATATCACTGCCTTACAAGGGCGTTACTTACCTTATAATGTTTTGATACCACATGGCCTGCTACGATGCCAGATGTCCCTTCTGATGGACCAAAATTAAAAACAGTCTACAATAGAGGGAAAAACTAGAATTAAATGGGTGACAAATCCAGCCACATTTCTAGTAAAGTAACATTCGAAAATGCCTTCCCCTTATCAGCAAAAAGGATTTCATTATGATCTTATGACTTTGCTGGCTCTATAGCCTTTCATGGCCTTAACTCAGCAATCAGATTGAAAGCATGGGAAACTAAAAACAACATTTAAAATGTGCACTTTTAAAGCAGTTTATTATTTATTTGTTTTAGAAAAAAGTAACTAATAGTCAGCCTGTGCTAGTGGTTAAGGCACCAGGCTGGAAGCCAGAAGACTGTGAGTTCTAGTCCCACCTTAGGCATGAACACCAGCTGGGTGACCCTGGGCCAATCAACAGGAGAAGGTGACTTTACCTTAAGCATGTAAGCAGGCTGGATGACTTTGGGCCAATCATCAGGAGACTAAGCATCTTAAACCAAGCTAAATCCAAAAGTGCTATCGAATTCCTGGAAGCCTGGCACTCAGACAAATCAGCCATCAACAGGCACATAGAGATAAATAATATCTACATACCATTAAAAAAAGACAATCAAAAAGCTAAAAAGGAAATAAAAAGACCTCACCAGCAATCAACATCCAGAAAAGCAGAGATCAACACCAAGATGAATATTAGACCAACAATCAAGCTGTAAGCAATACCTCAAATCAAGGAACTACCAACTGAAACAAACAATCCAACAATATACAACCTAATCAAGGAACCACTAAGAACACTCCCATCAACACCAACAGGGCAAGCCACTTGTATATAAGCAGAGAGCAAACCCCCTTCACTTCTAGCACTGATGATGTTACCTAGTCAGGTAATGAAATGCCTGCAAGAAAACTACCAAGCTCAGAGAGCATCAGGAACCCCAAAGTCCAACCCTGAGCTACAAATATTCCCTTGTATTGGTAGGGATGTTTTTCTTTATGAGTTTTCTGACTTCTGGTAAAAGCCATTCTGTTTTAAAAGTATTTGTGATCTGAGGGTGATTAACATCAGTTTCTTATCATGATTAGTCAGAGTCCTTTGGCAGTTGGGCAGCATACAAATATAATAAATCTAATCTAATCTAAATCTACTTGCAGCCACCACTGACTTCTATAGGGGGAATGGGGACCATTTACTGGCCCATCTTGCATATCTTATAGTTCCTCTTGGGTTTCCAACAAATGCCTCAGGAATTTCCCAGTACAGCAAGTCCTTGACTTACAACAGTTCATTTAGTGAACGTTCAAAGTTACAACGGCACTGGAAAAAGTGACTGATGACCGTTTTTCATGACCTTCGCAGCAGAGGTGGGTTCCTACCGGTTCTAACCGATTCTTTAGAACCGTTAGTAACTCCGCGATGACGTCACGGAGCCGGTTCTGTTGGTGTCTCCGTGAGCGTCGCCATCTTGGTTTTGCTTCTGCGCATGCGCAGAAGGTAATTTTTGCTTCTGCGCATAAGCTAATTTTTGATTGCTGCGTGTGCGCATGTACCGCGCAACCCTGAGCGAACCGGCAGCAAAAGGATCCAGAACCCACCCTTGCTTTGTAGCATCCCCATGATCATGTAATCAAAACTCAGATGCTTGGTTCATATTTATGACCGTTGCAGTGTCCCGGGGCCATGTGATCACTTTTTGCGACCTTCTGAAAAGCAGTCAATGGGGAAGGCAGATTCAAGTTAACAATCAGGTTACCAATTTAACAACTGCAGGGATTCACTTAACAACTGTGGCAAGAAATGTCGTAAAATGGGGCAAAACTCACTTAACAAATGTCTCGCTTAGCCACAGAAATGTTGGGCTCAATTGTGGTCGTAAGTCGAGTAAGAAGCACTATTTTGGCCTCTGCGACCCAAGTAAGATCCTCCTGCTAGCCTTTGGTGCTATTTTTGACAAGCATTCTGAGACAAACTCGGATTGTTTTCATGGAACTTTTTCGTACTGCAGAGTGTAAGCTGCTTACGGCCATATAAACAGATGGCGTAAAAAATTGCTGGAACTAAATAATAGGTGATTTTTTTGCTCCTGCTGTGAAATTGCCTAGTGCTTCGCTCCGAATTTACTATTCCTTTTACTATTTTCATTTTAGAATGTTTTAAAATGATAATGAGGATGATCAAAGCAGCCCTTGGGGGGGGGGACTGAAAGAACAGAAGGGCGGAAGAGAAATAATTTTATGCAAAAATAGATTAAATTGTCTGAAGGGAGCTAGATTCTTAACCAGGTCACTTCCACATTCAGTAGCTCTGTTTCCATAACCTGCTAAATTTGTTTTTAACCCTATGGTTATGCTTTTTGAAGAGACAGCTCCTGCTCAGCAATTGTACAGGTAGTCCTCGACTTACGACCACAATTGAGCCCAACATTTATGTTGCTAAGCGAGACATTTGTTAAGTGAGTTTTGCCCCATTTTACAACTTTTCTTGCCATAGTTGTTAAGTGAATCATTGCAGTTCTTAAGTTAATAATCCGGTTGCTAAGTGAATCTGGCTTCCCCACTGACTTTATCAGGTGGTCGCAAAAGGTGTTCACATGATCCGGGGGACGCTGCAACGGTCATAAATATGAACCAGTTGCCAAGCGTCTGAATTTTGGTCACGTGACCATGAGGATACTGCAATGGCTGTAAGTGTGAAAAACGGTCCCTTTTTTTCAGTGATGTTGTAACTTCCAATGTTCACTAAATGAACTGTTGTAAGTCGAGGACTACCTGTATTTGGAACCGGGGACTCCACTGCAGTCATAGGGTAAAACATTGCGTGACTGCACCGACTTATGACCGCGGTTGTGCCACTCCCACCTGCCGTCGTTAGGAGAATCCCGTGTGGTGGCAGCATCCCACAGTTATGGGATTGCAAATTGAGACCTCCAGCCGCCTTCCCCATTGACTTTGCTTGTCAGAAAACGAAGATCCGTAAAAGGCGATCATGTGACTGCGGGACAATGCAATGTTGCAATTCCAAGCGGATGGCAAGCGCCTGAATTGTGATCACGTGACCATGGGGGAGGGGGTGCTGCGATGGCCACCACTGCGAGGACCATCCTAAATCTCCTTCATTCAGCGCAGTTGTAATTTGGAATGGTTGCTTTACAAGAGGATGTTAAATGAGGCCTGGCTGTACCTTCTGCCTGTTTCATGAGTTTAGATTTTAATGAACTGTGCAAAGCCTAGAAAATGGGTTAATTTGAGAATCAGGTCAAGCACGTACTGTACTATCAATGCAATTACAAGATAGGAATTGTGGAGCCACTGGATTTGCAGTTAATTATACTAATGCAGTTAATAATTTTTTTTTTTTTTTACTTTTGCCGATGAGAAAAAGCATAATTCAATCAGCATAGAGTTAGAAGGGACCTTGGAGGTCTTCTAGTCCAACCTCCTGCTCAAGCAGGAGACACTATATCATTTCAGACAAATGGCTGTTTATTACTGGACTCTTCCTCCAGTAATGGACTCTTCCTCCAGTAATGGAGCACCCACAACTTCTGGTGGCAAGCTGTTCCACTGGTTAATTGTCTTCACTGGTTAATTGTCTGTTAGGAAGTTTCTCCTTAATTCCAGGTTGCTTCTCTCCTTGATTAGTTTCCATCCATTGTTTCTTGTTCTGCCTTCAGGGGCTTTGGAGAAAAGGTTGATCCCCTCTCTTCTTTGTGGTGGCTGTTTAGATATTGGAAGACTGCTATCATGTCTCCCCTAGTCCTTCTCTTCGTTAGACTAGACCCTCAACCGTTCTTCATTTGTTTTAGTCTCTAGGCCTTTAATTGTTGCTACTTCTGTTTTTTTGCTAATGTACACATTATCTATGTGGTACTGTATGTACCTACACTTGGGTTGAAAACAACTTGGTGGTACATAATCAATCATGGAAGTGTTATAGTACATATCACCGTAGAGTCTAAAGCGGTGTTTTCCAAACTCAGCAACTTTAAGATGTATGGATTTCAACTCCCAGAATCCTTAGCCAGGATGTATTGGAAGTGCAGACATCTTAAGGTTACTGAATGTGAAGAACACTAGTGTAACAATTTTGGTCAAATTCTTTTTGACCAAACAGTGTATCTCTTTTGTCCTGATTAATTCAGTGTAAAGTATAGCTTGGAGAGTCATCTAGTGGTGGTTAGGAAAACATCAAGACTGATGAACACCAAGAATAAAAATATATATTTTATATATTTAATTCAAGAACTGAAAGTTTACCTGAATTACATCTGCAAATTTATGCAGTCCCGCGGTGTTAGTGAATATCCCAGAACCTAGAATAAACAAGTATGAAAATAGTATTTCTATATATCCCAAAAAAAACCAAACCATGCACATGACAAACATTCATTGAACATAGTTTCCCGTTTTGTAATTCACTACCAAACACACAACAAGTTTAGAAGATGGTGTTAAATAAAATTATCGAAAATTCCGACTACTTCTTCACAATACAGGTAGTGCTCAATTTACAACAGTTCATTTAGTGACCATTCGAAGTTACAACGGCACTGAAAAAAGTCACTTATGACCATTTTTCACACTTATGACCATTGCAACATCCACCAGGCCACGTGATTTACAATCAGATGCTTGACAAATGGTTCACATTTATGACGGTTGCAGCGTCCCGGGGTCATGCGATCCCCTTTTGCGACCTTCTGACAAGCGAAGTCAATGGGGAAGCCAGATTCACTTAACAACCGTGTGACTAATTTAACAACTGCAGGGATTCACTTAACAAACGTGGCAAGGAAAGTCGTAAAATGGGGCAAAACTCACTTAACCAATTTCTCACTTAGTAACATAAATTCCGGGCTCAATTGTGGTCGTAAGTCGAGTACTACCTGTATAAGGTGGGATGATAATCAGAAGTTTTAAGGGCCGGATACATCAATTCAGCCCCACAAGCTCCTCCAAAAATTGACAATAATGACTACCCAGTCTAGCCTTGGAAGCCTCCAGTCTCCCAATCATCTTTGTTGCTCTGAGGCATGTGAAATTTTACATGGAAAATGTAAAGAAGATTTCAATGCACAGGGTGAGACTAAGGTGAAGCTGCCATACCTAAAGATGAACCAGGAACAGAAGCAGGGTGGATAAATAGCCAGGAATCTTCTCTAAAGCAGGGGGTCTCCAACCTTGGCGACTTTAAGACTTGTGGACTTCAATTCCCAGAATTCCTCAGCCAGAAAGCTGCCTGAGGAACTCTGGGAGTTGAAGTCCACAAGTCTCAAAGTCGCCAAGGTTGGAGACCCCCTGCTCTAAAGGATCCCTCTGGGAGATAATTATTATTTCCTGCCCTTATTTTTATGAACAACTCAAGGTGGCAAACATACTTAAGGCTCCTTCTTCTTCCTATTTCCCCCACAACAAACCTCTAAGGTGGGATGGGTTGAGAGTGATTGGCTCAAAGTCAGCCAGTCAGCCTTCATGCTGAAACCGGGACTAGAATTCACAGCCTTTTGGTGATTGGCCCAGAGTCACCAAGCTCTCCCTCTTATGTTTAAGGCGGGACTAGAACTCACAGCCTCTTGTCGATTGGCCCAGAGTCACCCAATTGTTTTTTGTGCCTAAGACAAGACTAGAACTCAGGAAAACAAGGGGGGGGGGGAAATGTCACCTGTACCAGACAAAAGAACTTGGGTCTGATCACATGGGAAACTCCTCCCCAAATCCCATTAACAGCTACCAGATTTGTCAATCAACAAGGTAAGAGTAGTTGCCAATCTTGTCAATCAACAAAGCAAGGTCTTTGGGGGATAAAAGGGGTCCAGAAGGCCACCCACTCTTTGGGTAGTCTTTGGATCCAGACTGGGTGGCCGCCGTCCCTCTAGTTCGTGCCTGGCAGCCTAGTTGTGAGGGACATTGGTAAGTGTGAATGAGTGTTTGTGTGCATGTGAGAAAGAACAAAAGTACATTGTAAATGAGGAATGGTTGCAGGCATTGGGTATGGCCAGTCTACAGAAAAAAAGGACTAGGGGTGACATGACAGCAGTCTTCCAGTATTTGAGAAGCTGCCCAAAAGAAGAGGGGAGGTCAACTTATTTTCCAAAGCACCTGAAGGCAAGACACGAAACAATGGATGGAAACTAACCAAGGAGAGAAGCAACCTGGAATTAAGGAGAAACTTCCTGACAGTGAGGACAATTAATCAGTGGAATGAGTTTCCTTCAGAAGTTGTGGGTGCTCCAACACTGGAGGTTTTTAAGAAAAGACTGGACAGCCACTTGTCTGAAATGGTATAGGGCCGGGATGGCGAACCTATGGCACGTGCGCCACTGCCCCAGCTCAGCCAGCTGGTCGTCGGGTTTCCAAGGTGCGCCGGCCAGCTGGTCATTGGGTTTCTGGCGCTCTGGTACACGCGCCTTCCAGTTTGGGCACTCTGTGCCTAAAAGGTTCGCCATCACTGGTATAGGGTCTCCTGCTTGAGACGGGGGTAGGACTAGAAGACCTCCAAGGTCCCTTCCAGCTCTATTCTGATTGACTGACCAGTAAAGTTTTGCTGTTATTTTAAATTCACTGGGTCTCCGGGTCTTCCAAAGAACCGGTTGTGCCTCAGTCTTCCGTTGAATGTGATTCAAGTGTGGCTAATGACCAGGGCTGTGTGCCGAGTGTGTGGCCATAAGGTGAACTGGGGAGCATGTGTAACAACTGTACATCATTCAGCCATGCAATTAAATGACACGGGAAGTCACAACAGACACCAGGTCACCAGCAAGTGGGGGGGGGAGGGGGAAAACCAGAAGTATCCTTAAAAATGGAAACACACTCATCACTTTGTAATTCAAACAGTTGTAAGGTTACAAACAGAGGAACTGCTCCAGAACATTTTTACAATTTCTTGTTAATTTGATATGACTCAGATACTGTATTCACACTTGACAGGGTTCATACTATGGCCAACGTAGGGATTAAATTAATCGAGTTAATTTTAATTTACGCATCTCGACAATTTTTGGGTTAACGTTCTTTAATATTAACTGGCATACGTGTGTGATCAAAAGTCTTTAAACAGTTTTGTTTACTCTCGGTTTTAAGAGGAGTGCTTAAGTGGATTATTTGGAAACGGAAAATTGGATTTAGCAGGTCGAAACCTGTCAAAAACACTTAACATATTCCACAGAAATGGTTTCAAAATGATCCGTCATTAATGGATAAATACCAAAAAAAAAAAGCAACTTTTAATTGTTCCACTGGCAGATTTGGGCTGATTGTGGCTATGTATGCTTTTAAAACTCCTCTAGATTTTTAATTACCTGATTTGGGGAGCATTTCAACAAGAGGAGAGAGAAGCTAAAAGGATGAAAGGGGGAATCATAAGATGCTTAAAGGTTTTGTCTAAATCAACGGCTCCCAACCTTTTGGGCACCAGGGACCGGTTCCATGGGGAGGTTTTCCCACGGACTGGAGGGGCATGGTTTCGTGGGCTGCCTGCATCCCGCGGTTAGGGCTCCCCTTGTTTGTGCGGCCCGGTTTCTGGCATACCGCAGCCCAGTGCCAGTCCACAGACCATGGGGGCCCCTGGTTTAACTCAGTTCTGGGCATTTTACAGAGCTAATATCCCTTACCATAACGTTATCAAATCCGCCAGTTCCAGTTATTGTTATGGCCTTGTTTATCCCAACCATAATTCCTGGGCGGTTTCAAAGTCAGCTCAGTACAGGTAATCCTCGACTTACAACAGTTCATTTAGTGACCGTTCGAAGTTACAACTACAGTGAAAAAAGTGACTTACGACCGTTTTTCCACACTTACGACCGTTGCAGCATCCCCCGTGTCACGGGATGAAAAATCAGACGTTTGGCAACTGGTTCATATTTATGACGGTTGCAGTGTCCCAGAGTCACGTGATCCCCTTTTGCGACCATCTGACAAGCTAAGGCAACGAGGAAGCCAGATTCACTTAACCACCATGTTACTAACTTAAAAACTGCAGTGATTCACTTAATAACTGTAGCAAGAAAAGTCGTAAAATGGGGCAAAATTCACTTAACAAATGTCTCATTGAACAACAGAAATTTTGGGCTTAACTGTGGTCGTAAGTAGAGGACTACCTGCATACCACTCATTGCAACAGAGCTCCTATTTAGGATAAATGCCAGGCTACCTTGATCCAACAGAGTCAAAACTGGCGAATCCACCAATATCTGCCCATTTCTGGACCGGGAGGCCCTTCTCACTGTCGCCCATGCCCTCTTGCAACCTCTTGCTTAGATTGCTGCAATGTGCTCTACATGGGACGGCCCTGAAGAGCATTAAGAAACTTCAGCTGGTGCAGAACACAGCTGGGCGGGTAGTAAATACAGGTAATCCTCGACTTACGACCACAACTGAGCCCAACATTTCTGCTACCAAGTGTTCAGTGAATTTGGCCCCATTTTACGACCTTCCTTGCCACAGTTGTTAACTAAATCGCTGCAGTGATTTAAGTTAGTAACACGATTGTTAAGTGAATCTGGTTTCCCCGTTGACTTGGCTTGTCGGAAGGTCGTAAAAGGGGATCACGTGACCTCAGGACACTGCAACCGTCGTTATTATTCCAGTTTTCCATCCTCCCCAAGACATCTTTTTCTCGTAAAAATGGGGTCTATACTTACGGCCAGCTAAATACTGCACAATTTGTTCCAGTGATTCAAGGAGAGAATTCTGGGTTTGGAATGTGATTTGAGCCTTTGCAAACAAGTCAAATATGTAGCTAGAGAGTCAAGCAGAAACATACTGTTAAGAAAGTATTTTTAGTACATCCTGAAAGGAAACAGCCTTCCTTTCCCTGTAGGATGAAAAACATGCTGTTATTCTTCGCTTACAAAATCCGATTATCTTTTTTTTTTAACTTGCCATAAATCATCACTACGCCACCCACACTTGACACTGGATTCAAAACGAGGGGGGGAAAGGAGACAAAATAGTAGACTTTATAGCTCTATGCCTCATTGGAAGTATAAGTTAGCAGAAAGCTCAGCCTCATTCTGCAACAGCTTATCCCAGGTTTACCTGCAGAGATCAACGGTGCATCTCGCCTTAAAACGAACTGTTCTGAAATAATTTTCTGATTTAACAAGAGGAAAGTCAATGTGTTGACGCACAAATGTTTCAGCCCAATTTAAATCACAGGTTGTTGTGAGGGTGACATGTGGAGGAGGAGGAGGATAGCAGCCATTCCCCAGAGTTGCTGAAGGGAAGGCAGCATAGGATTATGATTCTGCCGATGGTTCTGGCAGAACCAGCTTACTACAAACCCCATCAGCCAAGGAATTTTGGCTGGTGAGGTCTAGAAGACCCTTCTCTACCAGGGCCCCCACTCTTTGGAACATCTTGCTGCCGGAGGTGAGATCAACCTCCATCGTCTTCAGGAAGGACCTTAAAACCTGACTGCCAGTGGCTTGGGGGCCCGATGGAGAAGCTGCAGGCTGGAGTGGTTGGTGCAGTGACAGAGAAGGCACCGCCTCTGCTGCTAACCTGGGATCTCTTAACTCTGTATTTAATATTTTATAATTTTAATCTGATGGAAGAGAATATTTGTAGCTCAGGTTTCAACTGCAAGGTCCCTTGGTGCTCTGTGAACCTGATTGCTGTCTTGCAGATGTTTCCCTACCCACTTAGTAACATCATCAATGCAATGAAGATGTTACCTAGTTTGGGTAATGAAACATCTGCAAGAAAACAACGAAGATCAGAGAGCACCAAGGACAATCCTCCTCCTCTCCCCCCCCCACTTCTTCTCCTCCTCCTCCTCCCTGCAAACCCATTCCCTTCTAGCACTGATGATGTTACTTCGTTGGGTAATGAAACATCTACAAGAAAAACACCAAGCTCAGAGAGCACCAAGGACCCCACCATTTAAATCCATTTTTTAATTGATAATGGTTCTTATATCTCTATTTTTATTATATCATAAGCAATCTAGAGTCTCCTTAAATCGTGAGGCCTATAAATTTGATGATGTAGATAGATCAGGGGTCCCCAAACTTGGCAACTTTAAGACTTGTGGACTTCAACTCCCAGAATTCTGGGAGTTGGAAGTCCACAAGTCTTAAAGTTGCCAAGTTTGAAGACCTCTGAGATAGATTAGATAGATAGATAGATAGATAGATAGATAGATAGATAGATAGATAGATAGATAGATAGATAGATAGATAGATAGATAGATAGATAGATAGATATAGATGACAGACAGACAGATAGATCTTTCTTGCATTATTTCAGTTGTTTCCCCAAATCACAAGGAAAGCAGGCTCTGACATTAAATTTGCTTAACTAGAGATCTAAGAAATGCAGCATCCTTCCATGGCTCTCAAACTGGGAAGATAAGGAGAGAGAAGGGACATTTGATGCTTTCTTTTACATGGAAGGGGAGGAACATTCTTTTAAGAGTCAAAATGAGGGCCTTTTACTAAGATGGAAGATCTGCTCATTAGCAGGAGTTCCCCAAAAGAGGAATGGGTGCCACTTGAAACCCACCGCCTGGAGCTGCTCAGAACTACATCTGGTCTTCAGCCTGGCGTATGTGAGCTGGGAAGGGGTGTACTTCTGCTTTATATTGCTCTTGCCTCTTTGTAGTATTGTGGTTGTTATTTTCCCTGAGTTCTCCCATTTCTCTTAGGCCTTAGCATCAAAGGTAGGTAGTACTATGGGGCAGAGTATCCTCCCCTCAGTGTGACTGCAGGTTCCACATCAAACTCTAGATCAGGGGTCCACAAACCCTAGGCCATTACCGGGCCATGGCCTATTTGGAACCGGGCCGCATGAGAGGCGAGCCAGTGCATGTGCGCAGCTCCACTCGCACGAGCAGCGCCCCAAAGGCTTTTCTTCTCTCCTGAGTGAGTGGAGCTGCAGGGAAGCTGGCAGGGAAGGTTGCAAGTTGCAATCACATGACGTCTTGCTTAACAACCGTAGTGATACACTTAACGACCGCAGCAAAAAAGGTCGTACAATCAGGTGCGGTCTTGGGATGCCTTGCTTAATGAGGCATTTTCCGGTCCCAATTGTGGTTGGAACAAGCTGGCCAAAAGAGAAGCGTGCAAAAAATAAAGATTACAGTAAGACCAAGTTGGAAGAGATTTGTTTCTGTTTTTAAAATTGAAACATACCTTCCATCTTTCGTGAGTCCATTTTCACTTGATGAGAGTTCTACATCGTCAATAGCGCTTTCTAACTGCAGGAGAATCCCTTTAAGGTACATAAAGGAAAAAGGGGTAAAAATTTAATGTGGTTACCGATGGATGCTCACCGGGAGGGGGGAGCCCTCTCTGTTTCCCTCAGGCCAGGCAAATGCCCTCTGCTCCTCTGTCGAATCAGGGGTCCCATCTGCTTAATCCAGTTCATGGAAGACGGTGAGGCATCTACTCTGTTGCATGTACAGGTAGTCCTCGACTTACAACAGTTCGCTTAGTGACCGTTCGAAGTTACAACGGCCCTGAAAAAAGTGACTTATGGCCATTTTTCATAGTTATGATTGTTCCAGCATCCCCATGGTCACATGATTTACATTTGACATCTGACTCAGATTTATGACAGTTGCAGTGTCCCTGGATCACGTCAATGGGGGAAGCCAGGTTCACCTAACAACTGTGTTACTAACTTCACTGCAGTGATTCACTTAACAACTGTGGCAAGAAGAGTCGTAAAATGGAGCAAAGTTCTCTTAACACCTGTCTCACTCAGCAACAAAAATTTTGGGCTCGGTTGTGGGTGTTAAGTCCAGGACTGCCTGTACACTTTTATTTATTCATTAAATTTTTATACTGCCTGTAGGAGATGACCAGGCTGAGTCCGAGGGAGGGGTCAAGCGCGTCATCAGTTCGGAGTCCCTTCTTGCCCACAAGAGATCCAAGTCCAGTCCTCCTTCAATTCCGTTGACTCTTAATCTACCACCAATTTGCCTTGAACCGTTTATTAGTTCAGAGTCTTGTTTAGAGGTAGCATGGAATAAACTCGTGTTCATTTTGGACCTAACCCTTGCGCCTGATGCTGCCCTTCTCACCTAAATGATTCTGGAAGGTTTACAACTCCATTTTAAACTAAGCATAGCTCAAACTTTAATGCCACCAAATCCTAAAATGGTCAGATCAGAAACGCAAACTGAACACTGGGTGAAGTTTGGAACAGGTCGTCCTCACTTACCGATGGTAACTGGGGCCAGAAACTCCCATCACTAAGCGATGTGATCATAAGTACAACGTCACATGACTGCACTGAGGTTCTGGCAATTCCAGTTGCCATTGTTAGGTGAATCCTAGGTGGTTGCAGTCTCCTGCAGTCACATGATCAGGATTTGCGACTTCCTGCCGGCTTCCCCATTGATCACTTGTAAGAAGCTGGAAGTAAAGATTGCAAGTGATGTTCACATGACTGCAGGATACTCTGATGTCATAATTGTGCCTGAGTCACAATCGCATGACCATGTGAACACTGCAACAGCCATAACTACCAGGACCTGTCGTAAGTCCCTCTTGTTTAGTATCGTCGTATCTTCAAACAGTTGCTGAACGAGTGGATGTTAAGCGAGGACTACCTGTATAGGATTATTTTTGGCTAAACTTCACAAGGAAAAAGGTACTTACGCTTTATTTTTGCTATATCTTCAAGTTCCATGTTCAGTCCTGTTTAAGAAAAGGAGTTTTCCTTCAGTTTAGACTTACAGATGCCATCTTTTTCTATCATTCCATATATTCATATAAAGATAAATATTCACGTAATATATCTGCACCTATTATTTTTTTTTATAAATTTTATTTTTTAAAACCACAAAACAATACATACCAATATACATCAACACACATCGAGCACATAAACATATATTCACTTTTTACAGCAGTTTCGTCACGATAATATTCTATTGTTTGCATTTTCCCCTTTTAAACTTCTCTAATTATACTTATATATATTGACCTATTTACACATTTCTATCTTTGTTTCTTCACACGGATTATTTATAACACGATAATGTTTTACATACGTTTCTTATCTCTCATTTCATCATTGAACCTTATTCTCTATTTCTAATCTCCAACCAATTATAGAGTTTGTCCCAAACCATATAGTACTCTGTCTCTTCCTTTTCTTTTATCTCCTTTGTTAGTTTATCCATCTCAGCAGTGTCAAGAATTTTCCCTATTAATTCTCCCTCAGATGGTATTTTGTCATTTTTCCATTTCTAGGGATATACTATTGCGGCTGTAATTATGTGTAGAAGTAGATATTGTATTTCCTTGGTGTATTTTCTGTTTAGTATTCCCAATAAAAATATCTCCGGCCTCAAATCTATGTGTTGCTCCGTTATCTCTTCCAACCATTTCCTAATTTTAATCCAAAATTTTTTAGCTTCAGGACATGTCCACCATAAATGGTAGTACGTTCCATACACTTTTTTGCATTTCCAACATATTGGTGAGGTATTCGGGTACATCTTTGCCAATCTTGCAGGAGGGAGGTGCCATCTGTAGAACATCTTCAACTGATTTTCCTTGAATGCTGCCGACATAGTCAATTTTATATTTGTTTCCCACATTTTTTCCCATTTCTCCAATTCTATATCTAAAAATATTTGCCCATTTGATCATTGTTTCTTTGACTATCTCTTCTTCCATTTTGTATCTCAGTAGAAATTTGTATATTTTACTAATTAATTTTTCCTCAGTTCCTTGTATAATTTTGTCCAATTCTTGCTGATCTTTCTGCATTTCGTGTAATCTTTTATCCTCTTTAAATTTAGACTGAATTTGGGTATATGTCCACCAATCTACCCCTCTACCTATATCGTGTTCCAATTCTTGTTTTGTTTTCAAATTTAACTGTTCATTTAACAAATCCTTATACCTAATTATTTTGTCAATAGCTATTAAATTTGGATGTGTCACTGCTTCTATTGGTGATATCCACATTGGAATTTTTATATGATGTTTCTTTTTGATTTTTTTCCAGGTCTGTAAAAAAGCGTTTATTATTATATGTCTCTGAAAATAACTATGTGTTTTATATTTCTCATCCCATAAAAATGCGTGCCATCCCATTTGCAAATCATGGCCCTCTATGACTAAAATTCTTTTATTTCTTAGTTCGATCCAATCTTTTAACCAAGTTAAAGTGACTGCGTTGTAGTACATTTCCCACTCCGATAAAATGCCAATCCTCCTTTATCCTTAGTGTCCTGCAAGAGCTTGAGTTTGATCCTGGATTTTTTTCCCTTGCCATATAAATTTGTATCTGCACCTATTATTAGGAGATTTATTTCAGACTTCTGTGGTGGGTGAAAAAATTAAAGACAAGAAGGTGTTTAAGAACTTTGACGGGAATCTTGCAAGACACTTCCGTTTCAAAACAGCCATGCCGCACAATCGCACGGAGATAGAGGCTGTGCCTACCGCAGAACGCTAACAACCGTCTCTTATGTTTATGAAATCATGCAGAATTCGATTACTCCCTGAGGTTGGGGGAAAAAGAAAGAAACTAAACCTTTTGACAAAAAAAAGAAATCCCTTCAAATCCCTGTGCCCCAAATTGGCCCAGATTTACACAGTTTTATCACCCCCCCTTTGCCAAATCTCCACCAAAGAACAGCGGTGGTTGTGCATAAGCATAAGAGACAGTGGGTAGATTTCTTTCTAAGGCATCTCGGAATCATTTATTTAAAGTCAAGGGTAAATCCAGGACAGAAAAAAATCAAACTTTGCAATGCGTTTTTTCTACTATCTTTGATGGCTGATGAAACTTCAGTTAGCCTAAAATAGAACTACCATACTTGATTGCTAACTGGGATTGGCTTGTGTGACTACAAAATGTCACTGCTTCTAGTATTTTTCCAGCTGGTGTCAACATTTTGTAGATTTTTAAAGTCTTAAAAGAGTTTGGGATCAGTTTACTATTTTTTTCTACTTTCTGTAGCTACCGTTATTTGGAAGCTTAAATTGTCTTCGGGATGTCCCACCCACTCAGTTATCCTTTCAACACAAGGGAAAGTATGCTTACAGGTAGTCCTCGACTTACGACCACAACTGAGCCCAAAATTTCTGTTGCTAAGTGAGACGTTTAAGCGAGTTTGCCCCATTTTATGACCTTCCTTGTCATAGTTGCTAAGTGAATCATTGTAGTTGTTAAATTAATCAGACTGTTGTTAAGTGAATCTGGCTTCCCAATTGACTTTGCTTGTCAGAAGGTCGCAAAAGGGGATCATGTGACCCCGGGACACTGCAATGGTCATAAATATGAGTCAGTTGCCAAGAGTCTGGATTTTGATCACGTGACCATGGGGATGCTGCAACGGTCGTAAGTGTGAAAAATGGACATAAGCCACCTTTTTTCAGTGCCACTGAAACTTTGAATGGTCACTAAACAAACTGTTGTAAGTCGAGGACTACTTATAATGGTTCACCCTTACAACTAGCCCTGATGACGTTACCTAGTTGGGTAATTAAATGTCTGCAAGAAAACAAGCAAGCTCAGGCAGCCCTCATCTCATTTCAACCCTGAGCTACAAATATTTTCCTGTATTGACACTTAAAACTGTGGTGCTTGCGCTTACAGCCACGTTTGCTTAACTACCATCACAAAAACCGTTGTAAAATCAGATTGGGTTACGTGATTGACACATTTTGCAACCATCATGGCAAATGGCGTATGTTGAGGACTAGCTGTACTATAAAACCATGCCCTCCACTCTTAGGTGGCCCAGTCGGTTTGTAGGTTCCTGTGCACTGAGGCAATCTACCTGAGTTGCCATATTCCGTATTGAATTCCGCGTTAAATTCATTCTGTTCAATTTTTTTGGCTTGGTCTTCTAGGACGATGTTGATGGCATCAACGGCTGAAGCTAAGTCATAGGGAGTCAGGTCAAAGGAGGTCAATTCTTCACACAATTGCTCCTGGAAAAGGAGAAAAAAACAATGAAACGCTTGCATTTCATCAGTTGCACAGTTAATTTGCATGTTTGTGCAAGGGCAATTCTTGCAGCATCCATAGAGTCAATAAAAATAAAATTATCCTTTTTTAAATATGCTTATTTGGCTGCTTCAAGTAGGATCCAAATCTTCCTGTCCTCCATTCTGATTGTTGTTGTCAATCAATACCAGATGCTTCAGAGCAAGGCGTAAGCTGTTGCACAATTTTTTTCCCCCCAGGGGGAAATGTTATATTTTTGCTGTATTACTTCAGGAAAACCCTAAAATAACTTCAGAGAGTCCTTAATATTCTCCATCCTGCTTCAAATTAAAAGACTTAAGGACGGTGTCTCTTGGTGGTAGCAGAGGGAGATAGCAGATTGTTCTGAAACAAGAGTTAAATATTAATATCAAATTCTTTCCCACAGTGAAGCTGCCAGTCCTTGAATCCTATATAACAAGGGTGTCAAACTCACGTCGTCACAGTGGCGTCACGTGACGTATCACGACTTTTTCTCCCCTTCGCTAAACCGGGCGTGGCCAGCGTGTGACGCATCCGGCCCGCGGGCCACAAGTTTGACACCCCTGCTATATAACAAGGGTGTCCAACCTTGGCAACTTTAAGACTTGTGAACTTCAATTCCCAGAAGCCATGGCTGGGGAATTCTGGGAGTTGAAGTTCATTAGTCTTAAAGTTGCCAAGGTTAGACACTCCTGCTATACATATATATATATATATATATGTATATGTATATGTATATGTATATGTATATGTATTCCTCGGCTTACAACAGTTCATTTAATGACTGTTCGAAAACACAACCACACTGTAAAAACTGAATTATGACTATTTTCACACTTATGACCATTGCAACAGCCCCATGGTCATAGTGCTCAATTTACAACAGTTCATTTAGTGACCATTCGAAGTTACAACGGCACTGAAAAAAGTGACTTATGACCATTTTTCACACTTACGACCATTGCAACATCCACCTGGCCACGTGATTTACAATCAGATGCTTGACAAATGGTTCATATTTATGACGGTTGCAGTATCCCAGGGTCATGTGATCCCCTTTTGTGACCTTCTGACAAACAAAATCAACTGGGAAGCCAAGATTCCATGAACAACCGTGTTACTAACTTAACAACTGCACTGATTCACTTAACAAGTGTGGCAAGAACGGTCGTAAAATGGGGCAAAATTCACTTAACAAATGTCTCGCTTAGCAATGGAAATTTTGGGCTCAATTGTGGTCGTACGTCAAGGACTCCCTGTCCTCATAAGGCAGCCTTGCCTGTTTATGATAGTAAGGGTGAAAGTGGAGGAAAAACATGGCATTTAAATACGATTGTGTGCCTCTCAAGGAGACCACATGTAACTGCAATGAAATGAAAGGTACCCACTGCAGATGAACGTGGTTTCCCAGTTTTCAAAATAATACCAATCATCCCAAATTCGGAAGCAACCTCTCCATGTTTAATTCAAAATGCATTCTTATAATTATCACTGGATAACAAACTACGTTATTTCTCAGCAGGATATGATGGTATTGCCATAAAGACGCACTCTCCTTTCAAATTAATCATTTACACTTCGTCTTTTTTCATTTAATAGCAAACAGCCAAGCGAGACTCAACAGTGGTGTAAAAGGGAACCATTCCTTAGATCAGAATATTCTAGCAGGGCGTTATTATCAGCTTGTTTTAATAATGATTTGGAAAAGAAATACCTTCAGCAGCTGATACAAAAAGAGGAAACGTTTCCCAGAGGATGATACAGGGAATCCTTGACTTACAACCTGTCAAAGTCACAACAGAATCCACAAAGGGTACAGGTAGTCTTCGCCTTACAACAGTTCATTTAGTGACCGTTCAAAGTTACAACGGCACTGAAAAAAATGACTTACGACATTTTTTCACACTTATGACCATTGCAGCATCAATAAAACTTTGGAAGCTTGGCAACTGGCTCATATTTATGACGGTTGCAGTGTCCCAAGGTCATGTGATCCCCTTTAGCGACCTTCTGACAAGCAAAGTCAATGGGGACGCCAGATTCACTTAACAACCGTGTTACTAACTTTACAACTGCGTTGATTCACTTTACGACTATGGCAAGAAAGGCCGTAAAAAGGGGCAAAACTCATTTAACTACTCTGTTGCTTAGCGACGGAAATTTTGGGCTCATTACCACCATAAGGCGGGGGCTGCCTGTAGTTCTCTTATGCACTCAGCGTGTCCTTCTGGTTCCTTGCGCGCCCGACAGGATAGTGGTCCCAAAATGATGGATCCACAGAGACATGCAGCAAGTCATTTCAAAAAGGAAGGCTCGTCCACTTTGTGGCAGTTCCAACAATTTTAGCTGCAACCCTGGGTCCTTGCAGTCAGCTCAGTGGAGACGTCTTCCTTAAGAAGATCTTGCCCACTGCCCATAACTGGAACAATATTGTCACTGAATTGTTCTGCAGTGTCTTTGGTGATAGGTGTTGTCCTGCTTTTACTGGCCGATTTCTAATTTGTGGTTCTCTTTTATGCCGCTGTCTGCGACGGGTATTGTGCTGTTGATTATAATTTAATCCTGTTTTAATCCCACTGGGTTGGCCTTTGCTTGTTCTGAACCATAGATGTTTCAATTTTACATTGATGTGGTTCTAGACTCTCTCTCCTCTCTCTCTCTCTCTCTCTCTCTCTCTCTCTCTCTCTCTCTCTCTCTCTCTCTCTCTCTCTCTCTCTCTCTCTCTCTCCCTCCCTCCCTGCCCCCGGAGAGCAAACCCGGAAATAGCCACCCGCTGTTTCCCCGCCAGTCAGGCAGCGACAGGGGGGGGAACAGATTCAGCTCAATTCAGCCCTCGCCAAAGACCCTCACCCATCAGCCAGTCTCCCTCACTGTGTGTCTGTGTGTCTCTCTCTCTGTCTGTGAGTGTGTGTGTGTGTGTCTGTCTCCCTCTCTCTCGCTCCCTGCCTCTGTGTCTCTTCTTATTCTCGGAAAGCCCTGCAGCCCTGCGTGCGCTCTTTGGGGCTTTTCGCCAGCTGGTTTTTTTTCCTTCCTTTTGGAAAGCCGGGCTGGCGGAGCAATGAGTGCAACCTGCAGCAGCGGCTTCCCTCCTCCCCCCTCTCCTCCTCCTTTCGTGCGCACCCTCCCGGTCCCGCCACAGCCGGCCAGGGGGTCGCAAGAGGAGGAGGGGGAGGAGGAGGGAAGCCTCTGCCACAGGTTGCGCTCATTGCTCCGCCAGCCCGGCTTTCCAAAAAAAGAAAAACAGCTGGCGAAAAGCCCCAGAGCATGCAGGGCTGCAGGGCTTTCCGAGAGTAAGAAGAGACACAGAGGCAGGGAACGACAGAGAGCGAGACACACACACACACACACACACTCACAGACATAGAGAGAGAGACACACACACAGAGAGGGGGGGAGAGACAGACAGAGAGAGAAAGAAAGAGAGAGAAAGAGACAGACAGAGAGAGAGGGGGATGAGAGAGGGATGAGAGGAAGATAGAGAGAAAAGAAAGACAGATGAGAGAAAGAGAAAGATAAGAGGGAGGGAGGGAGGGAGGGAGATAGAGAAAAAGAAAGAGAGATGAGAGAAAGATACAGAGAGAGGGAGAGAGACAGAGAGGGAGTTACTTATTTCCCATAGAAAACACGGAGACACAAAACCTGGATAGGCATGGCTGGGGGGGGCGTGTGTCATGTGACTGGGTGGGAGTGAGTGACATCGAGTTGGCCACGCCCACCCAGGTTTTGTGGTTCCCAGTGTTTTGTTTTCTGTGGGAAACGGGCCCAAGTGGCTCTTTGAGTGTTTAAGTAATAGAGGAAATAACCTCAATGTAAGAATTCTGAGGGGACAGGTGGCGAGATTTGTAAAATATCCCCAAATTAAACTTAGGGAAAAAATATATGCTCCTTCTGCCAAAGAGCTGGTTTTACATAGTTTACCATTATTACACAAATGCTCTACTGCATGTTTTTAGTGATTCATCCTTTCCATCATTTATTGTTGAAGAATTTCCCTAATGACTGTCTCTTAAGGTCTCTTGAAAAAGTATATATATATATGTGTGTGCTGATTAATAAGACTTTCCTGCAAAAGGAGACCTAAATGGTTTTCAAAGAGTACAAAGTAGGAACAAGTCAATTGTATTTTTACTTACCACGTTGTGAGCTTCATCAAGTATTACTACAGCCCCTTTCAAGTCCAGGTTATGAGCTCTTCGACTCTATGAAAGAGCAAAACACAATACTTAGTCTCAATTAGTTGCAATACAGGTAGCACTCGACTTATGACTACAATTGAGCCCAAAATTTCTGCCACTAAGCAAGACAGTTGTTAAGTGAGTTTTGCTCCATTTTACATTTCTTGCCACGATTGTTAAGTGAATCAGTTGTTAAGTGAATCAGTTGTTAAGTTAGTAACACTGTTGTTTATGTGAACCTGGCTTCCCCATTGATGTTGCTTGTCAGAAGGTCGCAAGGGGTGTTCATGTGAGCCCGGGACACTGCGACCGTCATAAATATGAGTCAGTTGCCAAGCATCTGAATTCTGATCATGTGACCAAGAGGATGCTGCAGTGGTTGTTAAGTATGGAAAATGGTCAGAAGTCACTTTTTTCAGTGCCAAATTCCTCCATGATTCCATATGCATGACTGCCATGCTAAAATATAGGATTATTATTTTTTTTGTATCTAACACAAAATCTGGTAAAGTTACTGTACTGTATTAAAAGATAGAAAAAAGAATGGAAAACGCACTGAGAATTTTTGCTAATTCAGTTCAGTGGTTTGGGAGACAGGGAAAAAATGAGCCACGTGGTTCTGAAACTCCAGCATGAATTACTATCTATTCGGTTGCTAAAATTCCTGCTCCCTCTGAAACTCATCAGATTCATTAGCTGCGTGGGGATAACTAATTTAATAAGTCCAACTTCTCTGCAGCGATGAAACAGACTCACTTGATCATTAGCTTTCTAAGTGCTTCTGACACAAATGTGGATGGACCCTCGGATCATAAGGACAACCATCCATGTGCCAGGCACTTGATGATTCTGGGCCAGCTCCATAATTTCCACTGTGACCACAAACTCCTGAGTTGACCTGGATTCTGTACCAAGTGAAGACAAACCCAGATGCTCCCTAGTAACCAAGTTCAACTGAAAATCTACATCCGGTTATTTTTGACACAAAGTTTGTAAACGCCAAAGAGCATTTCCCAAAATACACAAATCAGGTTTGATTCTTTTGATAGATAGATAGATAGATAGATAGATAGATAGATAGATAGATAGATAGATAGATAGATAGATAGATAGATAGATAGATAGATAGATAGATATAGATATAGATATAGATATATAGATATACACACACACAACATATACCTTTGAGTCCAGCAGATAGTTGTAAGGCATAAAAATGATGTCGGCTTGCTGTTTCAGACTCCGAGAAAGATAATAAGGGCAAACTCTGTTTAAAGAGAATTTTTTTAAAAAATTACACAATGCCTTCTGAGTTACATTGTTTTCAATAAAGCTTTGTTGTGTTTATCAAGAACTGCCTGCCATCTTTTTAATGGATCACAAAACGCTACAAGCCAAGATATCCAACTTGTGGCTTGGCATGCCATTTTCCAACTGCAGGGCTATTCCAGCATTGTTTAATACTGACATAATGCTGTTCCTTGTAATATGCGAGTTTCATTTTAGCCTACAACCAAGGATAACTAAACTATGGATAATGAAGCCTTGAGTCTGTGGAAAGATTCTGGAACACAAAACCAGGGGGAAAGCACTGGGGGGAAAAAAGAACAAAAGGGCTGAGGAGATTGCTGGGTATATAATAGGACAGTGTTTCTCAACTTTAGCAACTTTTAAGATGTGTGGAGTTCAACTCCCAGAACTCCTCAGCCAACTGGTCCACACATCTTAAAGTGACCAAGGTTGAAAAATATTGCAATATAGGAAGATTGGCAGCAGACTGCTGGAAACGTGGAGCCCAATAAATACTTTTATGTACATGTAAAATATATTAGAATCTTTCACTATGAACACGGTTCAGGAAATCCTTAACTAAAGATAACAAGGTCTACATTCATCAGCCACATTTACAAAAGGGAGTTTATTTATCTGTCTGCCTATAAACGTCTAAAAACTCTTGATGTCTGTAACCTTTAACTGAATGAAATGGTGCATCACAGGGAAAACGTTTATAACCAAGGTACCTCAAACGGATTAACTTACAGAATGCATCAAAAATCTGGGACCTATGGCCCTTGTGAAATTGAAATCTGGCAAATTTTATAAAACATTTTATGACATCACAATCATCATAAGGCATTTTATGACATAATACAGTATGTCATAAAATAACTCCCCTGGTCAACTCCTGATGTCTGACTGTTCAATCAGGGCTACTTCCAAGGCGATACATCTCTGAAAAGCTTCCTGAATTTTTAAGAACTTTTCCAATACATTAGTTCTGCCATAGTTGAAGGCATTTGAGGGATCTGGTAAGAAATATCTCTGAAACAATAACCAAAGGGCCATGGATTGTCTAGTATACCACTAAAACTCTTGTGACTGTAACCTTTAACTGTGTGAGATGGTGTGCATAGGGCAGTGATGGCGAACCTTTTTTGGCTCGGGTGCCAAAAGGGTGCGCGTGCTATTGCGCGTGCCCACACCCATAATACAATGCCCTCCCCCCCGCGCTGCCCCCCGTGCATGTGCACAACACCCTCCCGCTGCTCCCCTGCGCATGTGCACAGGCCTCACTGAAGCCTCTGGACTTCCGGTAGGCCCGTTGGGCTGTTTTTCGCTCTCCCCAGGGTTCAGGAAAGCCTCCTGAAGCCTGGGGAGGGCGAAAAACGGCCAAACGGGCCAAACAGAAGAAGTTCGGAAACGAACTTCCAGTTGGGCCATTGGGCCGTTTTTCGCCGTCCCCAGGCTTCAGGCTTTCCTGAAGCCTGGGGAGAGCGAAAACGGCTGAAAAGAAGGCCGAAAATCAGCTGGCCAGCGCGCGCATGCGCATGCGCGCTGGAGCTGACATAGGGCAACCTCGCATGCCCTCAGATATGGCTCCGCGTGCCACCTGTGGCATGCGTGCCATAGGTTCACCATCACTGGCATAGGGGAACCATTTTTGACCCAAGGCAGCTCAAATAGGCTAACTTACAGAATGCATCCAAAATCTGGCATCCATGGGTTTGAAATCTGGCACATTTATGGTCATTTGGAGTTGTTGTGCCACTGTGCTCCTGTTCAGTAGACAAAATAGTAGACAAGTCCTGCCCTAGCCTTCCGGAGGCCAGGTAGACTAGTCTGTCCTTTGGCCACTGGAGATCAATCCCACCATAGGCTGCCGAAGGATCGTCTGGCGCATTCAAGCCAACAAGAAGTTGGAAGTCACAAACAAATCCAAGGTCACAAACAAATCCAATTTGTAAGGAATATTAACCAAGACTGAACTAGCGAAAATTGCCCAATCATGCGGCCCAAATGCCTGCGAGAACAGCCAGGTCTTTAATAACTTATGAAAGGTCAGAACTGTCCTGATTATGGTTCTTGCATAAAGCACGCGTCACCACAGGGAAGGCACAACTCCAAGGCCTAACAAGGTGACACTGTTTAAGGGACTCAGAGGATGCCTTTCTTGCTAAATTTGGTGAGGCAAGCGAAGAAAATGGGAGCCAGACAGTCCCACAAATCATTAAGAGATTATGCCATGTAAGGCTTTGTAGGTAGCAACCAGAATCCTATTGGGAGCAGTGTTGTTGTACAGAAGTAATGAGAAATGACCCAAACTGCCCACACCAGTACATTCTGAATCAGCTGCAGCTCCTCAAGGGAATCTGATGCAGAGTCCATTACAGTAAAATAAATAAGATGACTCAGGCATGAATCACTGTGATGTGAACAAGGATGCCTGGTCCAGGAATAGGGGCAACCGGTACCCAACACGAACATCTGCAAAGGTTCTCCTATCCAGGTTGTCCTCTGCATTTCGAGCGGAAGTCGTGAGGCCAGGAGAAGCCCCACGCTGCGCCTCAAGTCTTTCTATTGTTAGGTGTCATCATTATTGCAATGAAACACAACTTATGCCAAGAGATGACCTTGCCCCAGCTTCATATAGATATTAAATAAGAGTGAGGAGACAACAGATTCCTGAGGAATCTCTCACAAGGTCACCTATAATGAGCATTATAAAATTTGCTTTATGGATGATCACAATAAGGCATATAAAATAACCTGAATGCTTCTGCTATCAAGCCTTTGTTCTCAGGGGCAAACACAGGAACTCCGGCCATTCACAGGACCAATAAAATGCTTTCTGCACAATCTCAGCAAAAGAAAGCATCGTCTTTGGTTCTGTAAATTACGTTGGTAAATCTGGTTTCCCTTTCGCCATTTCAGCTTAATATGAAGCCATGCCGTTGCTGAGCTATGTCTCCAAGGAAGTGAGACAGAGTTTAAGAAGAAGTGACCTGTGTTTGTTTCCATTTTTAACAAGGTCTTCAATGTCCAAGATGGGATCGATCAGGTCTTTCTCGGTGCTTTTTTCTACATGAAAAAGAAAAAACAATATGTTGTGTATTGGAAGTTAAAACAATTGCAAGCATCGCTGTGCCGGTGTTTCATCAATCAGCATCAGGCCTTTTGTGGCACACCTGAGGCTTAACAAGACACTGGTACTTTTATGTTAAGACTAGATAATAGATAGAACATTCCTGGTTTAGTCTTCAGGCTAAAAGAAGCTGGATAGTCTAAATCTAATTTATTTCCTATTTCTAAATTGAGGCCTTTGAACTATGGTGCTGGAGAAGACTCCTGCGAGTCCCTTGGACCGCAAGGCGATCAAACCGGTCAGTCCTAGAGGAGATCAACCCTGACTGCTCTTTAGAAGGCCAGATCCTGAAGAGGAAACTCAAATACTTTGGCCACCTAATGAGAAGGAAGGACTCACTGGAGAAGAGCCGAATGCTGGGAACGATTGAGGGCAAAAGAAGAAGGGGACGGCAGAGAATGAGGTGGCTGGATGGAGTCACTGAAGCAGTCGGCGTGAGCTTAAATGGACTCCAGAGGATGGTAGAGGACAGAAGGCCTGGAGGAACACTGTCCATGGGGTCGCGATGGGTCGGACACGACTTCACAACTAACAACAACTAATTTCTAAACCTCCCATCTCATGACCGCTGACCTACATGGCATTGGATTCTTAGACTAGGTCTACTTGTAGGGCTCACATTTTTTCCCCTCAAAAGAAAGAAGGAAAAGCAAGGTGGGGCTTGATAATACAGGTAGTCCTCAACTTACAACAGTTCACTTAATGACCATTCAAAGTTACAGTGGCACTGAAAAAAGTGACTTATGACCATTTTTCACACTTGTGACCATTGCAGCATCCCTGTGGTCATGTGATTTACATTCGGATGCTTGACAACTGACTCGCATTTATGCAGTGTCATGGGGTCATGTGACCCCGTTCTGACAGGCAAAATCAATGTGGAAACCAGATTCACTTAACAATCGTGTTACTAATTTAACAACTGAAATGATTCACTTAATGATAGTGGCAAGAAAAGTGGAAAGCAAAACTCATTTAACAAAATTCTCACTTAGCAACACAAATATTGGGCTCAATTATGGTCATAAGTTGAGGACTACCTGTACCTCTTGCTAGAAGCATCCTCTCCCTGACTCGAGGCTCCAAAAGGATGGACATGATGTTATTCTGATACCGTGGGTAGCTGTGGTTAAGGCATTTGGCTAGAAAGTGGGAGGCTATGAGTTCTAGTCCCACCTTAGGCATGAAAGCCAGCTGGGTGACTTTGGACCAATCACCAGGAGACACTGAGTTCTAGTCCCACCTTAGGCATGAAAGCCAACTGGGTGACTTTGGACCAATCACCAGGACACAGTGAGTTCTAGTCCAGCGTTAGGCATGAAAGCGAAATGGGTG
>QLTV01002015.1:855278-871864 GCA_003457575.1 Thermophis baileyi
TCACTCTCTCTCTCTCTCTCTCTCTCTCTCTCTCTCTCTCTCTCTCTCTCTCTCTCTCTCTCTCTCCCCCTCCCTCTCCCCCCCCCGTTTCCATGGTGAAGCCATCTTCTCTCCCAGATGGGCCGAAAAGCGCTTCTCCCCCCCCCCCAAGCGTTGGGACTACAAACCCCATGGTTGCTAGTCAGGAACTTAGCTAGGCTAGGTTGGCGGAGTTTGTAGTCCGAGGCGCTGTGCTAGGTCAGTCTGAGCAAGAGACAGTCAGGAATCAAGGGCCTGACTGGGGTCTCTGCTCTTTCCAGCTTGAAGTGATGGGAGTTGTAGTCCTCAAAGGCTGGAGGGCGTCCCAGCAGGAATGCTGGGATTGATCTAGAGATAGTCCACGACATACGACCACAATTGAGCCCAAAATTTCCATTGCTAAGTCAGACAGGTGTTAAGTGAGTTTTGCCCCCATTTTACGACCTCTCTTGCCACAGTTGTTAAGTGAATCGCTGCAGTTGTTAAGTTAGTAACATGGTTGTTAAATGAATCTGACTTTTCCCACTGATTTTGCTTGTCAGAATAGTGACCGTGGGACATTGCAACCGTCATAAATATGAACCAGTTGCCAAGCGCCCGAATTTTGATTACGTGACCACGGGGAGGTTGCAACCGTCGTAAGTGTGGAAAATGGTCATAAGTCACTTTTTTCAGTGCCGTGGTAACTTCGAATAGTTACTAAAAGAATAGTTGTAAGACAAGGAAATAGATATATTTCCTTCTATTCAATACCTAGCTCACCTTGACTGATTTTCAAATGGCAAGCCAGGTCAGAGTGGATGGGAGACCACCAGGAGATCCAGCTATTCAGGGAAGTCGAAAATCATTCCAGAAAGTGGAGGGGAATCTCATCTGCATTGTTGCTAAGGAAAACACATGGATACTGTCCAAGAAGTCCCCAGGAATTAAGCTAAACTTCAAGGAGTTTGTTTATTATTACCGCTGGTTATCTCCATGCCATCCATGAGACTGTTTGCCTGCTGTGGGTTTGCTCAAGGCCACCTGCTAGCTCGAACTCTGAAGCAAGATTTTCTTGCAGCTTAAATCATTATTCTACATCATTCAAACTAATGACTTGATTTACCCCTAGTGCTAATCTATCATTGTTTGGTTTTGTCTTAGTGTGGTGTGAGAACTCGGGTAGTTGTCACTCATTATTCCACATGTATCCAAATCAGTTATATAGCTAAACGTCTGTAGAGATTCTCAGTTATGCAGGTCATGGTTTGTCCCAAAGGTGCTTTTTCAGGAGGCAACTGGACTTCCTTGTTTTTCTTTGAAGACGTTTCGCTTCTCATCCAAGAAGCTTTTTCAACTCTGACTGGATAGTGGGGAATGGAAAGAGATTGATTGATTGATTGATTGATTGATTGATTGATTGATTAATTGATTGAATTTATATTGCCAAACAGCTTGCAGTCTTCAAAAGAAAAAAGAAAGTCCAGTTGCCTCTGGAAAAAGCACCTTTGGGACAACAATGACTGAGAATCTCTACAGACTTTTAGCTATACAATTTGGGATGAACATCCTTTGAATGGTGTGGGAGTAGGAATGGATTTCCAGAGGAAAAAATTGCTGACTACAGGAACCAGGAGCACTACTCAGGTGACCCTGAAGACACATATAAACCTCCAAGTGGCCTCAATGACTCGCTAAAAGGATGCAAATGACCAGCTGTCCGCAAGGAATATAAATCTTTCCATTCCCCACCATCCAGTCAGAGCTGAAGAAGCTGCTTGGATGAGAAGCGAAATGTCTTCAAAAGAAAAAACAAGAAATCCAGTTGCCTCCTGAAAAAACACCTTTGGGCCAAATCAGTTATGTTTGTAAAGTTGAACTTTGCAAAATATCTCCCCTGTGGCACCCTTTTATTTATTTTATTTATTTATTTTGTCAAACGTGTATATGATTACAGACAAAGTATAAACATGATTGTGAATATATAAGAAGTACAAGCATGGTTATGAGTACATGAGATTTTACGAATACATGGGGACTTTAGGACAGGGACGATTACCACTTCTGGGGCTGCATTCATACATTGCATTGACCCACCAGCCACTCATTTCAATTTAGCTAGCACATGGTCCGGATCTAGCCGGTGGGTTTTAGCTTACTGTTCTGTTTTCTGAACGAATTCTAAAAATGTAAGATACGTTTCATTCAACCTTCGCAAATAGGCCCCACAAACGGTAAAGGGCCATAGGGATCTTATAAAATTCACTTGTTTTCCCATTCAGTTTTATCATCGCTACAATTTATGAATACAGACACTCCAGTGTGACAGCACCATTTTTAAAAAATATGCAGATTTTTCAAGAACCCTCCAAACCATCACGATGCTTTTTGCGAGTTTAAAGCAGAATAACAGAGTTGGAAGGGACCTTGGAGATCTTCTAGTCCAACCCCCTGCTTAAGCAAGAGACCTTATTTCAGACAAATGGCTGTCCAATCTCCTCTTAAAATCCTCCAGTGTTGGAGCACTCTCAACTTCTGGAGGAAAGTCCTCCCACTGATTAATTGTCCTCACTGTCAGGAAATTTCTTCTTAGTTCTAGGTTAGATCTCGATTAGTTCCCATCCATTCCTTCTTGTCCTGCTTTCAAAGTGCTTTGGAGAATAGATTGATCCCCTTCTCTCTGTGACAGACCCTCATACATTGGAAAACTGCTATCAGTCCTTCTCTTTGTTGTACTAGACTTTCCCAGTTCCTGCAACGATTCATCGAACGCTTATCCTCCAGTCCCCTAATCATCATTATTGCTCTTCTCTGCATTCTTTCTAAATTCTCAGCATCTTTTTTGTATCGTGGTGACCAGAACAATAGAACAGTATTCCAAGAATGGCCTCAGCAGTGCAGCATAGAGTATTACTGTCACTTTTTCTGATCCTGATCCTATCCCTCTGTTGATACAGCCTAGGATTGTATTGGCTTTTTTGGTTGCTGCCACACACGGCTGGCTCATCCTTAAGCGATTGTCCACTGGAACTCCTAGATTCCTCTCACAGTTACTGCTGTTGAACGAGATACCGGCTATTCTATACTTCTGCCTTTGTTTTTTCTTGCCTCGGCACTGCTTTTGTTATCCTAAGATATTTATAGCACTTAGACTTTTATACTGCTTCACAGTGCTTTACAGCCCTCTCTAAGCGGTTTACAGATTCAGCATATTTGTTAAGGAATTGTGCAGAGTAACCTCTGGGCCCTGAAGGTTTGCACAGTTCACCGTAATGTTGCAGTAGATATGAGTAATGATTCAGTCAATAAACAGATACGTTAAAGTGTATAAAAGTAGTTTACTTAAAGAAATAGCACAGTCCAAATAACAGTCCGAATCATACACGTTTAGTCAGTCAGTATTCAGAAGTACAGTAGTCTTCTTTCTTTGTCTTAATCAGCAAACAAAGATTTCAACTATCACAGATAGCTAGCTACACACAGAGCTTACTCTCAGACATGAAGTCACTTCAGCAATGAATCAGCAAAAGAGAGAGAGCTAACCATGTTCTCTAGCTCCCTCTTATGGCCGTTACTGCCAGTCAGAATACATTTAAAGCAATATTACATATATACATTTAAACAGTGATTTGTGGCTTCTTTATATTAACCAACCCGACCGTTTGGACAGAGTCCTAACAATATTGCCCCCAACAAAGACTCCAGCACAGTTTTTGGCTTGTTTACTTGGTAAAATTAATTAAAATCTTTAGAATTATACTCTTAAATCCAGACATTCTACCAAGGTTTTTGCTTGTTTGTATGTTTCTTTAAAGAATAGAATGGGGATCCCAAAGCGGCTTTTTTTCCCAAGAGGCAACTGGACTTTCTGGTTTTGCTTTGAAGACGTTACACTTCTCATCCAAGAAGCTTCTTCAGCTTTGGCTGGCTGGTGGGGAATAGACTGGGGAATTGTCAAAGGGCCAAGTGGGAGCGTTGAATTCTCCAAATGGAGATCAAGACAACGAAACAAACTGATAACGGGATCCCAGTTCCCTAAGTCCGGCTTCGTTCCCGAAACTGCAGTGTGGTTTGCGTGAAGGATTTTGCCACGTCTTTCCGAGATGGCCTTTCAGCTTCTCAGTTGAACCCGCAGCCTTGGGATTCCGTGGTGGTGCCCCATCTAAAGCGGTCCCCATTTTTCTTGCCAAGATCAGCCAAGGTCAGTGAGGTACCGATGAGCCAAAAAAAAAAAAAAGGAAAAAAGGAAAAAAGCAAAACAGCAAGGCTAGGATAAGAGGGACCTTGCCAGACTGCCAAATGAGATAATTGGGCCTCCTGAGGTTGGATGTAGAAAGGCCATCTCTGCCTGTCCCTCAGGCTGTCATTAAGCGGGAACTGCCATTTAATTAGGCCGGAGAAGTCAGCAGGAAAGTTACGGTCAAGCCATCAGTCTTGCTGAATAACCAGATTTTTTGGGGGGAACCGAGGCCAGAGTGTTATGAGTTGATATCAGAATGGTGATTCGCTTTAAAAAAATGTTCCTTACCAAAAATGTTCCTTTTTTCCTTCCTTTCTTAAAAAAATCTTTCAGATCAGAAAGCTGCAAACACTTTTTGGTTTTTTCCATCGATTGGATTTAAGTCGCTCTGAGGACCTTTTCCCCCTCAGAGGAAGGATCAGGGCGAAAGGCTTATCGATAAAGCCACCATTTGCCCAGCTGAGTTCCCAATAAAGGAGGGGGGGACCCACTCATTTCCCCTTCTCCCACTTCCCCCCCCCAAGTTTTTTATTTTTTTATTTTTTATCAAAATATCAAATCAATGCGTGAACAAGTGTGGCACCTGAGTGTCATACATTCTAATACAAATAAAGCTACTCAAATTAATCATAATCCTTACATTCAATCCGCTTACATATTTCTAATAATAATGCATACTTATATTAATTTATAGCCTATCATTTTTAAATTATTCCACATTTTCTCTTACTTTCATTTTGTAATATAAAAAATCTATACTAATATTCCCCCTTTTCTTATTTCTATCACTTAATTCTAGCTTTTGATCATATCACCCTTTAATTAAAAAAAAAAAGCTTTTCCTTTCTTTCTTTTCTAACTTCTAATCATGACACCTACTTAAAAGAGGAAAAAGGAAAAGGACGAAGAGAGCGAGAGAGAGAGAAAAAAGTAACTCATAACAACAACAAAAAGAACATCCATCTATCATCCCTTCCCCGCTTCCATACTTTCTTTGCTATGCTTTACATGAAAAGTAGGAAAGAAAAAGAGTAAATCAAAACCACAATATAAAAATAAGAAGAATATCATCTATCCATTGTCCCTTGCTCGCCTCGAAAATTTAATTGCTGTGCTTTTTTTTTTACTTACCTCCCAAATTCCTCTCTTAAAACTAATTCTTGGATGTTTAATCTAGGCTTGCCTCCCAAATTCCTCTCTTAAATCTAATTCTTGGATGTTTAATCTAGGTATTCCTCCCACCTCTACCCACCTCTACCTCTACCTCTTCCACCGCCTAGTTTCTAACATTTCTACCCAAGCCCCTATCTTGCTTTCACATTTCCACCTCTCCCACTTGACGCTGCTGGGCAAGGGGGCATCGGACAGCCATGGGGCTTTTGCAGAAGTGGCATTTAGTTCCTTAGCTTTAGTTCTGGCACCCGGGAAGATGGGTTAATCAGCATGTATTTATAAAGGTTGCAGAGTCCTGGGTCACGTGATCCACTTTTGCGACCTTCCCACCTGTCTTCCGACAAGCAAAGACAATGGGAGAAGCAGGATTCAATTCACAACTTGATTCATTTAACAATGGGGATTCGCTTAACAACCGTGGCAAAAGAGGTAAAATTGGGAGTGACTTGCCGAACAACCTGCCTTGCTTAACAACAGAAATACCGGTCTCAATTCTGGTTGTAAGTTGAGGATTACCTGTACATGTAACGGCTTCATCTAAAGCAGAGTGTCCAACCTTGGCAACTTGAAGACTGGTGGACTTCAACTCCCAGAATTCTCTAGCTGGCCGTGTCTTAAAGTTGGCAAGGTTGGACACCCCTGAGCTAAACCAAAAACCACTGGTTAAGCACATCTCCTTCTCAATAAAGGAGAATATTTGTAGCTCAGGGTTGAAATGAGGGGTCCTTGGTGCTCTCTGAGCTTGGTTGCTTTCTTGCAGACATTTCATTACCCTAACTAGGTAACATCATCAGTGCTAGTAAGGAGTGCTGTTTGCTGTTAGTTTATCATCAATGCTAGAAGGGAGTGTGGGGGGGAGGAGGAGGAGGAGGAGGAGGAGGAGGAAAGGACTGTGGGGTCCTTGGTACTCTCTGACTGAGCTTGGTTGTTTTCTTGCAGACGTTTCATTACCCTAACTAGGTAACATCATCAGTGCTAGTAAGGAGTGCTGTTTGCTGTCAGTTTAAACAGCACTCCTTACTAGCATTGATGATGTTACCTAGTTGGGTAATGAAACGTCTGCAAGAAAACAAGCAAGCTCAGAGACCCCACAGTCTTTTTCTTCCTCCTCCCCCCTCCTCCTCCTCCTTGCCCCCCCTCCTCCTCCTCTCCACAAACCCCATTCCCTTCTAGCACTGATGACGACCCTTCACACCTCCTTCTTCTCACCCAAAATGAACTGGAAAGATGATGAAATTCAGTTATGTCGACTGCACCAGCACTCTGACGCTGAGATGGCAGTTTCCAGTATGCAGTTCTCCTGGAATTTCCAAAAACGTATCAGGAGCCAAGCCTGGGTGCATTTAAAGAAAAAAGAAAAAAGAAAGGCCATCTTAAGCTTGGATTCGTTTTTGGAACGATCGTGTTAGTCATGGGTAGAGTATGAACCGTATTGTGAGAAGGTCCCAGTTCAGATCATATCTGTGGGAAAAAGGACCAAAATGATGTTAGGCAGCTTCAAATGCTACCCCAAAGACCATCTGCAGTAGTGGAGGGCCTTCCGCACAGGGTTGTTGTAAAGGTAATGGAGAACGTGCGTCGAAAGTGCTTGAATCACTGCAAAGACATTATATAAATCCTGAGCAGCCCCAAAATAATAACAGGCCTAGCAATTGTAGGGTTGTTGTTGTTTTTAATGAAGGTGCAGGTAGTTCTCGACTTACGACCGCAATTGAGCCCAGGATTTATGTTGCTAAACGAGACATTTGTTAAGTGAATTTTGTCCCATTTTACGACTTTGCTTGCCACAGTTGTTAAGTGAATCACTGCAGTTGTTAAGTTAGTCACACAGTTGTTCAGCGGATCTGATTTCCCCATTAACTTTGCTTGTCAGAAGGTCGCAAAAAGGGGATCACATGACCCCAGGACACTGCAACCGTCATAAATATGAGTAGGTTGCTAACTGTCTGAACTTTGGTCATGTGACCATGGGGATGCTCCAACGGTCGTAACAGTAGTGGGTTCTAAACCCCGTCGCTACCGGTTCGCTCGTGAGCGCTCGCGCGCACACGCGACGTTTCTGCGCATGCGCAGAAGCGTCCCGGGCGGGTGGGCGGAGCCTCCTGCCGCCGCCGCTACCAGTTCACAGAACTGGGCCGAACCGGGAGCAACCCACCGCTAGGTCGTAAGTCTGAAAAACAGTCATAAGTCACATTTTTCAGTGATGTTGTAACTTTGAATAGTCACTAAATGAACCGCTGTAAGTTGCGGACTACCTCAACTGTGCTATGTTTCTCGGGATGATTTGCAAAACGATCTGGATTCTTAAAAAGTTAACAGAGATTTAGAAGACGGTGAAAAGATGGACCAGAAGACTCAGCAAAACTGTGGATCAATAAAATAGAAATAAAAACACACGGTTTTATAGGAGCCCTTAAAAAAAGACTCTTTATTTTTAAAGGCTCAAACGAGCAAGGGGAGGTGGAGAGGAAAAAAAAGGAAGGGAATTGAATGTTGTCTAAATCAGGGGTCTCCAACCTTGGGAACTTTTAAGTCTGGCGGACTTCAACTCCCAGAATTCCCCAGCCAGCAAAGCTTATTGGCCATTTTAATTTATTTCAGATTTTTATATAGCTGCCCATCTTTCAGCCCACTCTCGGCGCCTCCCAATTAAAGATTAAAAATCAACCCTGACTTGTCTGTCCTTTAGAAGGACAGATCCTGAAGCTGAAGCTCAAATACTTGGAGAAGAAGACTCCGGATGTTGGGGAAGACGGAAGGCGAAAGGAGAAGGGGACGGCAGAGGATGAGATGGTTAGATAGGGTCATTGACACAACGAAAATGAATTTGGACAAACTCCAGGAGACAGTGGAGAACAGAGGGGCCTGGCCTGCTGTGGTCCATGGGGTTGCAAAGAGTCGGATACGATTTAGCGACTGAACAACAAATCTCTCTAATTGTTTCCTAGTTTACAGACCCGCCCTAGGCACGGATTCAAATTAAGGGTGAGAATTCTCTAGATTTCTCTCACAGGAACCTAAAGGGGAGAAAATCCAGTTGCAAAACCTAAAAACGTGAGCTAAATCGCTGGGCATCTGCTCGGAGTCTTGCAATGCAAAGCTCAGCCAAGGGGAACCCAACAGCTTGCATTTTCTGGCCACGTTAACCCAATTCTCCGTCCACCTCCCAAGGCCTTCAGCGAAATCTTTCCGGAGCATTTTGGGGGAAGTCATTCCCTCCTGCCTTTTTCTCCATGTGGTTTCCAACTCCCCACATGAAGAATAACAGAGAGTAACAAGAGTTGGAAGGGACCTTGGAGGTCTTCTAGTCCAACCCCCTGCTCAAGCACGAGACCCTATTCCAGACAAATGGCTTTCCAATCTCTTCTTTAAAATCTCCAGTGTTGGAGCACCCACAACTTCTGGAGACAAGTCGTTCCACCAATTAATTGTTCTCCCTGTCAGGAAATTCCTTAATTCTAGGTTGCTTTTCTCCTTACGGTAGTTTGTTTCCATCCATTGCTTCTTGTCCTGCCTTCTTGTGCTTTGGAGAATAGCTTGACTCCCTCTTCTTTGTGGCAGCCCCCCCCCCGGGATATTGAGATATTGGAACACAGCTATCATGCCTCCCCTAGTCCTTCTTTTCATCAAACTAGACATACCCAGTTCCTGCAACCGTTCTTCATGTTTTAGCCTCCCAAGAACAACCGCTGGGTAGCTGGTCCCTCTCTTAGCTGTGCCGAACAAGAGAAGGGCTGCATTGGGGAAATCTCCCATATTTGGGTGTGTCTCTTCTCCTGGCCCCATTTGTCCAGAGCCTCTACAGAGCCCCCCCACCCCCACCCCCAAGTAACTGGAAAGCTTTGGCTCTCCAAAGCCAAGTCTTGCTAGCCAGTTGGGTCTTCCGATCTGGCCACTCTGTGTCTTGTCTTTCCTTTCTTTTTCTTGTAGCCTCCTTCCCTCCCTCCCCTTTGCACACGCGCGCCCCCTCTTTCTCCTCCCTCCTCCGAGAGCCACAGCCCCCCTCCAGCTGAGTCACAGCTCTCCTTCCTTCCACAGCATTGCAGTACTCCGGCAGCACAAGGCAGCCCTTCTCCTTCTCCTTCTCCTCCTCTGCGGGTCTGCAGCCGTCCTTCCACCGCCCATCTCACCATTCCCCACCATGGCCAGCACCGTTTCAGGTACCGTAAAACCAGGGATGGCTTTCCCTTTCTTCTCTTCTTCTTCTTCTTCTTCTTCTTCTTCTTCTTCTTCTTCTTCTTCTTCTTCTTCTTCTTCTTCTTCTTCTTCTTCTTCTTCTTCTTCTTCTTCTTCTTCTTCTTCTTCTTCTTTTCTTCTTCTTCTTCTTCTTCTTCTTCTTCTTCTTCTCCTCTTCTTTTCGTTGGCTTTCTCTGCAGCCGTCTCCTTTCCAGGGCACTATTTTTATTTTATTTTATTTTTTTGCAAGATTTGAGGCAATTCGCCCTTCTCCTTTCCAAGCCTGGGGTTGTGAGTAGGTGGGGTGGGATAGAGGGGTTTTCTTCCCCGGCAAAGCTCTATCCATAAAGCCCAGCATCGTCATTGTCTTTTTTTTTTTAAATTATTATTATTATTTTGCTTTTTGGGGGGGTTTTCCAGGTCGCGTGGATGGGCTGATGATAAGGTAGTTTTGCCTGCAGCCATCACATGATGATGAGAGATTTGTGTACCAATTGGAAGTCCCAGACGTGATTTTGATTTTGATTTTTTAATTTACAAAAAGAGTAGGCATTTGGGTTAGCCGTATGAGAGGTGGAGAGCTGCAAGCTTGCTTTGGAGGGAGTGGTCCCTCCATGGCGCTGAACGAGAGCCAACACTCGTGCCCTGACAATCTTTTCCCGCAGGGGCTGTGATACCCCCCCCCCGCAGAGCTGCACCCTGTTTGCCTTCCCAGAGAAGAAGGACTGGATGGGGATGGGGGATGGGGGTGGGTGGGGGTATGTATGCGCCTGCTCTCCAATCCTAAACGTGCCTTGGGTTACGCCTTCCATCTTCATTTTATTTTTTTAAAGCGGATGAAAGCGGTGGTGTGTGGATACAATCAGACCGTTTGGGCAACCTAAGCAATAGACAGTTTGCAAAGATTTTTTTTTTTTTTTAAGAGCTGTGCCATGCTGGAAAAAAAAGGCTCCTTTAAACATGCTTGGGACAAACGCATGTCGGTCATCCGACAAAAAAAAAATTAAAACATAATTTAAAAAAAAAACAACCGCAAAAGGGTAGACTCGATGTACCACTAGGTCTTTTTCTGCCGTCGGGTTTTCTATGTTTCTGTTTCTGAGAGTTTTAGAAATGGAAAGCGCAAATCACCTTCCATCATTTGTCCTCTTCTAAAAAAAAAGAAAGAAAGAAAAAAGAGAGAGAGAGAGGGAGGGAGGGAGGGAGGGAGAGGGGGGGGAGAGAGAGAGAACACCCCAGAAAGATTACCAAAAGGCAGCTGCTAGGCATGGTCAGAGAGAAGGGAAGGCAACATGCAAACCTGCACAAATGCACAAACTGGCTGGCAGGAAGATGCTGTGGGGTGTGAGTACACAGCTTGCCTTCCCACTGGTGAGCTCGCACCTTCTCAAAATGCCCAGGCAGAGAGTTACCCTGTGCCTAAAGATGCCCGGAGGCAGCTGGAACCAGGAGATGCCTTCGAAAAGGAGCCGCCCACAGATGCCAGAAAACCCACATTCATTGCAGCTGGCTGGAGGAGACAGGCAGAGGTGGAGAGAGAGGGGGGGGTGGCTGGGGCAGCAGCCCCACCCGCCCTGCCTCTTGCGACTTTCGTGCAGAAATGGCCTATAGATGAAGCCAAGGACTGGCCCGGGTTCCTCTGCCTTGGGAGTGGAAGATCCTGGAGCTTCTGTGAAAGGGGGGGGGAGGAAGGGAGGGGGGGAGCACCAGGTGCATTCCCCATATGGCGCTTGGAAACAATCTGCTTCTTCCCCCCCCCCCACCCCAAGATATTTCAATTTCCTGACAATGACAAAGGGCTCTTACAGCTGTGAGGTTTGCCTTGGAGAGCTTCTCCAACTGGCTTAGCGGTTGCAATTATTGGATGGGGTTGGGGCTAGAAGAAGGAAACCAGGGCTTGCAAGGTTAACGGGGCTGCCGTTAAAAAAAAACCAAAAAAACCCCACAAAAAACCAGAAGGCGCAGAAGATGGAAGAGATTAGCCGAAGACAAAAGCAGAGCCCTGCCTATCAGCCCCATCAACACCCCACCCTTCTGCAGGAGGGTGAAATCCGACAAGCTGAGATGGATGGATGGTTGGATGGATGGATTTTATCCCCGCGTGAATAAAAGACCTGTTTTCTTCCCGGCCTCCTGCCCCTTAAAAACAGGAAGATGCTAACAGGAGGAACATCTCAAGAAACCTAACAGGGAATAAGCAAACCATGCCTGCAGCTGGGGAAAAAAAAAACAAGCGTATTTTTTTTCTCCGGCCCGTTCAGCATCGTTCATCTGCTTCCTTGACCGATTCTGGCTTCCCCGAAGGGTCCCCTCCCCACTTAGCAAGCCGAGGAGCCACCAGCAGTGGAAGGCTGGAAGCTCAGCTGCTCTCTATGCCCAACCAGGCCAAACTGTTGCGGCCATGCAAGGATCTTGCAAGCAGATATTCCTGCTACCCAACCAGCCACGCCTTCTCCAACATCCTCCCCGAAGAGGCTGCACAAAACCCACAGCCAGGCTTACAGCCCCCCCTTGTAGCTGGGTTGGGAGACGCCACCAGCCCGTCGCTAGGGGAAAGGAGACCTTGCAGCCTGAAGCAGGAACCGGTAGCTCCAGAGTCAGCTGCTGTTTCTTTGTCATTTTGTATTATCTTTTTTTTTTTAATCTTCTCGTCCTCTTTATAAGCTGCCCAGAGTTCACGGCAACAGGGATGGGTGGCATGTAAATTTAATAAATAAAATAAAACCAATCCACCAATCATTGGAGGGGCATGGATTTGGAGAGCCGGGATGGCATTTGTGGGAGGGGTGTAGCCGGAGACTGGAGGGGAAATGTGACCCCCCTCCTCAATATCTTCGCCTGTAGGAGGAAACATAGAAAACCGACACGGCAGAGAAAGACCCAGGGGTCCATCAAGGCTGCCCCTTCAGTTTATTTGTTTCTTGTTTTCTTTTTAATTCATTTGTTAGGTTTTAATGATTATTTTTATAGTGTTATGCACATTGTCGGGGGAGATTTTCTTGACCACACCTTTATCGTAAGACACAAACTGGAAGACCTCGTTAACCTCCACGTCCTTTTGAAATCCGATAAGAGATATTAATATTCTCCCTAATGTTTATTCGAGAATGGCAGATGTAGAAAACAAAGCATCGAGTCAGCAGAGGTTGTGTGGGAAGGAAAAAAAATGTGTCTTTCCCCCTCCCACTCAAAAAGGGCAGGTTTTCTTGATCTGTGGAGCGAAATAATAAGGGCTGTAATTCTGTTTTATTCGGAGATAGCCTACATTTCAATCGAGAGATTACGAGAAGGAAGGCAGGGCCATGGTCAATTTTGGAAACCAAAGCCGCCTTTAAATGTTTTAACCATGGATCTCGTTTTCTGGTCCTGCGTGCGAATCCAACAAAGGCTTGCATTATTATTTTTTTCTCCCCTTCTCGTTATCTTTATGTCAAGAACGCAAAAACCTGCATCTAGCTGGATACGGCGGATTAGAAGAGAGAAGGGGAGAAAAGGCAGGATGGGAAGACTTTAGGGCTGAGAGTCGGCATGAAACTGCAGGTTGGTTGAATATGAGCCATCGGGTCTGTGGGGTTTCTTAGCAACCATATGGACAGATCTTCTCTGCGGCGATCTGTCCCTAATTTAGTGTTTCAGATCTTCCAAACTTACTTCTATCACCCAGGTAACTGATTCTGGCTTCTTCTCTTTTCTTCCCCCTATTCTAGTTTTATCAGAAGCCGGGCCTTTACATAACCTGCCCAAAATAGGATAACTTGAGTCTGGCCGTTTGTGCTTTGAGTGAGGAAAAAAACCCCTCGCACACAAATATTGCCAGTCCACTCATTCCCTCCTCCAGAAGTTGTGTTTGATCCTTAGGTGGACAGAAGAGATGCTTATCCTAGACATCTGGATTTCCCCCCCCCCCTTTTATCACAAAACTCCACATTTTTTTCGACAGTCAGATCCTGTCTGTAGACCTCAGAGACAAAGGGGGGCTCTGAATCTGCATTAGCACATAAGAGGGTTCCACGCAACTACACAGCTAACCGTTTGCACGAATGGCACGGCTGCGTTTGTAAGTTCTTCGGCTCCATCGTTTTTGGCAAAACGGAAAAGTACAGGAGAGTTAGTTCCCATGGAGGGTTTTTCAGCATGGCGGGTGAGGCAATAGATAATAGAAGCTGCAGATTTGGCTTTGATAGGAGTGGCACATAAGCCTATAAATCAATAACTATCTGAGAGACAGTTTAGCGCAGTGGTCAGAGAACTAGCCTGGAAACCCAGAGACTGTAAGTTCTAGTCCCGCCTTGGGCATGAAAGCCAGCTGGGTGACTTTGGGCCAATCATTAGGAGACAGTGAGTTCTAGTCCTGCCTTAGACATGAAAGCCAAGTGTGTGACTTTGGGCCAATCAGCAGAAGACCATGAGTTCTAGTCCCGCCTCAGGCATGAAAGCTATCTGGGTGACTTTGGGCCAATCACCAGGAGACTGTGAGTTCTAGTTCTGCCTTAGGCATGAAAGCCAACTGCATGACTTTGGGCCAATCAGCAGGCAGTGAGTTCTAGTACCGCCTTAAGTATGGAAGCCAAGTGTGTGACTTTAGGCCAATCAGCAGAAGACAGTGAGTTCTAGTCCTGCCTTAGGCATTGAAAGCCAACTGGTTGACTTTGGGCCACTCACCAAGAGCTGGTGAGTTCTAGTCCCGCCTTAGGCATGAAAGCCAGCTGGGTGACTGGGTGACAGTGAGTTCCAGTCCCGCCTGCCAAGTGCTGGGGAAATGAGGAGATTCCGGCAATCTGACCAACTAGTGGTCAAGGGACATACTGTAGGAGATAAGAAAGGCATTCAAGGTAGGCAGGATCTTAGATCTCTTGTGGGCGTGCAGGGACTCATGACTTATGACACGTTTGACTCTCCCCCCCCCCTTGGACTCAGCCTGGTTATCTCCTACACCGCCTTAGGCATGAAAGCTGGCTGGGGGGGACTTTGGGCCAGCCACTCTCTTTGAGGCCGACCTACCACACTGGGTTACTGTTGTGGGGAAAATAGAAGGAATCTTGCTGTGTTGAGTTACTTTATAAAGTGATAAAGGCGGGATAAAAATAAATAAACTGATTGATTCGTTTTCACTTCCCACAGTTTAATAAAGTCCTCAACTTTCCAAAATTTATGAGATATTTGTTAAATGAGTTTTGCCCCATTTTTAATGACTTTTCTCGCCACATTTGTTAAGTGAATCATTGCAGTTGTTAAATTAGTAACCCGGTTGTTAAGTGAATCTGGCTTCCCCCATTGACTTTGCTCGTCAGAAGGTTGCAAAAGATGGATCCCGTGACCTTGGGAGACAGCAATGGTCATAAGTGTGAACCAGTTGCTAAGCATCTGAAATTTGATCACATGATCATGGGGATGCTGCATAGGTTGTAACTGTGAGAAATGGTCATAAGTCACATTTTTCACTGCCATTGTAACTTCAAATGGTCACTAAATGAATTGTTGTAAGTTGAGGATTAGCTGTATTTGAGGGGCTGTCACAAAGAAGAGGGTGTCAACCTATTCTCCAAAGCACCTGAAGGCATAAAGAAGCAATGGATGAAAACTAATCAAGGAGAGAAGCAACCTAGAACTAAGAAGAAATTTCCTGACAGAACAATTAATCAGTGGAACAGCTTGCCTCCAGAAGTTGTGGGTACTCCAACACTGGAGGTTTTTAAGAAGAGAATTGGACAACCATTTGTCTGAAATGGTGTAGGGTTTCCTGCCTGAGCAAGGGGTTGGACTAGAAGACCTCCAAGGTCCCTTCCAACTCTGTTATTCTGTTATTCATATAGAAGTAGGAAATTGAGCTTATCTAGTTCAGTTTGTGAAGTAAGAATCCTGTGCTTTGCAGAATTATCAGAAAAGGAATTTTTCTTTTTAGCCATCTCCTGATCCAGGCCAAAGTATTATATTTTTTTCCCCAGCCCTTTCAAACCTTTTTATCATTATGATAGTGCTTCAAGTCTCTATTCTTATTATTCTCTTTTTTCTTTTTAATTTTTTTAAAATGTATTTTTATTTCTCTGCCCTTTTTTTTATATCCTACCTTTAGGGCAGAGTTCCTTTCCCTGTACTGGTAGTCCTCAGCTTACAACAGTTTTTTTAGTGACCGTTCAAAGTTACACTGGCACTGAAAAAAGTGACTTAGGACCGTTTTTCACACTTACGACCGTTGCAGCATCCCCAGGGTCACGTGATCAAAATTAGGATCAGGGGTGAAATGCTACTGGTTCTGACTGGTTCTGGCGTCCGGGTAGGGAAAATTTTGATTGGCCCTGCCCACCTGCCCACCTGCCCTCCCCCTCCTCTCACATCTCCTATATTCTGTTATTAGCTCAGGTGATTCGTTCGGTAGAGCGATTGGTAGAGCGATTGCCGCCTCAGCTGAGCTAAGAAACAGCAAATAAACTGACACTTTTTGCCGCTTTTTTCCGCTCCCCCCCCCCCACATCAAGCAGGGAAAGGAATACTAGCTTTAATGAGATGTCTGGCCATTCAGCCAAGAGCAATTATCACCTGGTTAAAATGTTGCAAGGTGCAAGCTCTTCCTGTGAAGGCTTTTCCCGTTCTTTATTCTGATTTTCTCCTGGAGCAAAAGAAAGCCCTTTCTAGTGAAGTCGTCCCTGTGTGTTTATTCTGATTTTCATCTGCACTGGAGCAAAATCATCTGGTGGCAGGCCTTAAGTAACAATCCCACACTTATTTTACTCCATGCATGCCCCACCTACTATTTAATTTACCACTGCTGTCTGTGCCTCTTTCTCAAACTGTATACTTGTCTCCCCCCTCCCCCCCCCTCTCTCTCTCTCACACACACACACACACAGGTCCATGGTAAAATTGTCTTCCATGAAACCAGTCCCTGGTGCCAGAAAGGTTGGGGACCTCTGAATTAGACCATGCAGGCAGGAGAGCCCTTTTAAAGATTATGTATTAATAGAAAAGCAACTAACTTAGCTCTGATCCTAAACTGTTTCAC
>QLTV01002015.1:883240-894358 GCA_003457575.1 Thermophis baileyi
AGAAAAAAAGAAAGAAAGAAAGAAAGAAAGAAAGAAAAAGAAAGAAAGAAAGAAAGAAAGAAAGAAAGAAAGAAAGAAAGAAAGAAAGAAGAAAGAAAACCCACACAAACACAATAACATTGACAGGAATTAGATAAAACTAGGAATTCTAGTGGTAAGCAGGTGGGCCCTTCTCTTTTCCTCCACCAGCCACCTCCATGTAAAGTCCCCCCCCATCAAACCCCCAGGCCAACTAGCAATGCCAGATTTTGAGGTCCTTCTGGAAAGCCAAGAGGGTAAGGGTGGATCTCATCTTGGGTGGTAAGGGGCTTCAAAGGCCAGGGACTGTAGGAAAAGGAACAGCAGAACGTGGGGGTGGAGTGAAAGAAGGGATCAGCCTAGAATCCCTACGTAGTCACAAACAGTCCAACTCCACTCAAGAGCCGTTGACTCTTATCTAACTGTATCCAGGTACTGACCATTAGTTGAGAAGATCCCCATATAAGGCCTGTAGCATTAAATCAGCTTAAGTGAACCTTTCGTGCCTGAAAGGGGCTACCGCAGAAAAGGCCCTTCTCCTGAACTCCACCAACCAAAATTCCTTGACCAACGATGGGGACTGCAGCATGTCCCTTCTGCCAGAGCCAATACCATTCTCAGTGAGAGAATGTTCCTCTACCTCTGCTGCTTGTAAAGGAGATAAGTACAGGTAGTCCTTGACTTATAACCATTGATTTAGTGACCGTTCAAAGTTACAACGGCACTGGAAAAAGTGACTTGTGGCCATTTTTCATACTTACGACCGTTGCGGCATCTGCATGGTCACGTGATCAAAATTCAGATGCTTGGCAACTGGTTCATATTTATGACGGTTGCAGCATCCCGTCCCGGGGTTCACGCGATCCCCCTTTTGCGACCTTCCGACAAGCAAAATCGACGGGGGAGCCAGATTCACATTAACAACTGTGCTACTAACTGAACAACTGCAGCGACTCACTTAACAATGGTGGCAAGAAGGCTCTTCCAATGGGGCAAAACTCACTTAACAACTGTCTCGCTCAGCAGCAGAAACCTTGGGCTCGCTTGTGGCCGTACGTCGAGGACTACCTGTAAAGACCGTGAGATAGGTGGATCTCTCTTGAGAGAATGGGCCAAGGGAAGGACAACCTGGTCCTTTCTCTTGCTGCGTAGCTCCACAATCCTTTTGTGGGATGAAAGATGGTTGCAAGAAGATCACTCAAATTACAGTCTCACTGGACGGCCAGGAAAGTTCAGGGAAACGGAGCCTTCAGGTTTCCTCCCCGGTCGCTTTCTCTGATACACCCCCTGCCATGAGAACTGTTGCAATGCGCTCTACATGGGGCTACCCTTGAAGAGTGTCCGGAGACTACAATTGGTCCAGAATGCAGCTGCGCGAGCAGTGGTGGGTGTGCCAAGGTACACCCACACGAGTTCCATCCTTCGCGAGCTGCACTGGCTGCCGATTGCGCTCCGGTCACAATTTAAGGTGTTGGTTGTTACCTTTAAAGCCCTACATGGCTCAGGACCAGTTTATCTGCGTGACCGCCTTATACCACATTCCTCCCATCGACCAGTGAGGTCGCACAGGGTTGGCCTTCTTCAGGTCCCGTCGGCCAGACAGTGTCGGCTGGCGGGACCGCGGGGGAGGGCCTTCTCTGTAGCCGCTCCGACTCTGTGGAACCAACTTCCCCCTGAGATCCGTACTACCCCCACCTTACTGGCCTTCCGTAAAGCCATTAAGACCTGGCTTTTCCGGCAGGCCTGGGGCCAAGTTGTTCTGATTGGCCCATGTATGGTTGTGTGAATGTTTTATTTTAATATAGATATGGTTTTTTTAATTGTTTTTATGTTTTTTTTTACATGATGTAAGCTGCCCAGAGTCCTTTGGGAGTTGGGCGGCATATAAATTTTATAAATTAAATTAAATTAAATTAAACTGATCCTCCCCTTCTTGGGATGCCAGTTGTCAGGAAGCAGCTAATTGCTCCCGATCGCTGGCGCCGAGATGGAGCGATAGGGTCCCCAATGCCAGGAGTTGTGCACACCCCTCTCGTCTCATTAGTTTTCTCCCAACAGCTGGGCCCTTTGTCTTCTGCTGCTGATCTGGAAGAAATGGGATCTTTACGTTTCGGGATATTATTGATAAATATGAATGGGAAAACAGATCCCTAGACTAGGGTCAGAATAACAGGATATAACAGAATAACAAGAGTTGGAAGGTGATAATATTTTTTCCTGATACCAGTGCTATAGTTATTAACAGACTTTAACAGAATAACAGAGTTGGAAGGGACCTTGGAGGTCCTCTAGTCCAACCCCCTGCTCAGGCAGGAAACCTCTATACCGTTTCATCACTTGTGAGACGTCAGGGCTGAAACGCGGAAGGCCCTGCGAGATGCAGCGTGGCAAGTTCCCTGGGATATAGTTAATCTAGTTTTGCTTTATTCTTTTCTCTCTGTGCTTGGTACGTGGTGGTAGAAACATTTAGCCAGGACAGTTGAAAACCTTGGAGTTGTGGGCGTGTAATATGCCAAGCATGCTTAATGTCGACTTGGCTACACGTATGTTGTGGGGTTTGCATGTATGCGTGTGCTCAATTTGACTCATGGTGTGCAGTCCAGTGGGTTAGGTTATTGTTAATTGTACTGTGCAGATCCCAAAATGAGTCACAAGTAGTCCCCGACGTACAACAGTTCATTTAGTGACCGTTGGAAGTTACAGCAGCACCGAAAAAAGTGACTTATGACCGTCTTTCACACCACCGTTGCAACATCCCCGTGGTCACGTGATCAAAATCCAGACACTTGGCCACTGACTCATATTTATGACCGTTGCAGTGTCATGTGATCCCCTTTTGCGACCTTCTGACAAGCAAAGTCAATGGGGAAGCCAGATTCACTTAACAACCATGTTACTAACACAGTGATGGTTCACTTATCACCTGTGGCAAGAAAGGTTGTAAAATGGGGGCAAAGCTCACTTAACAGATGTCTCACTTAACAACAGAAATTTTGGGCTCAATTGTGGTCGCAATTCGAGGACTACCTGTATTCTATAGAGTAATCCCTTAGCAGGTTTCGTGTGCGATGAAAGCAGCCGTATTATTTCCAACAATAAATACAGACTTCAAATGATAATGTTGTATTGCATTTTAATTATATGCAATTGTCTATAGAGGAAACTATTATTAATTAAATTAGAGATGCCAGGTTGGGATAGGTAGATCTGAGATGCAGGCATTTTTATTTATTTTTATACCTGGAACTGACTCAGCTTTCTTAAATGTAGATCCAAACCCCACATACAGTAGACTGAAAAGTATGTTCGATTTTCCAAATTCTTTCTTGGAACTAATACTCATATGCTGGTTAGTGTTGGGCATGGAAATAAAAAAAAGATAAAAAATGGTGCACAGCCAGAAATCCTTTGTAAAATAGAATTGAGCCAAACATTCAAAGCCAAATTTTAACGTGATGTTTTAATTTCTATTTACGGGTTAAATGTCAAACACCTTAAGGTCTCATTCGTAACATTTCCCTCTTCAAGAAAGGAGAATGCTTGTAGCTCAGGGCTGAACTGAGGGGTCCTTGGTGCTCTCCGACGTTTCATGGCTCAACTAGGTAACATCATCAGTGCTCATGGGTAATGAAATGTCTGCAAGAAAACTACCAAGCTCTGAGAGCACCAAGGATTCCTCTTTCCCCTCTTCCAATTTTATCCGAGAAGCAATTTTGTGAAATAGGTTAGTCACGCACCTTTTTTAGACCTTGACCGGTCTAAAATTACCCGGTGAGCTGTTGTGACAAACAGCACATTTTAACCCGGTCTATACTCTAACTGCTACACCACACATAGGGTCTCCTGCTTGAGCAGGGGGTTGGGCTAGAAGACCTCCAGGGTCCCTTCCAGCTCTATTCTGATCGATTGAACACTCCGGGTGTGGCTGTTGGTTTCTACGGCTGCCTAGGTCAGCCATGTGCATGCTGTCAGCCAGGTTTCCTCTTTCCAAGCAACGGGTCAGACTTACAACACATTTCTTGTACATGCAAGCTGGATCGTCGTCTTGCCTAATGAAGTCACTTCCCTGTGAGTTTTTCAGAGGCAAACAGACAAGAACGAAGATAATTACGCTGAGATGCAGTCCCAGTGTTTTGGCGCAGGGCCACCGCGGAGACATAAATTTCTGTCTCCATTTTATCTTGGCGACTTGATCAGCGATAACATCACCCGACCCTAACTATGCTGGTCACGCATTCGGACTATTCGTTCTGTAATTTATGCGTCCCTGATCTGAGAAACATTTTCTTGGCTATTGCGAATGGAACATTCACTCCTGGAGCCGCCTCCCCAGCAGACGTTAAGATTTATCTCCCCGCTTTTAAAATGCATGGAGAGTTCAGGCAATTTCCGGAAGTATGGATTTTTCCAGGTGCGTTTTGAGGACTGAGGCGTGAGCAGTTGCAGAATAACAGAGTTGGAAGGGACCTTGGAGGTCTTCTAATCCAGGGGTCACCAACCTTTTGGACCTCAGGGACCACTAAATTCATAATTTTAAATCCCACGGACCACTAATATGATCTTCCTAATGACCGGCTGGGTGGGCGTGGCTAGGTGGTCATGTGACTGGATGGGCGTGGCCAACTCTGTCATTCACATCGAGGGGTGCCTCGCCGGCCTCTACTCGCCCCTCCCCTCCCAGCCACTCCTCGCCTGCCCGCCCGGGCTCCTTAGGACCCCAACAGGAAGCAGTTGTTGGAGCTAAGCAGCCACCACGAGAAAGAGTTGGCAAAACATCTGGCTCAGTTCAAATTGGATCTGACCGAGAAGAAGGCTCAGCAGAATAGCAATAGCACTTAGACTTATATACCGCTTCATAGTGCTTTACAGCCCTCTCTAAGCGGTTTACAGAGTTAGCATATTGCCCCCAACAATCTGGGTCCTCATTTTACCCACCTCGGAAGGATGGAAGGCTGAGTCAACCTTAAGCCTGGTGAGATTCGAACGGCCAAATTGCAGGCAGCCGGCAGTCAGCAGAAGTTGCCTGCAGTACTGCATTCTAGCCACTGCTGCACCGCGTCTCTTATTTATTTATAGTCGGACTTCTGAACTATTTACTAGTTGTTAGTGACAAATATTCAAGTTCAGAAACCTGACTGTTTCTGAACTTGAATATTTGTCACTAACAAATAGTAGCACGCTGGCCAAGATTGTGAGGGATGAATCTCAAAAAGGAACTGCTACATTCAGGGTGATGGTGCTGGAAGCCATGTGTCTGATGATTTTGGGTCAGGTTGCATGTAAGATTCCCAATTCTAAATGCAGCATCAGTGAGCCTCTGCCTTTTCTTCACAAGGAATACAAACCAGGAGACCTCAACATTGTAGGCATTCTGTCTAAGATCTACATATTTTATAACATGATGGAATTCAATGAACCACCCTCTAGTAATCTTTTTTATGACATTCTGTAAGTTTATTTCAGTATTCTTCATAAATAATACAAGCCTCTGATTTTATACTTCACTTATTTTCTTGCAATTCCTCTTCCCTCAAAATTTATTCAGCAAATAATCTTGTCTCACTCCTTGATCAGTGGTTCCCAACCTTTTTTTGGCCATGCCCCACCTAAGCATCTCTAAAATCCTGATGCCCCCCCCCCGTGACATATAATTCTTACTATTCAAAAAGTGAACTCCTACTCACGCAGAGGAAGCCTAAAAGGCCATTAACTTGGTTTAAACAAGGTTCCAATTGCCCCATTAAAAATCAAATTGCCCCCCTGTGGGGCGTGGGCCCCACGTTGGGAACCACTGCCCTATACCATTGCAGACAAATGGTTGTCTAATTTCTTCTTAAAAGCCTCCAGTGATGGAGCACCCAGAACTTCTGGAGAGAAGCTGTTTCACTGGTTAATTGTCCTCACTGTCAGAAAAATTCTCCTTATTTCTAAGTTGCTTCTCTCCCTGATCAGTTTCCATCCATTGTTCCTTGTCTGGCCTTCAGGTGCTTTGGAGCAGGGGTCCCCAACCTTTTGGACCTCAGGGACCACCAAGGTCATAATTTTAAATCCCGCGGACCACCAAATTCATAATTTTAAATCCCACGGACCCTAATTCATAATTTTAAGTCCCGCAGACCACTTATATGATTTTTTTAAATAAAAGATAAATACATTTGTAAAAAAATGATCAGAGAACTTCCATTTTATTAATATGAAATGTACCTATTTAATATAACAAAATCATAAATGCTTATTTAATCATAACAAAATCTTTACAGGTTGTTTTAATTGTAACAAAATTATTAAAGTTACTGTAATTATTACAAAATAATTGTAGCTTATTTGACGGTGGCTTGCTGATGTTGTTGGTAAAGTCAGTCTCGAGCGCGGTGAGGTCTTGGTCTTACCTTCCTGTTCCAGCTCATGTGGCTCGCACCGCTATACTCAAGGTGAGGTTTGCGCTCGGCCTTAAGAGTGGGGGCTGGCGTGTGGGCGGGGTGATGTTGGGTGGTGCAGCCTTGTGTTCCCGCACGTGGGCTGGATTAATTGCTCTCAGCCATATCCGGCCCAGGGGCCAAGATTTCTCCACGGACCACCAAAATTTTCTCGCGGACCACCAGTGGTCCGCGGACCACAGGTTGGTGACCTGTGCTTTGGAGAATAGCTTGACCCCCTCCTCTCTGTGGCAGCCCCTCAAATACTGGAAGACTGCTATCCTGTCTCCCCTGGTCCTTCTCTTCACTAGACTAGCCATGCCCAGTTCCTGCAACTGCTCATTCTTTTGTTTTAGCCTCCAGTCCCCTAATCCTCTTGGTTGCTCTTCTCTGCACTTTTTCTAGAGTCTCAACATCTTTTTTACATCATGGCGACCAAAACTAGATGCAGGATTCCAAGTGTGGTCTTATTTGAATCCCTCATTGTTACGACCTATTTTATGACTTTTAATCATCGTTTTATGGTTGGTCACATAGTCAGCCAGATGTTTATACTGGATTTGGCAACTGTATCCTCCTATCAAGTCCTTCCCAAGGACCTGAAATAAGCAGAAGTTGTTGTTTGATAGTTAAAGGTACATAGATTATAGTATATAGTAGTCCTCGACTTACAACCATTCTTTTAATGACAGTTCAAAGTTACAGTGGCACTGAAAAAAGTGACTTATGACCAGTTTTCACACTTACAACTGTGGCAGCATTCCCGTGGTCACGTGATCAAAATTCGGGCGCTTGGCAACTAGCATGTATTTATGACAGTTGCACTCTCCCATTTGTAACTTTCTCAGCCAGCTTCTGACCAACAAAATCAATCAATCAGAATAGAGCTGGAAGGGACCTTGGAGGTCTTCTAGTCCAACCCCCTGCTCAAGCAGGAGACCCTATACCATTTCAGACAAGTGGCTGTCTAGTTTCTTCTTTAAAACCTCTAATGATGGGGCACCCACAACTTCTGGAGGCAAGTGGTTCCACTGGTTAATTGTCCTCACTGTTGGGAAGTTTCTCCTTAATTCACTTAATGACTGCAGGATTCACTTAACAATTGCAGTAATTCACTTAACATCTGTGGCAAAATAGGTCATAAAATGGGGCAAAACGTCTGACAACCACCACTTAGCTTAGCAATGGAAATGTTGGGCTCAATTGTGGTCATAAGTCAAGGACTACCTGCATTAAGTCTCAAGAAACAGCCATTGAGAATAGAATAGAATAGAATAGAATAGAATAGAATAGAATAGAATAGAATAGAATAGAATAGAATAGAATACCATAGCTACAATGAAAGAGCTGCCCATTTAAAATATACATGTGTACACACACACACACACACCAAACATTTTTTTTTTTTTTTTTTATCTTTAGGGAAAGCCTGAAGGGGCTGCTGATAACCCTATAGAATAGAATAGAATAGAATAGAATACCAGAGTTGGAAGGGACCTTGGAGGTCTTCTAGTCCAACCCACTGCTCAGGCAGGAAACCCTACACCATTTCAGACAAATGCATGGGACCCAGGTAGTCTGTGGTCTGTGTTAACCATGCATGCCCAAATCTTTGGATAGTTTCAAAAACTACTTTTTGTTTCACCCCCAAGCAGTTGGTTAGGATGCTGGATCAGCGTTTCTTGAGAATGAGTTAGAATTCTGAATATCTGGCTTTGGGGACCTCAGTTTGCACTGTTACATATTGCATTGTTGAGGTTTTATGTTTATTGTTTATCTCTGTTTCTTAATCCTATTTTAGCTATCCAGAATCACTATTTGTGACTTGGGCGGTCCTATCAATCGCATAAATAAACCAATAAATGTTTCAAAGTCAATTTGAGGGGTGATTCTAGCGTCCTCCATCCTAAAATCCCCCCTCGACCATCCCATATCCTGTAGCATCAAAGTATATTTATGTCTCCAATGAAGTACGGTAGAACAAGCAAACTTTGATCACACTAGATGGCATTTATAGGGTCAGCCATCCAAGGAGAGCATTAGATTATGGAAAGCTGCATTAAACCATGCCCACCTTTCATTTTTATTCTGCTTTTTCCAGCTTACAAAGAGAAAATGAAGGAACTGTCTCTGCTTTCGCTGATCTGTTCCTGTTTCCACACCCAGCCGCATCCCAATACCATCTACCAGTATGGAGGTAAGTGGCCCACCTGCGTTACGACCGGCAGAACCTCAAACTGATCCTTTCTAGAGATCTTGGCACTACAATACCCACAATTCCCCTTGCTAGGTCAAGGAGGGAACAAACAGATGGAAGACCAACTGCAGAAGACTGATATAAAACGTTGCAATTTCAAGTGGGATAAATACATTCACATCTTTCCTCACAGCTGCATCTTGGGCCTAACTGAGTTGTAATTGATGAATGAATGAATTGATGAGGAAAACAATGTTTAACTTTCTGTCGCAGCAGAAGGACCATATGCTGCTTTGAGCATGGGAAGGCTCCATCCATCAAGCAAGGAAACCACAAATACTGCCTTGCGCTTATATGAATGAAACCACCATTGCAGGAAATGAAGGGACAGACAAGCTGGTTCCACTGTCTATTAGAGTCTATTCTGATTAGGTTCTCTGATTCCCTCAAGACTCAACCATTCTGCAGTTTAGCCGACGGAAGTAGCAAAAGGTAGAGGCTGTTTTTCTGGCCTGCTTTGAAGAATGTCTTGCATCGGTTTGCTTAGGTTCCCATTTATTTATCACTAGTAGCTGGATACCCGTGCTTCGCTACGAAACTATGTGATCGGGCTTGATAAATTGACAGTTAAAGCTTGAAAATTAATGAGTAGTTACGATCGGGCTTGATACATTGACAGCTAAACCTTGAAAATTTAGATAGAATGTATAACTCCTTAGCATCAGAGCGTGTTAATATAAGGCAACTGGCAGTTGTAACAGAGTTCTTTTCAGGTGGGGTGGGGGAGTAGAACGTCTAACTCCTTAGCATCAGAGCGTGTTAATATAATGGTTTAGCGAAGGGGTAGCATCAGAGCATGTTAATATAAGGCAACTAGCAGCTGGAACAGAGTTCTTTTCAGGTGGGGAGGGGGAGTAGAACGTCTAACTCCTTAGCATCAGAGCGTGTTAAAATCATACTGTATAAGAAATACTAATGATCTGATGGTCATTTCGAAAAATCCTTTCTTAGCGAGCACCTAGAAGCCAAGAGGAACATACGTGCCAAGTTTCAAGTTTGTAGGCTTTACAGTTCTGGAGATTTCGTGATGAGTGAGTGGTATTTGGCATATATATAGATTAATTCATTTGATTTTTATCCCACCTTTATTTTTTTATAAATAACCCAAAGCAGTGAACATATCTAATACTCCTTCTTCCTCCTGTTTTCTCTACAAGAACAATTCTGACAGGTGGGTTACGCCGAGAGAGAATGATTGGCCCAAAGTCACCCAGACTGCTTTCATGCCTACGGTGGAACTAGAATTTATACACTCCTGGTAATTGGCCCAGTCACCCAACTGGCTTTTGTGCCTAAGGCAGGACTACAACTCACCAGTTCCTGGTGACTGGCCTAAAGTCACCCAGATAGCTTTCATGGCTATGACGGGACTAGAACTCACAAACTCCTGGTAATTGGCCCAAAGTCATACAGCCGGCTTTCATGCCTAAGACAGGACTAGAACTCACCATCTCCTGTCGATTGATCCAAAGTCACCCACACGGCTTTCGTGCCTGCAGCCGGACTAGAACTCATAAATTCCTGGTAATTGGTCCAAAGTCACCCAACCGGCTGTGATACCTAAGGCGGCACTAGAACTCACCGTCTCCTGGTTTCTAGGCCAGTATCTTTATCACTATGCAAAACTGGCACATGGAGAAAAAAGCTGAGCTACACAGTATGTAAGTAAAATAAGAAAATTTTTAAAAAGAACAATTCATACAGTCACCTGAAAATCACCAGACTCTGAGTAATGGAGTGATGTAAATATCCATGACTCAAACCTTATTTTCTTTTAACTCCCAAGGAAGGCAGTGAGATCTTTAAAAAACAAAACAAAAAAACCAACAACTCTGCTTAGAATTGCAAATGTACTGCAGAAGTGTGCCACTTCGCTATAAGCTTAATTTGGTTGGGTTTTAACTTTATTTATTTGTATTTATATATTGCTTATAGAAACCACCCATTTCCTTCACACTCTTTAGCTTTGCATATTAAATGAACATGTACCATTTTGGTACTCTATGTGAATGGAGCAGGGGTGGGTTCTAACTTACCTTGCCGCCGGTTCGCTTCCTCCTGCGCCCAGGGGTGGGTTCTAACCCACCTCGCTGCCGGTTCGCTTCCTCCCATGCCGCGTGGGTGCGCCCCGTGAGCATGCTTTGCGCGGCCGGCTGTGCATGCGCAGTGCCGAAAACTCGTCTTCTGTGCATGCGCATAAGCAAAAACCAGCAAAAAATTCCAAAAACAAAAAACAATCCAAAAAAAAGATGGCGGCATCCACAGACCGGCACTGATAGAACCGGCTCCGTGACATCACCACCAGTTTACTACCGGTTCTATAGAACCGGTGCAAACCGGGAGGAACCCACTTCTGATGTGGATCATTATAATGGAAAATACTTTATAACAAAAAAAGTAGGCTAACACATTTTATTAAAACACATG
>QLTV01002015.1:894423-923675 GCA_003457575.1 Thermophis baileyi
GGTGGGTTCTAACTTACCTCGCCACCGGTTCGCTTCCTGCTGCGCCGCGCGGCTCCCGCGCCGCAGGGCCACGCCTTGGCACGCGCATTGCGCAGTGCCGAAAACTCAGCAAAACAAGCAAAAAAAAAAAAGCAAAAAAAAGAGCCAAAAACAAGATGGCGGCGCATGCACAGTGCCAAAAACTCAGCTTCTGCAGATGTGCAGAAGCAAAAACCAGCAAAAAATTCCAAAAACAAAAAACAATCCAAAAAAAAGATGGCGGCATCCACAGACCGGCACTGATAGAACCGGCTCCGTGACATCACCACCAGTTTACTACCGGTTCTATAGAACTGGTGCGAACCGGGAGGAACCCACCTCTGGAATGGAGGCTTTTAGCTTCATGGCTTTTACAACCCTAACCTCTGTGGCTTACAAGTATTTAGCAAATCATGATTAAAAATTCAGTAAGCTACCAAAACTGAACGGCTGCTTTATTTAGCCATAGTTTTGAAATAGGTTTGTGGGTCTCCCACCCTTAAGAGAGTCAGAGAACCTGCTAAAAACCTGGTTCTTCTTCCAGGCCTTGGGACAAAGAGTGGTTACAAGATCCCCTTTAGTTATAGTGGCCTTATGGCTAGTGTGATCTGATCTTCCAGCCAGCCAGGAATTCGTAAGCTTTCAATTTATAAGCTGCCCTGAACTGACATGGAAATTTGGATAATTTATTTTATTTGTTTATATCCAGCCTTTATTATTTTTATAAACATCTCATGGCAATGAATACACCTACTTCGCCTTCCTCCTCTTATTTTTCCTACAACTATCCTGTGAAATGGGTTGGGCTGAGAGAGTGACTGTCACAAATTTGCCCAGCTGCCATCCATGTAGTACTAGAACTCACGGTCTTTGGGTCACCAAGCTGGCTTTCATGCCTAAGGCGAGATTAGAATTCAGCATCTCCTGCTGATTGGCTGAAAGTCACCCATCCTAAGAAAGGCAGGGTTAGAACTCACGGTCTTCCTGTTTCTAACCTGGGGCCTTAAATATTTAGACCAAGCTGGCTGTCCGATAAATAAAATAAGCCACATTTGGCTGATCTTCCTCATGATGATAGCTCTAGGTTTTAAAAAAGCACAGTGGCAAGATTCAAAAACAGCCTGGGGATTTTCACACAATATATCAAGGCACCCACTGATTTAGGATGGAGAGAATTAACTCTCTTAAACAAGAGTTAAGAACAACAAATGGAGTTCCAGATGACTGCAGGGGAACAAATGCATCTTCGAAAAAATGTCTACGGAGATTCTCAGTCATCCAGGTCATGGTTGCCCCAAAGGTGCTTCTTCAAAAGGCAACTGGAGTTCGTTTTTCCCTGAAGACATTTTGCTTCTCATCCAAGAAGCTTCTGCAGCTCTGAGGGAATGGTGGAGGATGGAAGTTTGTATATTCCTTGCAGTCATCTGGTCGTTAGTCCTCTCTCTGAGAGTCGTTGAGGCCACTTAGAAGTTTATCTGTGTTTATAGCACAAATGGGTGTGGAGCCTTCTTGGAACTGTTGAAAGGACTGTGTTCAGGGGTGGGTTCCAACTTACCTCGCTGCTGGTTTGCTCCCTCCCGCGCCGGGTGGGCGTGCCTTGTGGGTGCGCACGCGTTTCGCGCGCGCACGCATGCACAGTAACAAAAAATCCGGGAAAAAAAAAACAAAGCCAAAAAAAAAAGATGGGGACCGCATGCACAGTGCCGGAAGTCGGCTTCTGCGCATGCTCAGAAGGAAAAAAAAATTCAAAATAAATAAATAAATAAATAAATAAATAAAAAATTCAAAAAAAAGATGGCGGCCCCCACGGACCGGCACTGACCGATCCAGTTCGGTGACATCATCGTGACATCACCAGCGGGCAGCTACCGGTTCGGGAGAACCGGTCCAAACTGGGAGGAACCGACCCGACTGTGTTGTAGACAGGAGATAGATGATGTCGTATCTCTCCCCCTCTGTTGCGAGAGGGCTGTTCGATCTTAATATAAATGGCCTCTTTGACCCCTCTTTCAAACCAGCGCTCCTCTCTGTCCAGAATGTGGACTCAATGACTCTCAGAGAGAGTACTAATGACCAGATGACTGCAAGAATATAAATCCTTCCGTCCTCCGCCGTTCAGTCAGAATGGAAAGAAGCTTCTTGGATGAGAAGCGAAACGTCTTCAAGGAAAAACAAAGTCCAGATGCTTTTTGAAAAAGCCCCTTTGGGACATCTTCGAAAAAGGTGACAAGGCCAACCAACTTTAGACCAATCAGTCCAGATGTGATAATTACATTGAGAGCTAATGTCTCCCACAGCAGGAAACCGCCAGTTATGTCAACAGCCAACTGTCGCCTACTAGAGTGGAGTCCACAGGGAGGACACGGAGAGAGCCAGAGTGATGCAAGCATTGTCATAGCATCGCAACACACACCCCTTTTGTGTGTGTGTGTGTGTGTGTGTGTGTGTGTGTGTGTGTGTGTGTGTTGCAGCACTGCCTCTATAAGCCTAAGAGAACCAGTCCTTGCAGTAACTCTGCAACCATGATTTCATCATTCTTGAAACCAGGACACACCATTGGCCTCACCTTAAGCCCGAGAAAGGCAAAGAAAAGTGCTTGTTAACACTTTGGGAACGGTGGAAGAAAGCAGCGTCGTATAGGTAGTCCTCGACTTACGACAGTTTGTTTAGTGACCATTCGAAGTTACAACAGAAAAAAGTGACCTATGACCATTTTTCAGTTACGATCTTTGCAGCATCCCCGTGTTCAAAATTCAAACGCTTGGCAATTGACTCATATTTATGACGGTCGCAGTGTCCCGGGGTCATGTGATCCCCTTTTGTGACCTTCTGACAAGCAAAGTCAAGGGGGAAGCCAGATTCTTTTAACAACCATATTACTAACTTAACAACTGCGGTGATTCACTTAAGAACTGTGGCAAGAAAGGTCGTAAAAGGAAGCAAAACTCGCTTAACAACTGCTTCGTTTAGCAACAGAAATTTTGGGCTCAATGGTGGTCGTAAGGCGAAGACTACTTATAGTTGACTGAGAAAGGATATGAGTCAGCAGGGTGATGTAAGTGACAATTCAAGCTGCATCAACAGGAATATCATTTTCAACTTGCGGGAACTTTACTGGTCCACTATTTTTCTTTGGATTCCATCCCAAGTCCTGGATCCGGTTCTGGGCAGAGCATTTAACGAGAAATTCAAAGAACAGATTCAGAAAAAAAGGTAATGAAGATGATTAAGCCCTATGAGGAAAGAGCCGGGTAATAGCCTTGAGAAAAAGGTGACTAAGGATGGGTACAAGAAACACCCTTCAAAGTCTAGAACAGTTCATGTTCCAGACTGCAGACCATGGAACCAGGGAATTAAATTACAAGGGGGCAAACAGACATGTTCTTAGTGTGCTATCAAGGATTTCTCTCTTTCTTCTTGTGCTAGTAATTTCCTTCCTTCCTTCCTTCCTTCCTTCCTTCCTTCCTTCCTTCCTTCCTTCCTTCCTTCCTTCCTTCCTTCCTTAGGATTCTTTTTTTTTCGCCATGTATATGTATATATTCGAACTAGACTGTGATGTTTTTCTGTGTCATATATGTGTGTGTAGGTGGGTATATGCATAATAGTTATCTTTTGAGGGCTGAACGCAACAAAATTTTATTTTACTGTCTGCTGATCAGTGTACATTTAAAGCCACAATAACGTTTCTGCTCTGTTCTATTCTGTTCTAATTTGCAGCTCAGGGTTGAACTGTGGGGTTTTTGGTACTCTCTGAGCTTGGGGGCTTTCATGCAGATGTCTCATTTACCAATCTAGGCAGTATCATCAGTGCACTGATGATGTTACCTAGTTTGATAATGAAAGGTCTGCAAGAAATCTATCAAGCTCAGAGAGCACCAAAGATCCCATTTAGGGTCCTCCATTGAAATTCTGTGTAGTTCAGGGCCCATAAAATGATTTACACAAAGCATGGCTAAACCCCACAAGTTCACTTCCATCAGAGGTTATATTGGTCATTTTAAAAAAAAAAGGTTTGGAGAGATTCATGGAAGGTCAGGCTTAAGTAGGGTGACTGCTACCGTGTTTCCCCGAAAATAAGACCCGGTCTTATATTTTTTTGCCACCAAAAAAGGCACCAGGTCTTATTTTTTGGTGTCTTCCACTGACTCACCTTGTGGCGGTGGCACCGACAGCCCCGCGCAGCAGGAGCCCGCTGCCGGCCCACTTCTGCGGCCACTTGCGTGCATCGCCCCCGGCCTCTGTTTCGCTGTCAGAGGCCTTCAGGATCGATCCAGAGCTCTGTTATCGGCTGCAGAGGGCTTTCCGGAAGGACCTCCGACGGCGAAATGGAGGCCGGTGGCGACGCACGCGTCAATCCGGACCTCGTTTCTTGGTTGCAGAGGCCTTTCCAGAAGGTCTCTGACAGCAAAAGAGGCCAGGGGCGACACGCACATGTGGCGGCAAGCAGCCGCAGAAGAAGTGGACCGGGAAGGCAAGGCAGGTGTCGGGGTGTGCAAGGCCTGGTAAGTAGGGCAGCTCCACCACCCCCATCCCTACCCTAGCTTAATTTTTACCCATGCGCCTCGCTCCATCCCTTGCACCCCGGAGTGGGCAGGGTTTTAATTAGGGCTTATTTTGGGGGGAGGGTAGGGCTTATATTGGGCGCACATGTAAAAAATCAAGCTAGGACTTACTTTCGGGGTAGGTCGTATTTTCGGGGAAACCCGGTACTAGCTTGATCCGTGTTTGTTTATTTCTTTATTTTACTTTGCTTCTATGCTAGCCAGTCCCACAAAGGCAGCTCCACCTGAATCATAAGCTGCTTTCCCCAAACATCAGCTGTTAGAGAGAAATACTGAACAATGGTTATTGGCCACCGATCCAGGTTTATGATGAACCTTGGTAGATTTAGCAAAGGACAGCTTACTTTTTAACTGGGTTTGAACAATTTGTCAGTGGTCTGTTGGATCCATCACAGGCAATGCTGGATGCATAATTCAACATCAATTTGACAGCATATTTATACAGTGGGTAGCTTTTTTTAAAAAAAAATCAATGTAAATTTCATCGCTTCCCGTTGAGTGTTCAGAACGAAGTTAACTATGCAACTAACTGAATTGGGTTCATGGTTTATGGAGAAAGACACATTTAAATACTTTGGTGATGGATTCTTTGGTGATGAGCCGCGGTGGCGCAGTGGTTAGAGTGCAGTACTGCAGGCTACTTCTGCTGACTGCCGGCTGCCAGCAGTTTGGCAGTTCGATTCTCACCAGGCTCAAGGTTGACTCAGCCTTCCATCCTTCCGAGGTGGGTAAAATGAGGACCCTAGAGAGGGCTGTAAAAGCACTGTGAAGCAGTATATAAGTGCTATTGCTATTGCTATTCTTGACTGGATGGGAGAGAACTATCCTGTTTCCCCCAAAATAAGACATCCCCTGATAATAAGCCCAATCGGGCTTTTGAGTGCATGGCAATAAGGCCAAGCGCTTATTTCAGGGTTCAAAAAAATATAAGACAGGGTCTTGTTTTCGGGGAAACACGGTAAATGAGGATGGTGAAGAAAGAATCAATCTATTGATTAATAAGGACCAGAAACGATGCCACAATACCTCTCAGGAAATCTGACCCATTATCCTTTTCACTTGCTCAGATATGGAGGTCAAGCAATTGGACAAGAGGGCTTCTGGCCAAAGCTTCGAAGTGATTTTGAAGTCCCCCTCTGACCTGTCTCCGGAGAGCCCCATCCTCTCCTCTCCCCCCAAGAAGAGGGACCTGTCCCTGGAGGAGCTGCAGAAGCGATTGGAAGCTGCCGAAGAGAGAAGGAAGGTAAGGGGAAGTCTATAATAGTTCAGGCATTTCTGGCTGATACTTCCCCAAATTTATCTTCAGACAAATTCTCACAATTCCCTGGTTGCAGCTAAAAAAAAATCATGTGCAGATGAATACCTGGAGAAATCCTTGGGATCCTAGGCCTCAAAGTTCTCCGAAATGCTGTATGTACGCAGGCAGAAAACTGACCAAGAATTTCCAATCAAAATTATATATAAGTTTCTACTGTTTGATCATTAAATGCTTAACAATTCAGAAAGAAGAGAATATTGGTAGCTCAGGGCTGAACTGTAGCATCCTTGGTGCTCCCTGAGCTGGATTGTTTGCTTGCAGACATTTCATTACCCAAGTAGGTTACATCATCAGTGCTAGAAGGAAGTAGGGGAGGAGGAGCAGGAGGAGGAGCAGGAGGAAGAAGAGGAAGAGGAGGACTGTGGTGTTCTTGGTACTCTCTGAGCTTGGTTGTTTTCTTGCAGATGTTTCATTATCATAACTAGGTAACATCTTCAGTGCTAGAAGGGAGTGGGGTTTGTGAGGAGGAGGAGGAGGAGGAGGAGGAGGAGGACGGTGGAGTCCTTGGTGGTCTCTGAGCTTGGTGGTTTTCTTGCATATGTTTCATGACCCAACTAGGTAGCATCATCAGTGCTAGGACATTACCAAAGTAGGTTATATCATCAGTGCTAGAAGGGAGTGGGGTTGGAGGAGGAGGAGGACGACGATGACAACTGTGGGGTCCTTGGTAGTGTTTGAGCTTGATTGTTTTCTTGCAGACATTTCACTACCAAACTAGGTAACATCATCAGTGCTAGAAGGGAGTGGGATTTGCTTTTTTGTGTATACAGTATACAAGTAGCTTGCCTTGTCAGTGTTGGTGGGAATGTTCTCAGTGGTTCCTTGATTAGGAGGAAAACCAAAACAATGCACAAGCACACACATACTATATGTATATGAATGCTCGATGGCTGGCTGGGGAATTCTGGGAGTTGAAGTCCACGGGTCTTCAAGTCGCCAAGTTTGGAGACCCCTGCTCTACAGCAAGTCAAGGACTACCAGTCCTGTGATCTAGGAGAGCCAGGTGTTGTGATTGACTCCCAGGCTTAAAAAAAATTCCATGGGAATGGTGCTGCTGTTTGGGACAGCTTCCCAGACCGCTGGCAACTCAAGAGCTCCTGAATCGCCTCTGCTTTTATGGGTTTTCTTCCAGAACCAGGAAGCTCAAGTCCTGAAGCAGCTTGCAGAGAAGCGCGAACACGAGCGGGAAGTGTTACACAAGGCTCTGGAAGAGAACAACAACTTCAGCCGGCTGGCTGAGGAGAAACTCAACTACAAGATGGAGCTCAGCAAGGAGATCCGCGAGGCTCACCTAGCTGCCTTGAGGGAGCGACTCCGCGAAAAGGTAAGCGCGCCGACAAATCCCAGCAGGTCATGTCTTTGATCCTAAGCCGCCCCCATTGTGAGGGTGCGGGTAACGCACAAGAATAACGACAAAAGATTAAATCACAGCAATGTATGAGCCGCAGTGGCGCAGTGGTTAGAGGGCAGTACTGCAGGCGACTTCTGCTGACTGCTGATTGCCAGCAGTTTGGCAGTTCGAATCTCACCAGGCTCAAGGTTGACTCAGCCTTCCATCCTTCTTCTCAACCATTAAAGGAGAATATTTGTAGCTCAGAGGGGTCCTTGGTGCTCTCTGAGCTTGGCTGTTTTCTTGCAGACAGTTTGGGAAATGAAACGTCTGCAAGAAAACTACCAAGCTTAGAGAGCACCAAGGACCCCTTTTCTCAATCATACCCAACACGCTTTGTTGAATTTGAACTTTTAAGATGCGTGGACTTCAACTTCAACATGACTGGCTGGGGAATTCTGGGAGTTGAAGGCCATGAATCTTAAAATTGCCAGTGTTGAGAAAAAAACACGTTCTATGATAGCAGGAGGTATGTTTCCTGCCCTCTCTTCCTCCCCCAACTTTCCATTCACTGTCCTATGGGAGTACAGTCAGTCCTCAACTTAATGACCGTTCAAAGTTACAGAAAAAAGGGACTTCTGACCTTTTTTCACACTTACGTCCATTGCAGCATCCCCATGGTCAGGTGATCAAAATTCAGACGCCTGGCAACTGACTCATATTTATGACGGTCGCAGTGCCCCGGGGTCACGTGACCCCCTTTTGCAACCTTTTGACAAGCCAAGTCAACGGGGAAGCCAGGTTCACTTAACAACCGGGTTACTAACTTATCAACTGCGGTGATTCTCTTAACAACTGTGGCAAGGAAATGGGGCAAAACTCACTTAACAACTATCTCGCTTAGCAACAGAAATGTTCAGCTTGATTGTGGTCGTACGTCGAGGACTACCCGTAATAGAATAGAATAGAATAACAGAGGTGGAAGGGACCTTGGAGGTCTTCTAGTCCAACCCCCTGCTTAGGCAGGAAACCCTACACCACTTCAGACAAATGGTTATCCAACATCTTCTTAAAAACTTCCAGTGTTGGAGAATTCACAACTTCTGGAGGCAAGTTGTTCCACTGATTAATTGTTCTAACAGTCAGGAAATTTCTCCTTAGTTCTAAGTTGCTTCTCTCCTTGATTAGTTTCCATCCATTGCTTCTTGTTCTACCCTCAGGTGCTTTGGAGAATAGTTTCACCATCTCTTTTTTTTACTGCACTCTTTCCAGAGTCTCCACATCCTTTTTACATTGTGGCGACCAAAACTGAATGCCGTATTCAGTTTTGTTGTTTGTATAATGTTTGTCAAGATGGGCAATCCTGCCACCGAGGTGTTTATCCCTGCAAACCATTGTGCTGCGTTCACACCTGTTATCACCTCTGTGTTTTTCAGGAACTGCACGCAGCCGAAGTTCGCCGAAACAAGGAACAACGGGAAGAGATTTCTGGATAAGTGGCTTTTCTACACAGCTGGCATCTGCTTCCTAATAACTAACCCACCGATCCCAACTTCTTCTTCTTTAAAAAAAAAAATTTTTTTTTGTCTAGACAGGGCAACATCCGTTTTCTTTTCGTTTTCCCCCTTTTCCCCCTGCCCTCCGGTGTACGAGCTCCATGTCTTTCTCCTCTCTGTATCTTTTAACCTGGAGGTTCATAGAGACCTCCCAGCCGACTAGCCATTAGTTGAACCTTGAATATAGCATCCATCAAATCAGCTTTTTCCTTTGGGCTGTTCGGAACAAAACGCAAACCATTTAACGCACAAGAACGAAGGGAACGCTTTTGCGAGGTGTTTGGCCACGCTGCGAAAGGCTGCTTCTCTATGAACCCCCATCGGTCTGATTATTCGCCCCTGCCCCCCAATCCCTCCTTCCCCCAGCCAAGGAGACTGGTAAAAGAGGACTCTTCCCCTGTCAAGGCCTATCTCACACACCCTATGCTGAAGGAAGACATCTTGAGTTAAGTGCACGCTGCAAACGGAAAAAAGCAACTTTCTATTTGCAAACGGGGGGATGGTACGCACACATCCAAACAGCTATTTGTGGTGGTTTCTTCTTCTTCCTCCTTCTTCTTCTTAGCAATAGCAATAGCACTTAGACTTATATACCGCTTCATAGTGCTTTACAGCCCTCTCTAAGCGGTTTACAGAGTCAGCCTATTGCCCCCAACAATCTGGGTCCTCATTTTACCCACCTCGGAAGGATGGAAGGCTGAGTCAACCTTGAGCCGGTGAGATTTGAATCGCCGAACTGCAGCTAGCAGTCAGCTGAAGTAGCCTGCAGTGCTGCACTCTAACCACTGCGCCACCTCGGCATGTTTGCCTGAGAGGGGGAAAAAAAAATCTTACGAGGCCCCTGCTTTCTTGGTGAGGAAAGTTACGACTGGATAGTTGACGGTTTTGATTAAGAGACACCCTTTTTGCTTTCTTGATTGATTTACAGGAAAGGGAAGGTTCATTTCAGAGGCTTGAGTTTGAAGAGGACGTTTAAAACAACAACAGCAACCCCAAAGAGCAGGCATTAAATGTTGCCCTATCCAACCTCAAACCTAATTCGGCTTTTAGACTGAATGGTGCGACCCAGATTGTTGGGGGACAATAGGCCAACTCTGTAAACCGCTTAGAGAGGGCTGTAAAGCACCGTGAAGCGGTATATAAGTCTAGGCGCTATTGCTATTTTCCAGTCTCTCTCTCTCCAGGTTTAAGGACCGCGGGACAGCAGTGTCACTGGGTGTGATGTGTGGTCATCGGCATCGCACAGCAGGAAAGGGGCTTGGCCAGAGAGCGGCCAACGAGATCTCGGCTAAACATTGTCTCTGGAGATGTTAAGCTGATTTTTCTCTAAAGAGGGAAAGGGTCTCGTTTGAAGCTCCGCCTTGCCTTGCCCGGGCCTACTAGCTATATTTTCAAAGAGGTCGACATGGATTGAGATTCCTTGAGCATTTAGAGTGTGAAAAGTCTTTTCTGCCTGAGGAATTGAGGAATTTGTGACCATCAGAAAGAGAGACCCTAGAAAGAGGGATAGAGTTAAGATCACGTGAAATGTTAAGTACCACTTTATAATGCCTCGGGTGAAACTCCATTGTTTTGTTTTGTAGTAAAAGATATAAGAACGGTCTCAGTTAAGTAGAGGGGGGGGGCTGTCTCAAAGAAAGGATTGAGAAACATAAAGAAAACGGGTGAAGTTGCAGCATAACAGAATGCTAAAGGGAGGAAATGTTTTGACAGTCTCCCTATCAAAAGTAGAAGTGTTTTAGGCACGTGTCATTTTGAATCGTTGAAAAAGACAGTAAGAGCTGATTGTCCCTTTATTTTTATTTTTTTCAAACTGGATCAGGCGAATCCCCGATTTGGAATGGCAAAATATATGCCAGCATCCATCAAGTGATCACTGTTACTCCCCCCCCCCCGTTTACAGATCATCTTTCAGTTTGCAATAATAATAATAATAATCATAATAAACACCAAGAGAATAAAAGGCTTATTTAAATTGCAGGGAAAGTGCCAGGAAAAACCCACAGATGGTCGTCCCAGTTTTGTCAGTTCCCAAATGTCTGGTGTGGATATAGGTCTTATGAAGGCAGGCTGTTTTAATATACAGAAGTTTCTAGTCCCCATGGCGGGTGTCTAATTCAGCCGAAGCAACCCGTCAAATATCAGAGCGAGTGTTGTTTCCAACAGACCTTCCCAGGGCTTGTATCCACGACATTTTAACCCAAATATAAAGAGGAATTTTTCCAGAGGGTTGGCAGTGTGTTGGGTGAAATGGGAGAGAGCTAGTATTAATTTAATATTCTGGCAAGTTGGCCTCTGAGTGGTGTTGGCAAATTGGTCAGCCTGGCCTGTTGGATGGCTGTGAGATTAGAACTCTTTGGTTAGTGAATTATGATGTAGGGATGGTAATATTATCTGTGTTTCTCAACCTTGGGCACTTTAAGACGGGTGGACTTCAACTCCCAGAATTCACCAGCCAGCATGGCTGGCTGGGGAATTCTGGGAGTTGAAGTCCGCTTGTCTTAAAGCAACCAAGGTTTGGAAACATTGCTAGTAGGTTGATTCACATCACTGTCATTAACATCACCACTAACACCCAGGGGGGGAAAAATCAGTTCTGAGTTGTATTTTAGTACAGATTATCCTCTTGGATCAGACCAGGTTTCATCTTAGTTCAGCGTTATCTTTCTCCCAGATGTTCACAAGGAAGTGGAGACTGAAATTCTCCCCTTGTTGGCTCCTTTGCAATTGGTATGTGGAGGCACTTGACCTCTAACCTGGAGATAAGACAATCCTCAAGACCAGAGGTTGTGGGTGCTTCATCACTGGAGGTTTTTAAGAAGAGATTGGACAGCTGTTTGTCAGAAATGGTATGGGGTCTCTTGCTTGAGTAGGGGGTTGGACTAGAAGACCTCTGAGGTCCCTTCCAACTCTGTTATTCTGTACCTCTGGATAGACCAGTTCTCCATTAATTTTTTTCCCATTCTCTTTGAAAGACATCCAAGTTAGTGGCCACCTCCATATCTTTTCATAATTCAACAGATTTATTAGGCACTGTGGTTGGCAAAAGGCAGCTTCCTTTTTCCCTTTCCTGACCTTTTGTTTAAGTAGTTAAAAGTAATTCCTATTGAGCTTAAATATTACTTCATTTGATTAGGGTTAATATTTAATATTATAGGGTTCTTCTGTGTCCATAGGTTTCAGTCTCAGTATTCCCAAGTCTACAGATCAGGTTTCATTTTCTAAGCCAAATGATTTTGGGAAGGCAGGAACCAAGCTCTAGGTATCTGCAAAAGTGTCACCTTTCAGTGCCCTTGCTCAGAAGAGAGACAAGAAAGAAAGAAAGAAAGAAAGAAAGAAAGAAAGAAAGAAAGAAAGAAAGAAAGAAAGAAAGAAAGAAAGAAAGAAGGAAAGAGAAAGAAAGAAAGAAAGAGAGAGAGAGAGAGAGAGAGAGAAAGAAAGAAAGAAAGAAAGAAAAAGAAAAAAAAAGAAGGAAGGAAAAAAGGGAAGAAGGAAGGAAAGACTTCTAAACAAAAACTATAATTCTCACACCTTTCCCATGTAATTCCCATGCATATTTTCTTAGCATTAGTAAAAAAAAAAAGAAAGAAGGAAGGAAGGAAGAAAGGAAGGAAGAAAGGAAGGAAGGAAGGAAGGGAAGATGGAGGGAGGGAGGGAGGAAAGAAAGAAAGAAAGTTATTTAGTTAGTTATTTAGTTTATGGTGCCAGCCTCCTGAAGAGAAGAAAAGAGGCCAAGATAGGTTTTGATATTGCTGTGCTAAACTAACATACTGGTTAGACTTACTTATGCTGGTGACATTTTGTGCCACCACCCCAAATTTCTGTGATTTATGCTTTTCTTCCTTGTAAATAACCAATGCAAATCCAATATTAGCATTTTTGGTCTCGAGAGTCTGTATAACGCAAATAATATCAATGCAGCATCAAAATCCCAGCTTTGGAGGATACTTGTGGTAGGGTTCAAACTGTCTCAGCTAGAACTCTTTTGCCTACCACTGTCAGAAATATTAGGAAAGACAGAGGTCTCCAAGCGTGGCAACTTCTAAGATTTGTGGACTTCAACTCCCAGAATTCCTCAGCAAGCCAGGTAGATGAATCAGGGCTGAATTGCTGTGAGACATCTTCCTGTATTCTTTTGCAGTTTTCCCAGGGAAAAGGTGGCAGGAGAACCCCATATTCTCCAAGCCATGGACAGATTCCTGGAGAACCATCCATCCATCAATCTTATAGGCTTTCAATTGCATAAAATAATGTTGTTTGAGCTTGGCTGCCAACAACAGCTCGAAGGGATTCCAAAAATCCAAAATTAGTACATAAGGAGGTTGTAATATTGCAAGTCTGCGGCCAACTTAGTTGATGTAACTGAAATTGTCTTGAACCCTCCAGAAATAAAATGAAAGTTATGATCAAATGCTCAAGCAGAACAATCCTTTACTTTCTTTCCACTTTCAAACCGATGGATAACGTGGCTGTCCTTTTCATCTTCTGTCTGGGGATGATGTCAAGAAAATATTCCTGCTTCCAAAAGGGTTGGCTTCATTTTTGAGGCGGTTATCAACAATGAAAAAAAAAAATAACAAAGGGGACTCTTTCATATCTTTTCCTAATGGAGTCCAATGTTTTATCTGAAGATTTTTGGGGGTTTTATCCCTCAAAAATTTTATCTGAAGATTTTTACTTCCTGCAAGTTCCAACAGGATTTCCCTGCGTCATCAAATGGTACCCAATTCCTTATTATATTGTTGTGAAGGCTGGCTGATATTTCTTCAGTTATTGATTTCTAAAAATTATCGGTGGCCCGATAGCAGCAACTCTCAGGGCGAGATACACTAAATGTAGCTAAAAATATTTTTAGAATTTTTTTTTTTTTTGAAAAGCTAATTAACAGCCAAGGAACAACAGAGGTGTCAATATTGTATTGCCTGCCTGAAAGGCTGTGCTTAACACTTCTGTGACCATCTCTTCAAAATAGCAGGTACAATAAAGATTTTGCACTGTAACGTCCTCTCCCCTAATAAACTGATCCCGATTGATAAAATACGAAACAAATGCCAAAGTATCACTGATCCACTATGACCATGTTTGACCTATATTGGCCCTAGATGCCAAAACAGCCAAAGTATCTATCTATCTATCTATCTATCTATCTATCTATCTATCTATCTATCTTCTATCTATCTATCCTTCTATCTATCTATCTTCGAGATATTTATTGAATTAGATGCTGACCTGACTTTGGAATGCTAAATTATACCCCAATGCCAACTTCCTGAATCGTGTATGTGTGTATTCTCTTTGTGTAACTAATACCTAATCCCAGTGGTGAAATCTAAAATTTTTTCCTACCGGTTCTGTGGGCGTGGCTTGGTGGGGTCATGTGACTGGGTAGGCGTGGCTATGTAGTCATGTGACTGGGGGATCAAAAGACAGAAACTCACTTTAACAATGTCCTGCTGGAGCAGGGTTGGACTAGCCCTGGATTATCCTCTGAAGCTGCATTTAGTGCAAGGTTTGTAGTCCTTCCTTCCTCTCCTTTTCCCCTCCCTCCCTCCCTCCCTTTTTCTTTCTTTCTTTCTTCTTCTTTCTTCTTTCTTTCTTTCTTTCTTTCTTTCTTTCTTTCTTTCTTTCTTTCTTTCTTTCTTTCTCTCTCTCTCTCTCTCTTTCTTTCTTTCTTTCTTTCTTTCCACCCCCTACCCCCCATTTTTGGCCTAGCAAGCTTCAGGGAAGCCTGCTGGGAGCAAAAACGGACCCCACCCCACCCCACCCAATTTTTGGCCTACACCCCCCCTTTTTGGCCTAGCAGGCTTCAGGGGGAAAAAAAGTTCTGAAGATCAGCTGTGCGACGTGTGATCGTCGGAACTTTTTTTTTTTTTAACTTTTTTTAGTATTTTTTTACTACCAGTTCGGGCGAACCAGCCCGAACCGGTAGCATTTCACCCCTGCCTAATCCTAGTCTGGGGTATTTCCACGTTTCGTTTGGTTCTAAGTTCTCCTGAATCTCTAAAGCTCTCTGTCTTTGCAGCCTCTGGTTAGATCTCTGTTGTGGCTTTCCAGGCACCAGATCTAAACAGTATGTGGGAAAGATCTTGGGAGACAGGACAAAGAGATGCTGCCTAGGGAACAGTCAAGATAAGAGACAGCTGAGCCCTCCGCTGCATAACGGGTAGAGAAAGACTCAAGAAGAAGGGAGCCTTCCCAGCTTCTCCAGCTGTAAAAGAGACGGGGGGAGAACTGTACTTTCAGACTTACAAAATTCTGTTAATGTAGCTTTGCAATAAGCCAGTTCATCCGGTTATGATTCCCGTCTGGTCCACCTGGTAAGGCTGACCCCAGGATATGGCGTTTCCAGAACCGATTTGCCATTTTGTAAATTGTGAATAGTGTCACTTTGGGGATGCTCGTGAATTCTCGGTCTTCTCTAGATTCTGTGCCTTTGGACAGGGCAGGAATTCTTATCTTTAGAATAGGGGGTCTCCAAATATGGCAAACTTTAAGACTTGGGGGATTTTAAGTCCCCAAGTCTTAAAAGTTATCAAATTTGGAGACCTTTGCTTTAGAATTCAGAAACGGGATGAACGTTTGTCAAGAAAGATTGCTCGGGAGCATCCTGATGAAGGGTGAGGGAAACTAGGTATGTCTCACCAGAGACTACGTTTACGCAGCCATATCAGAACCGTTGTTCTTCTCAGACGGATAGAAAAAGTATAGCTTGTTGTCCGAAACTGAAACGGCCTCAGGGACTGATGGGCAAGGAGGGAAGAATGGTATCATGGAAAGAACATTCAAGAAATCTTTGAAGAAAAGAGGGCAATTCCCACGGATCACCTGTAGCATATAGGAAAGGTAAAACACACAGGCAAATTAGTTAGTTAGACAAAGGTGAATGTTCTATCCCAGAGGTCTTCAAACTTGGCAACTTTAAGACTTGTGGACTTCAACTCTTCAGAATTCTGGGAGTTGAAGTCCACAAGTCTTAAAGTTGCCAAGTTTGGAGACTCCTGTTCTATCCACTGAACGGATCAAGGAAGACAGACAAACAGCTGGAAGTCAGGTTCACTGGTTTACTTTCCTCAATACATAAAATATCCAGCCTGGCATTCATAAAAGAAGTCCTGAGCAAGCATTTTATCTTCGCATCCAAAGAAAAGGGCCATGATGCTGCAAAGAATTTTTAGTTGACTTAGAAAAAAGGGAAGAGCCATTGACGGCGTCAGTCAAGGTCAAGAGATACCGTAATATGCCTGGGAACAGGATAGAAGAACTGGGTTCAGGGGTGGGTTCCTCCCGGTTCGGACCGGTTCTCCTGAACCAGTAGCGGCCCGCTGGTGACATCACGATGACATCACCGAACCGGATCGGTCGGTGCCGGTCCGTGGGGGCCGCCATCTTTTTTTTGAATTTTTTTTGAATTTTTTTTTTCCTTCTGAACATGTGCAGAAGCCGACTTCCAGCACTGTGCATGCGGTCGCCATCTTTTTTTCGGCTTTGTTTTTTTTAAAAACAAAATTCGGATTTTTTGTTACTGCGCGAGGCGCGCCCACGTGGCGCGGGAGGGAGCGAACCGGCAGCGAGGTAAGTTGGAACCCACCCCTGACTGGGTTCAAAAGTTCTAGTTAATCAATCAGTTCTAGGAACAATCATTGGTGAAAGCACCGGCCTATAAAGCAGAATTGTTTTATCTGCATTTGATATATTTAAAATGCTTAAATAGAGTTAAATAAATTCTAAGGGAAAGTAGAATTGCCTGTAAAAGTCATCATCCAGGTGGGAACGGTTTCTGTTGTAAGCCGCCCGGAGTCCCTCGGGAGTTGGGCGGCATAGAAATTTAAATAATAAATAAATAAATAAATAAACGGTGAAAATGTCTGCAGGATGATGGTGACGATAGTCTTAGTTGGTGTGATGCTGTGAGTTTGTGTGGTGTGTAATTCGGATTTGCTGTAAATTTAGGTTTTAGTATTCTAACAATTGATGTTTTTATTTCAATGTTGACAACAATCAGAAACGCTGTTAGTCAGGAGTGCAAGCAAAACGGTGAAGCATTCCTGCTTGCAGTTATTCATTTGAGGTCAGGAAAGTAGTAAATTAGACAGAAAATTGGAAGCTAGCTTTCAAGTAAGATGAGAGACTGAATTGAGTATAGCTGTGGAAAGAAAAGAAAAGCTGTTTGCTTCTCATTTTAAGGAATATTCATTTAATCTAAACCCACAATTGGACATTTTGGTATATGTTTGAATTGTGCTGGCAGAACCCCCTTCAGAAGTAAGAAAATTGATACCACACTGCTAACATTGGTTAATTTTCATTATAATTGATTTTCAACGTTGACTTTCTACATCTTAGCGTGTTGCACAAATTTATTTATTTACTTAAGAGAATTTACATGGCCTCCTGCTCACTTTCAGTGACTCTAGGTGGCTTATAAAAATAACATAGACTGTTTGATTGGTTTAGAGTAGGGCTACCAGTTCTGGTAGCTACCAGGCTACCAGTAGGGCTACCAGTTTTCCTGGGCTCCAACATCACCACAGATGGGGACCACAGCCAAGAAATTAAAAGACGCTTGCTCCTGGGGAGGAAAGCCATGGCAAAGCTAGACAGCATACTAAAAAGCAGAGACACCACCCTGCCAACAAAAGTGCGTATAGTCGAGGCTATGGTTTTCCCAGTTGCAATGTCTGGCTGTGAAAGTTGGACCATAAGAAAGGCTGAGCGCCAAAGAATTGAGGCCTTTGAACGATGGTGCTGGAGAAGACTCCTGTGAGTCCCTTGGACCGCAAGGCGATCAAACCGGTCAGTCCTAGAGGAGATCAACCCTGACTGCTCTTTAGAAGGCCAGATCCTGGAGATGAAACTCAAATACTTTGGCCACCAAATGAGAAGGAAGGACTCACTGGAGAAGAGCCTAATGCTGGGAGGGCATTGAGGGCAAAAGAAGAAGGGGACGACAGAGAATGAGGTGGCTGGATGGAGTCACTGAAGCAGTCGGCGTGAGCTTAAATGGACTCCAGAGGATGGTAGAGGACAGGAAGGCCTGGAGGAACGTTGTCCATGGGGTTGCGATGGGTCAGACACAACTTCACAACTAACAACAACCATTTCTGCATGTCAAAAATCCAGCCAACCACTAAGTAGTAGCAAAAACTCTCTTTTACTATCACCTAGTGGTTCCCTGGGTGTTTGCAACCCTGGTTTATGGTTTCATATATTGCGAAAACTCAGAAAATGGACTAGTTAAGGTAAACTGTGTTCTGAAAAACTGCCCCCTTATTTTGATTAATGGTTGTGTTCACACAATGCTTATCTTTTCTGTGCCACAATTGCTGGCTGCCAGCCAGCCAGAGAGATAGGCACCCGGATGCCTGCCATAATCCAGTGATAGGCAAAACTTTTTGAGTCTTTTAACTTGTATCTTAAGACGGCAAGTGTGGTCCACAGGTTTAGCACAGGTCAAGACCAGGAATCCAATAAGCAACTGACAAAATCCAGGATAAAAGAAAGGAGACACACACAGTAAGGTGGAATCCACAGCAAGATAGTTGGCTCAAAAATTTGGATTTTCAGCCTCTGCACCCAGGGAGCAAGGCCGATAAATCCACCCTGCAGAGGAGGTGCTCCAACACTGGAGGTTTTTGGATAAAAATTTGTCTGAAATGCTACAGGATTTCCTGCTTGAGCAGAGGATTGGACTAGACGACCTCCAAGGTCCCTTCCCATTCTGTTATTCTCCACCCCTTCCAGAGCTGTGGCAATGGACTCTTCTGCTGTTTGTTTCTTGGCGTGTTTCTCAGATCTAAGGAGCTTTATCACATCTCTGCTTAGGACTGGGTGGCTGGACTGGAGGGTCTTGAGAAGGGGTCAGTGAGGGCAGGCAAGGGGTCGTGTGGGCTTGCTGGATCTGCCTTATGGGTCTGGGACGTCACCAGTAGTGGAATCACCCACCCCAGGTCTATTGCCTCTAGATGTCCCGGCTTCACTTCATCCCCATCTTTATTGAGAGTATGTCCAGCAGTCCAGACCATTAACCAGACAGCTACAAACCTAGCAGCTGTGTTTGCACAACGTGGGAAGCCTGGTTGTGTGTTTGTGCAATGTCCCTTTAGCATGTTGTGCAAACTCATCTCCTTTCGTTAGCATGGCGTTCAGCGTCCTTTGCAATCCCAGAAAACGAATCAATTCAGTAAGAAGGTTAAGCACGTTTGTGAAAGTAGCCAAAGAACGGGAAAAATCTGGAGGAACATTTGAAAAGAGGGGATTCAACAGCAGGTGAGGCAGAAAATGGGATCATCTCTTCGAAGGAAGGAAGGAAGGAAGGAAGGGAGGAAGGGAGGGAGGGAGAAAGGCTAAGTGAGGTATTTTGAAAGCTTTCGCTCCATCTAACCTCCTAGAAAAACAGAGGAGCTAATCTGGTTCCTAGGATATCAGGGCAAGGTGCTGTTTTAATGAGAGGATATCCAGCTCTGTGGGAGCTTTCTCGTCTTCCTAATTCCACACGATATCTGGAGGCATTGAGGTGCAAAATTATGGGAAGATGTAGAGCCCAGATTAATGTATGGCTCTTCCAAGGTATGTCTTGTGGAGTTCAATGGGATTGAGTGTAGGATTACAGGCTAAGGGGGTAGATTTATATGCCTCCGCTTTTGCTACTCGATAGCTGTTCACAAAAGGAAGAATTGGCCCAACTGAAAAATATATTTAAATGTTGTGGATGTGTTTGTGATGTTAGAGCTGATGTTGTGCGCACAGAAGTCACAATATTGTGTTTCAATCGAATCAGAAACGATGGGTGGATTAGCCTTCAGCATCCTTCTCCTACCTAATCACTTTGAAATACACTGGTTTGGACCAGTATTTCCCAACCTTGGCAACTTTAAAGGCGAGCGGACTTCAACTCCCAGAATTCCCCAGCCTGTGGGAATTGTGGGAGTTGAAGTCTGCATGTCTTAAAGTTGCCAAAGTTGAGAAATCACCCCTAATGTCTCTGCCAACTGGGCTTCCTTGTCAAAAACATCTGATGGCTATCAGGTTGCAGAAGGCTCTCTTTGGCCATCAATGAATTCTGCCATGTAGTGTTTAGGTATAGAGAATGACATTCATTCATTCGTCTTAATTTCCAAGTGGTTCTAAACTAGAAAGCATATGCCAGGAAAAATTAGCTGAAAATACACCGAAGTTGTTAAGTAAATATTGGAGGCATTTTATTGGATGGGCTTTTTCATCAGTCACTGGAATCCCTCGTGTAAATAAAATTATTTTAGGAGAATAGCTGGGTACAATAGAAAGGTCCAGAAATAAGTCCAGCATCAATGTATGTGTGAGAGTGTGTGTGTCAAAGAAAATAAGCTTTTCCATGATAGGTTATAATGGGTGTAAATCAAGCATAGGAAAAGACTCAAATGAAAAATCTATTTGAAATGTTTTTTTAAAAAATCCGAACACACAAACCCAGTTAAATTTACATCAATGCACTTCCATCCAAGTCTATTACTATATTTGCTGCGTTATACACAAATTTTACACTAATAACCATTTTATATTAATAATTCATCTTCCCAGGATTTGTTCCTTATGCACCACAAAAATATGATCCGTGAAAAACAGAAAAGTCTCAGTAATCTTGAGAAAGCCAAGAATTGTTTTTTAAAAAATATCATCTTTAGGTGGAAAAAAAATAAAACTAAATCAAAATTCTACACTGGCCCAGGAGGACTAACCAAGCATAGAGACAGGTGGGGGCAGGGCTGAGAAACAGAAAACCAGGATAAGAAATGGAATTCCTGCAGAAGAGCACAGCATACCATCTGTGCAGATCCAAATCAATAATTTTCTTGTGAGCCATTGATATACCCGTGTTTCCCCGAGAATAAGACCCTGTCTTATATTTTTTTGAACCCTGAAATAAGCCCTTGGCCTTATTGCCATGCACTCAAAAGCCCGATTGGGCTTATTATCAGGGGATGTCTTATTTTGGGGGAAACAGGGTATATATTTTTAGTCACTGCTACAATAAACATCTGGAACACAGGTTGCTAGTGGCAGACCCTTTATTTTGGAAGACTATGTACAAAATCATTATAACGAGCCGAGGTGGCGCAGTGGTTAGAGTGCAGCACTGCAGGCTACTGCAGCTGACTGCTAGCTGCAGTTCGGCGGTTCAAATCTCACCGGCTCAAGGTTGACTCAGCCTTCCATCCTTCTGAGGTGGGTAAAATGAGGACCCAGATTGTTGGGGGCAATATGCTAACTCTGTAAACCACTTAGAGAGGGCTGTAAAGCACTATGAAGCGGTATATAAGTCTAACTGCTATTGCTATTGCTATAACCAATAGCTAAAAATTAGATATTTGCTAAAATTACTTTTTATGTGCGAGAGAGAAAGTAAATAAGAAGGCCTGGGAACTGAAAACTTTGGGAGCTGTTCTGTCTCTGTATCTTAATTACCGAAATCTGTTCTTTGTATGGAAGTAAAAACTTTGAAGTTAGTTATAAATCTTTTTGGCATTAAGCCCAAAAGAAGGCAACAATAGTCTTGTCTTGTGTTAATGGGCTAACATCTCACACCTATTTTAAGAAAGCAATGAATCTGCCTGAAACTTAAGTCCTCTGATACAAATGTATGTTGATGCCTACAGTAACTTGGGATGGTGTTATATTGCTGCATTGTGAAACAAACCCTAGTGTTAAGAATAAATGTTATGTCCTCTTTTGGTGCCCAGTGTGGCTATTCTCTGAGCAGTGCATTCCATGGTGGGTCTCGCTGCTGCTCCTTGGTTAATATCTTCCATTAACTGTAGATATTTTCTTGGTTGCCTGATGCTACTGGCGCCATGCCTCCAAAGCCGATGCTGCAAGATGTGGTTATGTGCCTGCGTGTATTAGTTGCCAACTGTGACATCATCCAAGTGCATGTAGCAAAAACCACACGCATGCGCGCGCACGCACACACACACAAACCCTGCATGGCTGAGGCAAAGAAGGCGTGTTTATGGTGCTACTGATGATATTCCACAGCAGATTTTGTATTAAGAACCAGTTCTAACCTATATGGACTGATTAATGGCCCTGATTGGGCATCTTCTACAAACTGTAACTGACAAAAAAAGAGAGCAATGATGGTTGAATGCCAGAGAGAAGATTGATATCTGGGGGGAAAAAGGAAGATTCAAGGATGCTGGAATGTATATTCCATTAGACAGATGGAACAGCTCTCCTCACAATTCTTCTGCTGTGAAGGCCACAATCCCTGGAGGTTATCTACTTAGAACTGAAGGGACAAAGAAAAACTTGTCAAAATGTCAGCAGCCAAAGTGTGCCACTCCTTCCGATGTAAAATGGAACTCTTTTCTCTCTTACAGGTGTATTCTAAATGTTCTACTATGAGCATCACTACTTATATTGCGTATCATTGTAACAAGGGTTGTTGTCTCCCTGCAGCACAAGCTCAGCTTACAGGAAGTTCTCTAAAACACCTGTGCGGCAAGCAAACTTAACTTTTTCTGGTATTTCCTCCTCCCCAGGACTGTCCTCCTGTTTTCTCCTGAAGTCTAGTTTAAATGTGATTGGCCTTTCATAAAAGTCACTTCTTAGGGTGCAGTGTGTGCTGTTTTGGGGGTTTTTTTGTCTTTCCAAAGACGCGGAAAAGTAAGGAAGTGTAACGGTGTCATGAATGGATTTTTTTTCATACTTGAGCCTAATCTGATTCCTTTAATTTCACATGCATTTCATTGTCAACTTGAGGTTGTTGTTGTGCAAAAGAAGTGATTAATGAAGAAAAACAAGAAATAAACTTGGTATGAAACCACAACTCACCATTTTTATTTATCTATTGATTTTTTTCAACCGCAGTTGTTTTCAAGTGGTTTTCTGGGATAACAAAAAAAAAAAATATCTATTGATAAAACCTGGAGGAGGAGGGAAGAAAGAATTGCTTCCGTTTTTTTTAAATGGTTTTTTTGGGAAAAAAAAAAAAAAAAATATCTATTGATAAAACCTGGAGGAGGAGGGAAGGAACTTTTATTTCTTCATGGATTTGCTCTGTTGATAAACATTCCCCAAAAGTATTTTTTAATAACCCGATACACAGAAGACACCCAATTAGACCATATACTGTATAATGTAATCAGTTCAAAGGAGTAAAAGCAGCGTTTCTCAATCTTGGCAACATTGTGTCTTCTCATCCAAAAAGCTTCTTCAGTTCAGTCAGAACTAAAGAAGCTTCTTGGATGAGAAGCGAAACGTTTTCAAGGAAAAACACCAAGAAAGTCCAGTTGCCTTTTGAAAAAGCACCATTGGGACAATAGGATGGGATGTTTTGGTCAGAGAAGACAGGTTAGGCACGTGCATCTGTCCAAGGGAAGGAGGGAGAGGCTGAGGAAGAGGAGGCCCATACTAATTCATGGAAGAAATTCCAGTCTCAATTGTGGTTTTAAGTTGAGGTCTACCTGCAATGAAACGTCTGCAAGAAAACCACCAAGCTCAGAGAGCACTAAGCAGACCACAGTTCAACCCTGAGCTACAATTACTCTCTTCTATCAAATCCCTAGAATTTCTGACTGTGGGCCATGCTTACTGAGACTGTAAATATCAGTAAAGTACAGCATCAGGTTATTATCTTTTTAGCATGCCCATTGCCATGGAAATCGGTAATAAAAACATAAAGTAAGATGTTATGCAATGCTGCAAAGTCCGCATTATAAGCTCCGATCACAAACTGTCATTTTTTAGGAAGCAAGAGCAAGCAGAAAAGCAACTATTGCTCATATATGAGGAGACGTGATTCATCCTGGACGCTTCCACTTACTGAAAAGAGAAAAACTCAGCAGAAAGCGTGGGTGTGTTCCATCTATGTAATGAGGGGGGAAAAACATTTGCATAGAAATTTAGGAACTGGAACCCTTAGGTGCTTCTGCAAAGTGTCTTGGTAAGAATAAGACAGATAAATAAAAATGATACCATATGGGGAGCTCATTAATAGACGGCCTGGGCAGGCAGAAGATAAAAAAATGAATCTTTTGTGCTTTACCTGATCAGTCTTTCAAAGAGACCTGCAATAGCAGTCATAGGCTGCTCAAGGTCGACTCACCCTTCCGTCCATCCGAGGTCGGTAAAATGAGGACCCAGATTGTTGGGGGCTACAGAGCGGTATATAAGTCTAAATGCTATTGCTATAGGGAATTTTGGTGATACTGACCTCAGCTAAACATTTACCTCTGCCGAGAGTCAAGAATTTAATATAATAGAACAACAGAGTTGGAAGGGACCTTGGAGGCCTTCTAGTCCAACCCCATGCTCAGGCAGGAGACCCTAAACCATTTCAGACAAATGGTTGTCCAATCTCTTGTTTAAAAACCTCCAGTGATGGAAGAACAAGGGGAACTGCTACCCTGGACCTAATTCTTACCAGCAGGTAATGGTTGAAGAAGTGGCAGAGAACACTATCTTGGAAGAAAATGGTCATGATAAGCTGCTGTCCCAGAAACCAGGAGACCGTGAGATGGTGGTTTGCTTCTAGCTATTGTCACAGATATAGGCATATCCAGAGGGGCAGTCATGCTCTTCTTCCTCTATCATTGGCTGGCAGCCACCACTTCTCTCCTCTTCCAGTGTTTGCCTCCTCAGCTATAACCAGACCCAAAATTCCTTCCCAATTCTTTTTAAAACAATTTAAGATATTGATCAAAATAGGAGGGTCATAGTTTCTGCCAATCCACTTCATTTCCTCCACTATCATCAGCTGCACGCAAGTCAACATACCACAGCAAAACAGCCCAGAAAAAGAGTGGCTTTTCAGAGCAATGAACAAAACCGAGCCTATTTCAACTTCCAGCCTAATGTTCCAAGACCTTTTTTTTTTCTAGTGTTGTACTAGACCTCTAAAAATAAAATAATAAAAATAAAGAAAAATAAAGAAAAGAAAAGGGGAAGGTAAAAGCAGACACAGTCATTTGACAGGATGATACAGGAAGTGAGGGGAGGGGAGTAGCAGAGATGATGTGAAACAAAAGTAGTGCTAAGAGGAAAAATCAGAAACAACCTTGATCTGTACATGTTTGTCACCAGCAAATTATTTTGACAAAGGAGGAAAGTGGTAACATTTCAGAGGGAAGGCCACATACTGGCACTCGAGAACAAAAATACATATTTCTGCTCCCTTCGGTTGCCACAGAGCCTGAAGAACTGGACATTAGCAAATGTATAATGGCTTCAAGGGTATGTATGTGAAACTTTAAACCAGCAGAATGCCTCCAGATTCACAGATGTGAGCCCATGAAATCACCCCCCCCCAATACAGCAATGACATGGTCCCTCCATCACAGATGCACCAGCAATATCAAGACACACAGAGTTTCTGGGAAACAGAATTGAGCCTCCTTTGATTCTGCATTATTTGTTCTTTGACAAACGGAAGGATCTCATAACAAACCACTAAAAATGAAAAAAAAAAATAAAAAAAAAAAAAAAGACTGCAATAAATATGTCCATCAATATTTATTTGTGAGATTTACATCTTGCCTTTCTTTCAGGTCAACATACATAGTGCTGCCTCCCTGCATGTTTCTACACAATCACCAGTCTGTGCAGTAGGCTGAGAGAGGAAAATTGATCCGAAGCTGTTTTGGGGGGGTGGGGTGTCTCCAAACATGGCAACATGCTGGTTGGGAAATTCTGGGAGTTGAAGTCCACAAGTCTTAAAAATACCAAGTTTGGAGAGCACTGGTTAGGCAGTGATGGCGAACCTTTTTTGGCTCACGTGCCAAAAGGGTGTGTGCGTGCCCACACCCATGCCCTCCCCCCGCACATGCACACAACCCCCCCCCGCGCTGCCCCCCCGCGTACTCACTGAAGCCTCCGGACTCCTGAAGCCTGGGGACGGCGAAAAACGGCTGGAAAAAAGGCCAAAAATCAGCTGGCCAGTGCGTTCATGCGCCCTGGAGCTGACCTAGGGCAACGCCTCGCGTGCCCTCAGATATGGCTCCGCGTGCCACCTGTGGCACGCGTGCCATAGGTTCGCCATCACTGGGTTAGGGGATTGGAGTTTTTTTCTCTACTGTAAAATGTAATGATTTTATACACAAACACAGAAAGACAAAGACATGAGCTGCCAAGAACTGAAACAGAGAGAAAAAAACGATCCCATAAACCAGGCCTATATGAATATAATCTGCATTAAACGCAGGTTGGTTTTGTAACAGCCAAGAGCTGGATCTCTCTGGTTGATGACATGGGTGCATCTATGTCCCCGGCTTGACAATCATAGGCCTGTGATTATCCCTGCCTCCTTCCAGAATGTCCCCCCCCTCTACTCAGGGGAATTCCTAATTCTGAGATTTCCTGGTGGTCTCCTTTCCCAGTCCTAACCACCTTGCAAAGTTTACTATTATACCTCAAACAGAACGATTAAAAAGATAGAAATCTCAAGTAAAACATCTTCATAATTGGACAGAACCTCTTGAGGAGCTGTCTCAGGGGCGAAATGCTACCGGTTCAGCCCGGTTCTCCCGAACCGGTAGTAACAAATGCTTTAAAAAAAAAAAGGTTCCAAGGATCAGGCGGCACAGCTGATTGTCACAGCTGATGAACCTTTTTTTAACTTTTTAGAAAGCATTTGCTACTACCTATTCGCGGGAACTGTGAGGTTCCTGCTTGTTGTTGCAGGGGCCATTTTGTGTGCTTCTGAATTGTGTGTGTGAGTCAGTTGTGTGGCTTTTGTGTTGTTTGTGTGTGACGTGAGAAAGTTGGTTTTTGAGCTCTTTGTGGCTCTGTGAGGTTCCTGCTTGTTGTTGCAGGGACCATTTTGTGTGCTTTTGCATTGTGTGTGAGTCAGTTGTGTGGCTTTTGTGTTGTTTGTGTGTGACGTGTGAAAGTTGATTTTTTAGCTCACCCGGTCACATGACCACCAAGCCACGCCCACCCAGTCACATGCCCACTAAGCCACGCCCACCAAGCCATGCCCACAGAACCAGTAGGGAAAATTTTTAGATTTCACCACCGAGCTGTCTGATGTGCAGAGGAGGAGTGGACAGTCTGGAGATGTTTGAACAAACCTCTTTGCACACTGGTCTGGCTAGAACTAAAGATTACATGTGAAAACCTTTCTCCCTGAGGATGTCTGTGGGGATTCCAGGTCATGGTTGTCCCAAAGGTGCTTTTTCAAGAGGCAACTGGACTTTCTGGTTTTTCTTTGAAGACATTTCGCTTCTCATCCAAGAAGCTTTTTACTGGATGGTAGGGAATGGTCAGAGCTGAAGAAGCTTCTTGGATGAGAAGCGAAATGTCTTCAAAGAAAACCCAGAAAGTCCAGTTGCCTCTTGAAAAAAAAGCACCTTTGGGACTCCCTTAAGATGAGGATATTCAAACAACTACACATCTTTTACAGTGCCACCTGGGACCAACTTGCACACAGAATGACTTGCTGGCTGGAAATATCTCTGCCATTAATGTGGCCCGGTTCTAGAACTATATAAATCTATGTTTTATTAAAGCTTTTAAAAAAATTTAAATATTAAATTAATAATTTCTCCTTTTCTATTTCCTACATTTCTGACACAAGACGAGACTTCATTTGGTTGTTTTAAAAAAAAATAATGCAACAATGTTAGTCGGTATACCCAGCATGGTCAGGGGATGATGGGATCTGGAGTCCAACCCCAATGAAATTGGGGAGGAGGAAGGCCCCATCGCGGGACACGCTATCCACTCGGCCAGGCTATTTTCTCTCAGGCGAGGCATATGGAGGGTGGAGTCCCATCTCCCTACTGTCATTCATCTCTATAAAGCAACCAGGCCTATACATGAGTATAATCTGCATTAAACCAAGGATGGGTTTTCTAGTAACAGAGAGTTGGATTTTGACTTGACAAAAACAGGTATTATTGATCGTTCAAAGTTACAACGGCACCGAAAAAAGTGACTTGTTGACGATTTTTCAAAGTTGCAACCTTTGTAGCATTCCCACGATCACATGATCAAAATTCAGATGCTCGGCAACCAGATTCACTTAACGAGTGGGTGAGTAACTTATCAACTGCAGTGATTCACTTAATGACTGTGGCAAGACAGGTGGTAAAATGGCAAGAATTATGGGAAAGAAATAGGAAAATAACATTGGCTATACCGTACAAAGAGAACTTATATAAAATGTTCTATAGGTGGCATCTCCCGCCAGCGAGATTGGCAAAAATGTTCAGAAATTTATCACCCAAATGTTGGAAATGTAACCATGAATCAGGCACATATTATCATATGTGGTGGCCAAAAGAATATTGGCAAAAAATTCAAATATGGCTGGCAGAGTTAACTGGAGAGGAAATAGAATTTAAACCAGAATTATTCGTATTGGGAATTATAAATGGAAAATATAGTAAAGGGGTAATCTATTTAATGATACATATTATAACAGAAGCAAGAATGGTCTTTGCCCCAAACTGGAAAAATGAGGAAATCCCACCTGAAGAAGAAGTGATTAAGAAAATTTTGACCTGTGCGGAGATGGATAGATTTGACTTTGGAATTGAAAAATAAGGGAGACACAGAACATTACGAGATATGGAACACATTTTATCAATGGTTGGGACAGAAAAGAGGGACCTAAAATATGAAACGACTAGGAGTTATAAAATGGAGAATTAAAGAGATGTATGCATGTAACTACAAGAAATTGAGAGTGGATGAGATAAACTTAAAAGAAATACAGAGAGAAGTATGATGTTTGTATATATGTAAATACTGAATAGACTAAATGTATATAGGATATATATTAAGTTACATGATATTTTAGTATGTATGGCAAAGATAACGCCAGGACGGCTACACTGTGTTCAATGTTTTTAATGTGTTTAATAAAATTGAAAAAATTGGAAAAAAAAAATTCAGATGCTCGGCAACTAGTTCATACTTATGACCGTTGCAGTGTTCCAGGGTCATGTGATCCCCTTTTGTGACCTTCTCACAAGCCAAGTCAATGGGGAAGCCAGATTCACTTAACGAGCGGGTGAGTAACTTATCAACTGCAGTGATTCACTTAATGACTGTGGCCAGAGAGGTGGTAAAATGGGCCAAGACTCGCTTAATCAATGTCTCACTTAACAGAAATGTTGGGCTCAATCGTGGTCTTAAGTCGAGGACGACCTGTATATCCATGTCATTTTCATGGCAACCTTACACCTCCTACCAGAATGTTCTCCCCCACCACCTCCCACTCCTCAGGGAAGCTCACAGCCCTGTCATCTCCTCGTGGTCCCCTCTCCATTCCACTCCCAGTTCCCAACCAACCCCCTAACCCCATTGTATAGAGGCCCCTTGGGCTTTTTTCTTTTCTTTTTTAAACGACGGTATAAGCCGGCTTAGCCCGCCGGATGATGGGGATGATGGGAGTTGGAGTCCGAAGACGTTTGGGGAGAGAAGGCCCCTGCGGCTACTTTCTCTGGGGGGGGGGGGCGCGCGGCGGGGAAGGGGGGGCGGGAAGCCTC
>QLTV01002015.1:923801-945517 GCA_003457575.1 Thermophis baileyi
CGGCAGCTCTCCCCCAATAAAAGCCCCGGCGGCAGGTGGGGAGCCCTGCCCCCCCCCTCCTCCCCTCCCTCGCCTCAGCCCCGGCGCCGCAGCAGGGAGAAGGCAGCAGGGGCGCAGTGCGCCTGCGCAGCAGCGAGCGGAGGCCGCGCGCGCCGCAGCTTCCCTCACACAGACACACAGACGGCGCTGAGGCGGCCGCTGCGGCGGCCGCTGCGGCTTCTTCCTCCTCCCTCGCCTCCCTCCTTCCTTCCTTCCTTCCTTCCCCGCCGGCGCTGGAACCTGAGCTCGGGCCGCCGCGGCTGAGGTAAGCGGGTGAGGGCTCCCGAAACCGTCCCCGGGTGACGCCAGACAGCCGGCCGGCCGGCCTGTCAGCGGATCCCTGCGGAGCGTCAGGACGTTACGGCAACGACGGGCGGACGACGGCGACGACGACGACGACGACGGAGCGCTGCGCTCGGCCGTCTCCCCCGCTCGCCCCCCCGCGCGCTCGCTGGCGCCTCAGCCCCTCCCCCTCCCTGGCCTCACAGAGGAGAGTGCGCGCGGCCGGGCCGCTCTCCTTAATTCCACCCCCCCCTCCACCGTCCCTCACGCGCGCCGCCTCAGAGGTTGCTTGGGACCCCGCCGCTCGCCTCTTCCCGCGCTGGCAGTGGCGGATGGGCGTTGGAGTCTTGGGACCCCGGGACGCTCCTCCTGGGGATCATGGGAGGCCTCTGCTCCCGTCCTACAGCCCGGCGGCGGCGCGGCTGGGGATGATGGGAGTGCGGTGGAAGGGACTGGACGGGACCCGAGCTTGAAAGAGCCGCTGCTCCCCTTAAACAACAAAAAAAGTCTCTTTTTTTGTGGGATTTTTCTGGCTTGGATCTTGACCAAGCGGGGCTTTTCCGGCGGGAAGGACTACAAAGCCCATGCAGGATGGGAGGAGGGGGACTCTATCAAGCCTCCCTCACCCCCGAAGGGCGAAGGTGGCGGAAGGATGGCTGATCTATACGCTGAGAGAAGAGAAAGCACTTAAAGTTAAAATTCACAGGTGCTTTATTTTTATTAAATTTAGATTTAACTGGGCATAGCTGTTGGGGGGGGGCATCAATTTGACAATCGAAGGTGAGAGTAGATACAGCCAAGCTCCTTAAATTTAAAATTCACAGGCGCTTTATTAATTTATCAAATTTGTATACAGGTAGTCCTCGACTTACAACGGTTCGTTTAGTGACCGTTCAAAGTGACAAGGGCACTGGAAAAAGTGACTGATGACTGTTTTTCACACACAGGACCGTTGCGGCATCCCCACGGTCAGGTGATTTACCTTTGGATGCTTCGACAGCTGGTTCATATTTACGACGGTTGCAGTGTCCCTGGGTTATGGCATCATCTTTTGCGACCTTCTGACCAGCAAAATCCATGGGGAAGCCAGATTCAGTTAACAGCAGTGTTATTAATTTAACAATTGCAGTGATTCACTTAACAGATGTAGCAAGAAAAGTCGTAAAAATGTGGAAAAACTCATTTAACAAATTTCTCACTTAGCAACGTACATTCTCCGCTCAATTGTGGTCGTAAGTCGAGGACTACCTGTGCTGCCCATATCACAGTTTGAGGCAGCTTGGAAGGGTTTCTTCCCCCCCCCCCCCAAAAGAAAAAAACAGCCATGGAAGCATCAATTTGACAATCAAAGCTGGGACTAGATACAGCGAAGAAACGGTAGTAAGCAAGATTTTCTTTTCTTTTTTACGGTTGCCACTGTTGTGAGCCATCAAACTCCCCAAATTCCTGAATTTACCTCCTGGGATCTGGATCCCATATGCCCGTATTTACCCCTGCCTATTTCAAGATTGTGTTCACCTTCTGTGTTGTGCATGGTGGATTCGGAAGCAATTTCCAGAAAGTTCAGCATTTTGCAATCTTGAGATTGCAAAAACCAGCAGAAAGAGAGCAGAATTTAATTGCGTTTATGCTCAGAAATATATATCCTGTTGAGTTCTGCAAGGTTTATGCCTCTACTTGGGAGTAGGTTCATCCCACGGTTTTGAAAATAAGATCCAACTGGGGAGTTCAAAGGTAGGCCTTAACAACGAGCACAATTGCGAGCAGAATTTCCATTGCTGAGCAAGGTGTTGTAAAATGAGTTATGCCCCAGTTTCCAATCTTTCTTGCCATGGTTGATAAGCAAATCACTACAGTTGTTAAGTGAATCCGGCTCCCCCCTTGGAGCTTGCTTGTCAGAAGCCGCCTGGAAATAACAATCATGTAAGCCAGCGGTTTCCAATCTTTCCAGCTCGGTGGAGTGGTGGAGGTGGCGAGGAAAGGGGATGGTTTTATGCGTGCAGGCGTGCCACTTTCACAAATATAGTGTTGCACACACATGTGCTCACCTGCCACTTCCATGCCTGATTCCGAACGGGCTGCGGCCTGGCACTGGGCCACGGACCAGGGGTTGGGGATCCCTGATGTAAGCCTGGGACCCTGCAGCCATGGTAAATATATGTTGGTTGCCAAATTTTGATCACATGACCATGGGGATGGGGCAACGGTTCTACCTGCAAGGACTGGTCATAAGTCATTTTTTCAGTGCCGTCGTAAGTTTGATTGGTCACTAAACAAATGGTTGTAAGTTGAGGGTTATTAGTAAGCATGCATAGGATTTTCTGGAAACATCTTCTGAAGACAATTCTGCCAGAAATTGTCAAAATGCCTTGTTTTGTGTTCAGCATTTGCAGTGTTGTTTCTGCCCTGTGCAGTGGCTCCTTTGCTCACACAAAATGCTAATGCCACACATTTAAAAAAAAACAACCTGAGACATAGTGAATCAACTACCAGTTTATCTATTAGTCAGTGGTTGAAATGGGATGTTGATGTTTATTTAATCACATTTGCGTAACTGCCTATCTCACATACTTTGGGCAGCGTACATAATAAGACTTAAAATACATTAAAAAAAACAGTAAAACAACCAACAACCAATTGAAAACTCTAAAAACAACATAAAAACAAGTTGACACGTAAGGCTTTCCATGTTGGGAGACCCATGCTTGTTGGTTTACATACCAGCTCTGCTTGATTTTGTTAGTTGATTTTATTTTATTGATTGATCAAAGAGTGACTCTGGGCGGTATACTATTAAAAACATAAAAACCATATAAAAATATGTCTTAGTAAAAGGAGGTGGTTAAGGTTAGAATAATAAAAGTTTAAAAAAACAGGAGGAAGAGCCTTCAAGGCATTAACCAACCCAAAGGTTGCATGCTAGCACTGATGATGTTACCTAGTTTGGTAATGAAACATTTGCAAGATAACCACTAAGCCAGTGATGGTGAACCTTTTTGACACCGAGTGCCGAAAAGGGAGCGCGTGCGCGTGTGCTCGTCTGGGACGCGACCCGGAAGAGGAGCTTCCCAGGGGTCATGCGTGCGACGGAAAATGAACTGGTTTCCAGCTAGTCTTCCGGTTACTGGTGCGCATGCGCGCGCGACGATCAGCTGGCCAGCGCGCATGCTCACGCCGGAAAATGGAAGACCAGCTCTTTCAGTTTCCGGCACTGCTGCACGCACAAAGGCCAGCTGATCGTCGCGCGCACATGCGTGCCAGAAACCTGGAAGAGGAACGGGCGACGCCACGCATGCCAGGCACTAAGCGCAGAGCATCAAAGACCCCATAGTTCAACCACAAGTTACAAATATTCCCTTCTATTGGTTGCGTGTTTCTCTGCAAGCCCCATGCGAGTTGGCAGATCCAGGTTTTCAAACTCTTCCAAACGACCTTTCAGGCAGTTGAAGGCAAGGATGCTCATAAGAACTTGTTCCATGTAGCTGCATTCATGTGTATTTTTTAAAAAAATGTTATGTAGCTTTTAAAACACAAATTGTGTTTTGCATTCCTATACCATCGTTCCTGATACCTTCAGGGATGTGATTGTGTTCCCCTAAGTCAGAGGTCGGCAACCTTAAACACTCAGACAGCCATTTGGACCCGTTTCCCACAGAAAAGAAAACACCCGGGAGCCACAAAACTCTTCCCGTGCCTGACTATTTCCTGAGTGGCCACAGAACTAGCATATATAGTTGAAAAGCTTAATAAATTGCGTGTTGGTGGGTGTCGCACATTGGCAGTTGTGACGCATATTTTGAGCAACGGAGCCGCAGCAGAGGGATGAAAGAGCCACATGCGGCTCCAGAGCCGCGGGTTGCTGACCCCTGCCCTAAGTGGCTTTCGCTATTGAATGTGGGACAAGAGTTATAATTGTGTTTTGTTGTACCCATTTAAAAAAACAGTAGAGGTCAACATTTTTTCAGGATACGAACTGGAACAGCAAAAAGGAACAAATGGGATAGTTAGATAAATGTAGCAAATGAAATTATCAGTCAGTCCAGCAGCCCCGGGTGTTATAATAGCTTTTGTCTAAGCAGTGGCTGCTTAACTTTGAAATACTCAGTCCTGCATGATTTAACTATTATTATTAAATACTAAATAATATTAAATCCTGCATTTGAAAACTTGAGAATAAACACATCAATAGGATCTCCTTTTAAGGGAATAAACTTTGGAAGTGAAGCAAAGGGGGACAAGAATGAAACCATGCAATATGTCCAAGTAGTCCTTGACTTACAACAGTTCATTTAGTAACCGTTCAAAATTGCAACACCACTGAAAGAAGTGACTTACGACCATTTTTCACACTTATGGTCAGTTTATGTTGCAAATGTTTTGTAGCACTTCTAGAAATCATTATTTTTCCTATCTGTGTTTCTCCAAAAATAATAGCAATAGCACTTAGACTTATATACCGCTTCACAGTGCTTTACAGCCCTCTCTAAGCGGTTCACAGAGTCGGCCTCTTGCCCCCAACAATCTGGGTCCTCATTTTACCCACCTCGGAAGGATGGAAGGCTGAGTCAACCTTGAGCCGGTGAGATTTGAACCGCCGAACTGCAGCTAGCGATCAGCTGAAGTAGCCTGCAGTACTGCACTCTAACCACTGCGCCACCTCGGCTCTTATAAGACCAGGTCTTATTTTCTTTTTGGCTCCGAAATAAGCACTAGGGCTTATTTTCGGAGGGTGTCTTATTTTTTTTCCCCATGTACAGGAGGCCCACTTCTGCTTGCTCGCGACGTGGCAGGAGGCTGCCCAGTGCTGCTGCCGTGAGCGGGGGTGGAGCTGCCCCACGCGCCCTGCACCGGCTTACCTCAGGGCCCCCACAGCCAGGCCACCCACGCCCCCGACACCTGCCTTGCCTTGTGGCCTGGCATGTCGCTCGGCCTCCTCCCTTGCGGCCGTGAGCAAGCAGAAGAAGTGGGCTGGCGGCCACGTGGGCTCCTGCTGCATATGGTTGCTGGTGCTTCCGCCACGAGACAGTTGCGGCATGAATGGGCTGGCTGCCGGGGCCCCGAGGTAAGTCAGTGCGGGGCGCGTGGGGCAGCTCCACACACACCCCATCTCACCTCACCTCGTGTCGGCGACAACCAGACGGAATGGGCGGGTGGCCAGTTGTGCAGGCGCTTAAGTAGGGCTTATTTGGGGGGGGGGGTAGGGCTTATATTAGGCGTACATGTAAAAACATGCTAGGGCTTATTTTCAGGGAAACGGGTATTAGATGCTTGTCTTGGTGCTGCAAGAATATTTCTCGCGTGCCTTGGGGCTGGGTTTAACACATTGCAGTAAAGTCCAGTCATGCCAATATTCTTACGGCTTAGTAAAATGTGTAAATCCACTTACTGTCCTTTTCCCGTGAAATTACCTGTGAAGGATTCTCAAATAAGACTGTAAGGAAATGAAGTGGCTGTTAGCTGAGATGCCTGCAGTCCTTGGAAGAAAAACCATTTCCTTCTGCAGATGCATTTGCTGGGATGTTACACCTGCATAACGATTCTCTGAAGAATCAATTCACCCCACTGATCAGGTCTCGTGTTTTTTAATGTTTAGCTGATTTGCCTGATTTGGTTTCCTGTATTAGTGCTAGGCATGGTTTGTTTCACTGTGATTTCTTTAATTAACCCGAAATAGCTGTGATAACCTAGTATACAAAGACCTAAAACCCTGATTTGCAGACTGCAAAAAACCATCAGCTAAAACTGGAGGAACATAGCTATGAGCACCCAACAGTAGCCCACATACAGGTAGTCCTCAACTTACAACAATTCATTTAGTGACCGTTCAAAGTTACATCGGCACTGAAAAAAGTGACTGAGGGCCGTTTTTCACACGACCGTTGCAGCATCCCCACAGTCATGTGATCAAAACTCAGATGCTTGGCAACTGACTCATATTTATGACGGTTGCCGTGTTCCAGGATCACGTGATCCCCTTTTGCGACCTTCCAACAAGCAAAGTCAATGGGGAAGCCGGAATCACTTAACAACCATTTTACTAACTTGACAGTGATTCACTTAACAACTGTGGCACGAAAGTTCGTAAAACGGGGCAAAATTCACTTAACAAATGTTTCACTGAGCAACAGAAACGTTGCGCTCAGTGGGTGGTCGTAAGTTGAGGACTACCTGTACTACTCTGCAAGATGGTTTTGATCCTGATTAAAAATGATGAAATGCGTTCAGAGTAGATGAGTAGAGTGGTAACGCCTTCGCTCTTTTTCCCTTCCAGAGGATACAGGTTCTAAAGGGGCTTCCTTCATGATGGCAGCGCAAGATATGAGCATGCATATGGAGGAAGTTGTCGTGGTAACCACTCCGGATAATGTGGTTGATGGCAGCGGTGTGGAGGAAGTGAAGACCGTCCTAGTTACTACCAATCTGTCCCAGCATGGGTGAGTCAAAAGATGAAATATTTAGCTGGTAGGATGGATAGACTCACAATTGGAACTACTATAGTGGTGTACCTAGAATATTTGACACCTGGGGCAAGTCATCATTTAACATCCTCCTCCTTCATTGCTGAGATCCAGTTTGGAGTAGTAGTTAAGACATCAGGCTAGAAGCAAGGAGACTGTGAGTTCTAGTCCCGCCTTAGGCATGAAAGCGGCTGGGAGACTTTTGGCCAGTCAACCGAGAGGTGGTGAGTTCTAGTCCCACCTTAATCGTGAAATCTGGTTGGGTGACTTTGAGCCAGTCGCCAGGAGATGGTGAGTTCTAGTCTTGCCTTGAACACCCTTTGAATGGTGTGGGAGTAGGAATGGGTTTCCAGAGGAAAAATTCCAGGCTATAGGAACCAGGGGCACCACTCAGGTGACCCTGAAGACACAGATAAACGTCCAAGTGCTACAGTGACCCTCTAAAAGGATGTAAATGACCAGCTGTCTGCAAGGAATATAAATCCTTCCATTCCCCACCGTCCAGTCAGAGCTGAAGAAGCTGCTTGGATGAGAAGCGAAACGTTTTCAAAGGAAAAAACAAGAAAGCCCAGTTGCCTCCTGAAAAAGCACCTGATCTGGATGACAGAATCTCTACAGACTTATCAACCGCAGTGATTCATTTAACAACCGAGGCAAGAAAGGTCATAAAATGGGACAAAACTCACTTGACAAATGTTTCACTTAACAACATAAATTTTGGGCTCAATTGTGGTCATAAGTCGAGGATTACCTGTATGTTTGTTGCTTTAATTCCTTCAATGTAATTTCTCAGACTTGGATTGGCAACAATTTTCCTCCGTGATGGATAAAATCAGTTTTAGGAAGCGAAGTTGTTTCATCAGTATTTTCTTCTCTGAGTATGACTTCCTGGCAGAAAATTTTGTCATAGAAGCAGCCCACACCAATTGGGGTTTAATTGAAGGATTAGGTGGGTTTCTCTCAGTAATGAGCCTCTCTCTGGTTTCCCAAGCTGAAGAAGCTAACATTCTTTTTTTATAGAAGTCTTGCAAACCTCTCTCATGAAACAAAGATGAGAAAGAAATAGATCCATCCAGATTTTCTGCTTCCACTTGACGGTTCTTTATGCATTCCCTATTTCTGGCACTAAAAGAGAACCAAATGCAGAGCTAATCTGTTGTTGTTGTTAGTTGCGAAGTCGTGTCCGACCCATCGCGACCCCATGGACAACGTTCCTCCAGGCCTTCCTGTCCTCTACCATCCCCCCGGAGTCCATTTAAGCTCACCCCGACTGCCTCAGTGACTCCATCCAGCCACCTCATTCTCCGTCGTCCCCTTCTTCTTTTGCCCTCAATCGTTCCCAGCATTCGGCTCTTCTCCAGTGAGTCCTTCCTTCTCATTAGGTGGCCACAGTATTTGAAGCTAATCTGTAGGGTTTATCAATAGATAAGATTGGCTTCCTGTGTATAACTGGTCTCTTTGTTTAAACACTTTTATCCTGATTTTCCAACTGGCTTCTGTAAATTAAAACTGATATAAGGCACCAGGGATCTTAAAATTTCAAATCTTTGCTGAAAATCATAACAGGCAGGTTTTATAAATCCAGTTTGGTCTAGTCGTTAAGGCCCCAGGCTAGAAAGTGGGAGATGGAGTTCTAGTCCTGCCTTAGGCATGAAAACAGGCTGGGTGACTTTGGACCAGTCACCCGGAGCTGGTGAGTTTTAGTCCTGCTTTAGGCATGAAAGCTACTTATGTGACTTTGGGTCAATCACCAGGAGACGGTGAGTTCTAGTCCTGCCTTAGACATAAAAACTGATTGGGTGACCTTGGGCCAGTTACTCTCAGACTAATTCACCTCACAGGGTGGTTGTGGCGAAAATAGGAGCAAGAAGGTATGTTGGATAATGTATATTGAGTTATTTGTAAAAATATAGGGAGAAAACAAATACATAAAAATCAAATAGCCTTTACATAAAAACTCTGGAACTTAATCTCTTTTAAAAAGAAGTTGTAAAGTTTGTGGCACCTGCTGAAAATTGCAGCTGACTTCATCCAAGCCTGCCATATGGGGGGAAAAATGAGCAGTCAGGGAGACTAGGTGGATTCCAGGCAGCCTTTAATGTACAATGCTTAATAAAGCATCCCAAACATTACAATTACCCCCAAGTCTTATTTCTGAGGTGGTACCTACGTAATGGCCTGCCAGAAAGCCTAAAAGAAACATTTTGCTTTAATCTTAACTAGCAGCATCTTAAAATCTTTGGGAAGTGCCAGGCCTTTCCTCTTGCCAGTTAAGAGACCTGTTTGACCAGTAGGTGAGCGAGAATGGATATTCCTGAGACTTGGTTTGCAGCCAGAGTGCACCGCTGTGCCCTTGTCATAAATCTGAAACATCATACTGGCAATGAAACAGATGCTGACTTTGGCAGACAAATCAAGTGAGCGTCACATACGGGACGATTGTGCTGTAATCTGCAGTTGGCAGATGCTGAGAGGAAGATAGTGCCTCTGTGCTTAATGTCAGGTTTTTGTCCTCAGGCAGCCAGATGATGAAAGACGCAGCTTCCTGTTCTATCTATCCACTCTTTTTTTTTAGCGGCCAGGAGCTTTGAGTATCCTATGTATCGATGTTTATGTATACCTGATAATGGACAGGGCTCTTTGCAGGAAGAAACACAAAAGGATATGCCAAAGACAAGCTCAAGATCCAAAAAGATCTTGACAGACTTGAACACTGGGCCCTATCTAAGAAAATGAAATTCAGGGTAGTTAAAAGTAAGGTTTTATACTTAGGCAAGAAAAACCAAATATATAGGTATAGACTAGGTGAAACGTGGTTTAATACCCATTACTGCTAGAGGGATTTTGGAGTTCAAGTGGACAATCACTTAAGTACAGTAGAACCTCCAGTCATGACCGTAATCCGTTCCATGACTTCGGTTGCAACCCGATTTGGTCGTGACCAGAAGCAAGACTGACTGCACATGCGCGTACAAAAAAAAAAAGGTGTGGAAGGGGAAATCGCCACAGCTGTGTTTGATCGCCACCCGAGTATTTGTTCGTGACCAGATGCAAAAATTTTGCGAAATTTTTGGTCATCACCCGATTTGGTCGTGATCAGAAGCATTTGTGACCAGAGGTTCTACTGTGTGAGCCACAGTGTGGCAACAGCCAAAAAAACCAATGCAATCCTAGGCTGAATTAAAAGAGGGTTAGAATCAAGATCACATGAAGTATTAATACCGCTTTATAATGCCTTAGTAAGACCACACTTGAAATACTGCATTCAGTTCTGGGCACCACAATACAAAAAAGGTGTTGAGACTCTGGAAAAAGTGCAGAGAAGAGCAACAAAGATGATTAAAGACCTAGAAACTAAAATATATGAAGAATGGATGCAGGAATTGGGTATGGCTAGTCTAGAGGAAAGAAGGACGGGGGGGGGGTGACTTGATAGCAGTATTCCAATATCTGAGGGGCTGCCACAAAGAAGAGGGGGTCAACTTATATAGCAAAGCCCCTGAAGGCAGGAGAAGAAGCAACGGATGGATGGAAACTAATCAAGGCGAGAAGCAACCTGGAACTGAGGAGAAACTTCCTAATGGTGAGAACAATTAACCAGTGGAACAACTTGCCTCCAGAAGCTGTGGGTGCTCCATCACTAGAGGCTTTCAAAAAGAGAACGGACAACCATTTATCTGCAATGGTATAGGGTCTCCTACTTGAGCAGGGGGTTGGACTAGAAGACCTCCAAGGTCCCTTCCAACTCTTATTATTCTATGTTCTAGTTGTTAAAAGTTGTTACAGACGTCCTTTGTGGAAACCTGGGGCTGAACTGAGGCTGGAAGCCACAGTGGCGTTGTTTGTGAGTCAACAATTGCACGTCACTAGGTTTGCACCTATGTGCGTTGAGAGGCTCATCGTTTTCTAGAGGGCTTGAAATCTTAAGATCCCCATTGTTTTATATCACACTCCGCCTCTCCCCACGTACTTCGTGCTCCTACCTCATCTTTTAATTATTGTTGTCGTTATATTCATTGTTTTATCATTTTAATAGGTAATCCTCGGCTTACGACCACAATTGAACCCAAAGTTTCTATTGCTAAGCGAGACAGTTGTTAAGTGAGTTTTGCCCCATTTTACAACCTTTCTTGGCTACAGTTATTAAGCGAATCACTGGAGTTGTGAAGTTAGTCACACGGTTGTTACGCAAATCCGGCTTCCTCATTGACTTTGCTTGTCGACTTACAAAACGTGATCGCATGAACCCTGGACGGTGCAACCGTCATAAATATGAGCCAGTTGCCAAGCATCCAAATTTTGATCACGTGACCATGGGGATGGCCGTAAGTGTGAAAACTGATCATAAGTCAGTTTTTTTTCAGTGCCATTGTAACTTCGAACGGTCACTAAACGAATGGTTGTAGGTCGAGGAGTTCCTGTACCAGTTTTTAATGGTTGTAAGCTGCCTAGAGTCGTCTCTAGACGAGACGGGTGACACACAATAGCAATATAGCACTTAGACTTATATACTGCTTCATAGTGCTTTACAGCCCTCTCTAAGCGGTTCACAGAGTCAGCCTCTTGCCCCCAACAATCTGGGTCCTCATTTTACCCACCTCAGAAGGATGGAAGGCTGAGTCAACCTTGAGCCGGTGAGATTTGAACTGCCGAACTGCAGCTAGCAGTCAGCTGAAGTAGCCTGCAGTGCTGCACTCTAACCACTGCGCCACCTCGGCTCTTATGAAATGGAAATGAATGAATGATTGTTTGTTTTAGGACTTATATTGCTTTTCCGTTTATTGCTAAAACTATGCAGCAAGAAAATATGTTTCTTGGAAATTACGCAACTGAATTATAGGAATGTAGTTTCTAGAAATGCTAACAAATGTCTTTCCTGGAAGTGCTGGCCAAGATTCTTTTAGCCTGATGTGGCCTGTATTCCCCCCCCCCCCCCGTAGACCTCGTGAATAAAAGTTTTAAAATAGTTAATAACCAGCAGATCCCCTTCTTCCTCGCCTTCCTTTTCACAGTACTGCACAGAGGGATTTAAATGATTGGACGACGCTTCTTATCACATATTTATTTATTAAATTTATATGTTGCCCGTCTCTCCGTCAAGCGCCATCCCCTCGCATTTTGATCACTGCTGCAACAGTCGTAAATACGATTGGTCGTAAATAGCTGTTTTCAGCGTTAAATTAGTGGTCATACACAGTCACGTGAAAAAGAAAGTACAGGGAGTCCTCGAGTGACGGCCACAAATTTGAGCCCCAAATTTCTGTTGCTAAGTGAAACATTTTGTTAGGTGAGTTTGTCCCATCTTACGACTTTTCTCGCCACAGTTGTTAAGTGAATCATTGCATTTGTTAAGTTATTAACCATGGTTGTTAAGTGAGTCTGGCTGGCTTCCCCATTGGCTTTGCTTGTCGGGAGGTCGCAAAAGGGGGTCACGTGACCTTGAGGCACTGCAACCGTCATAAATATGGACCCGTTGTCAAGCGCCTAAATTTTGATCACGTGACCATGGGGATGCTGCAACTGTTGTAAGTGTGAAAAAGTCCCTTTTTTTCAGTGCCGTTGTAACTTTAAATGGTCGCTAAATGGACTGTTGTAAGTCGAGGACTACCTGCACATTCTCTCTCTGAGTTCTGTGGTTTAATGTATCGGGGCGTAGTAAAAAAAATCATCTCGTCCTTAGTTCTTACAAGTAGGCAAACACAACCTCAGATGAACAACAACACAGGACGTATTTACACGTCATTTATTTTACGAAAAGACTTTCTAGAGGAAAATGGATAAAAGGAGCCTTGTCACTCATGTTGTCCCTTCACCGTCTGTCCCTTCCTCTCTGACCAGCAGTGACCTCAACGAAGACACCCTGGAGACCGAAAATGCAGCTGCCGCGGCTGCCGCGGCTTTCACCGCCTCTGCCCATCTGAAGGAAGCCCTTTTAGGTAAGGGTGGGGAATCAGACTAGCTGGGAGGGGGAAGGTTCTAGTTGGAACGGGAGAGGGGCCATGGCCCCTGGGGATTTCAGCGTGTTTGAGAAGAACCCAGGAGGAGAGAACCTTCGCCCTGGGCAGCAAGTGCTGGGCACTTAAAAGCTATAAGACAATTCAGCTCAGATGGGCGGTTAGCATGCCTCCCCCTCTCCCCCTCCCTCCTATCACTCCTTCCATCTATCCCTCGTTCCGCCTACCCTTCCTTCCTCCTTCCTTCTCTCCTTCCCTTTATTCCTCCTATCTCTCCTTCTTTCTTTCCTTCCTTCCTTCTCTTTCCGTCTCCACTTCCTTCGTCCCTCCAGCCTGCCTTCCTCCCATCTCTTTTCCTTCCTTCTTCCTATCACTCCTTCCATCCATCTCTCTTTCTGTCCACTCCTTCCTTCCTTCCTTCCTTCCTTCTCTTTCCGTCTCCACTTATTATTTATTAAATTTGTATGCCGTCCAACTCCCAAGGGACTCTTCCTTCGTCCCTTCAGCCTGCCTTCCTCCCATATCTCCTTCCTTTCCTTCCTTCTTCCCATCACTCCTTCCATCCATCTCTCTTTCTGTCTTCCTTCCTTCCTTCCTTCCTTCCTCCCCTCCCTCCCTCTACCTACCTTCCTTCCTTCCTTCCTTCCTTCCTTCCTTCCTTCCTTCCTTCCTTCCTTCCTTCCTTCCTTCCTTCCTTCCACTTCCAGGGCAGAAGGGATGCATTTTAGAGGAGCAAAACACAGCTCAGTTCTGATCATTTGTGTGACAGCTCCTTCCTAATAGCTCCCAAACTCTATGCTTCCTGTAGGTAGCAGTCAGCCTCAGTTTGGTAAGATCCTCTCTGTAGGTGTGAAACAACAAAGAAGAATCGCCACGAGTCTTTCTTGGTTTTTGGAGCCTGACAGTTGCTCTGGTTGCAGAGTTACGTCTTACTTGTTTATATTTCTATTGTCATCGTATATAGCCCATCCTTTCTCAGAGAGCTCAAGGCATGGCAGTACAGCTAATCCTTGACTTATGACCACAATTGAGCCCAAAAGTTAGGTTGCTAAACAAGGCAGTTATTGAGTGAGTTTTGCCCCATTTTACAACCTTTTTTGCCACAATTGTTAAGTGAATCATGTGTTTGTTAAGCGAATCCGGCTTCCCCATTGATTTTGCTTGTCAGAAGGTAACAAAAGGGGATCACGTGACCCCGGGACACTGCGACTGTCATAAATATGAGCCAATTCGGAATTTTGATCACATGATTATTATTTTCACATAAATGTGAAAAACGGTCATAAGTCACTTTTTTCAGTGCCATTGTAACTACAAATTGTCACTAAAAATGGTTGTAAGTCAAGGACTACCTGTATTTCCCAGATTTTATCCCCCCAACGGCCCAAAGACACCCACTAAGTTCTTGGCTCACATTTGAACTCCCTCAGCCTGTCTTGGGGCAACCCACTAACAGCTCTAAAATGCCAACAACAGGATGTTGAGAAATGGCTGAAACTGTTTGTTCCGTTTGTTTGCGTGTTTCCCTTGTGTCTTGCTTTCTACCTGCAAAGTAAAAAGACAAAAACTTACAACTTAACAAACTAAAACCCTTCCCACTCTATTCTCAAAGTCATTCTGATGGGAGAGACGGCACTGAGACTGCATTTTATTTGGCTTTCATTTAGGGCAATATCCAAACCTAGCTATTCCAGTTTCTTCAACAAACCATGGTTTGAAAGGGCCAGGTGTATCGTTATTTCTGGGACAGGCCCCATTGCTATGAACAGAATTTCATAGATGGGAGAAGGATTTGATAATATGGGTAATACCTTTTCAGCCTTCATCACCACCATTAGTCGTTCATGGCTGTGTAATCTTTTTCTAATTAAAAACCCTTTTTGATTCCTCACCTTGAAGTGAAGATGGCGGAAGGAGAGGAGTGCCTGGAAACTGAGGTGGCTTATCCCATCACCTGTGGTGACAGCAAAGCGAACCTCATATGGCGGAAGTTTGTTTGCCCGGGCATCAACGTGAAGTGCGTGCAGGTGAGATTATTATAATGATTCATCAGATGATCAGATCAGACAGTCAGCCAGATGTTCAGACTGGATTTTTGTCTACCTTTGGTTCCTTCCCAAGTACCTGGAATAAGCAGATGTGGATGTTTGATGGTGTTGCAGATATTACTATTACGGTTGGTCACACAGTCAGCCGCATGTTTAGGCCAGAACTGGGATTTCTATCTGCTTCTTGGGTCTTTCCCAAGGACCTGGGATCGGCAGATATGGATGTTTGATGGTGTTACAGATGATATTATGGTTGGTGGCACAGTCAGCCAGATGTTCAGACTGGATTTGTCATTTTTGTCCACCTCTCAAGTCCTTCCCAAGGATCTGGGATAGGCAGATGTGGATGTTTGATGGTGTTAAAGTTAAATCGTCATTGCAGGCTGTAAGCTGTTCCCAAGTAAAGCTGCCTTTTGTAAGTGACTGATGGGGATTTTTTCAATGCCAATGCCAATGATTTTGTTCAAGTGGTGCTCCAGATGTTTTGGGATTGTGCCCTAGGCAGCTACCATTATTGGTACGATTGTTGCTTTCTTTTGCCCCAGTCATTTTACTTGTATTTGCAAGTCTTTGTATTTTGTGATTTTCTCCGATTCTTTGTCTTCTATCTCCATGTACTACCACTTCCACTATACAGTACAAACTTTTTTGTCTTTCTTATCAGCAATTGTTAAGTCTGGGGTGTTTTGTGACAAGTGCTTATCTGTTTGCATTCTGAACTCCCATTATTATTGTTAAATATACATGCTGCCCATCTCAAATGACTCTGGGCGGGTTACAACATCGTAAAAGCAGAAGTACAAAACATTAAATATTTAAATCAACAGAAATTAGATAAGTTAAACCGGAATACAATGGAGTGGGGGGAGGGATCTTCATCCTAGTCCAGTAACAACCTCCAGCATATCTACCTTTTCAAGATCGTTCTTAAAAGCATAGGAAACAAGACAGGGCTGTGTGTCTTCATGCACTCCACCTTCAGACATTGTGGGTGCTCCAGCACTGGAGAGATTGGACAATCACTTGTCTGAAATGGTGTAGAGTCTCCTGCTTGAGCAGAGGGTTGGACTAGAAGACCTCCAAGGTCCCTTCCAACTCTCTTGTTCTGTTATTCGTGATCCAAATTCTGAATCAGATCTGGCATCCCAGGCTATCAGACACTGAGTGCCAGATCTGGAGGGCAAGGGTGGGAGTTTAGGGTAGAGCCAATCAGAAGCAGTGCTTTTTTCCCTATTCAGTCTCTGCTCTCCCTGTGTCTGTCTGATGCAACCTTGAGCCTTTCTGTTAACTCTGTTCTCCCAGGATGATAGTCGTAATCTGTCCCATAAGAGATGTTTCCCACATTGGGACTGTAGCATGTTATCAGCCGTGGTGGTGCAGTGGTTAGAGTGCAGTACTGCAGGCTACTTCTGCTGACTGCCGGCTGACTGCAATTTGGCAAATCGAATCTCACAGGCTCAAGGTTGACTCAAAGCCTTCCGTCCTTCTGAGGTGGGTAAAACAAGGACCCAGATTTTGGGGGGCAATAGGCTGACTCCGTAAACCGCTTAGAGAGGGCTGTAAAGCACCGTGAAGCAGTATATACCGTAAGTCTAAGTGCTATTGCTATTCCAGCAGAGACTCTGGAAGCCACACAGGGAGGAAATGAGTCTCTCTCCCAATACGTGACATCCTTTTGAGATAGTCCAGGCAGGAAGCCCACTCAGATGAACTAATTCTACTTTATTGTAAAGTTACATGAACAGAATCTAACAGGTCTGAAAGTACATCTCTTCCCGCTCACCGTTACGTCATAAGAAACTAGGGAGGGTCTCTTCTGAGATGGTTGCCAGGCCTTCACTCCTTCTGTGGGCTCAGCTGACTCTTACCTGACCGTTGACTAGTCTGCGGCTCTTCCCCCTGTCTCCCAAGGCCATCTCTGCCTGCCATTACTTTATTGCCTACCCTCTTCGTGTTACATCTTATCTCTCTCTCCTCCTTGCAGTATGACAATCATTTGATAAGTCCTAAGGAATTTGTGCATTTGGCTGGCAAGTCCACCCTGAAGGACTGGAAGAGGGCAATCCGGATGAACGGGATCATGCTAAGGTAAATCACTACTTATTGCAAACTCCATGTCAAGTTTCAACCGCTTTTGAACCATTTGAAAACTTACTGCTATTCAACTTGCCAAAGAACTGGGGGGAAGGACGGGTGAGAAGGAATGCAGACGATCCAAGAATAGACCGCGTGAGCCAAGAACCCACCAAGGTCACTACTGCAGGTGTCCGACAAAGAAACGAACTGTTCTCAAAACAAAAGACTGATTCATAATTGGACAGCGTGACCACCATGGGTGGGACAAAGGGGAGACGAATGTTTAACTGTGTAGCATTGCATACGAAAACTTCAGAGCTGGTTTTATTTCTTCAGTGCCAAAATGGTGTATCCAATAAAGTTTTGCTTTTGGGATTACAAAGTTCCCGAGAGTGTCTACTTTTCTTGGGTTCGCTAGTCGGACCATTGACTCTTCTAGCCCTGATGATGTTACCTAGTTGGGCAAAGAAATCATCATCTTTTAACAACCCCATAATCCCTTGCGGGGTGGAGTCTGGGCAAGTGAATGGAGCTAGTAGAGTGTTTACTGGCCGGATGCCCTTCCTGTCGCCAATGCGGAGTTTTGTTCAGCAGATATATTCTCATTGTGCCCAGAAAGAGAAATATCTGCCTCTACCTAGGATTGAACTCACAGCCTCCTGATTGTGAGGTGAGAGCTCCACCTCTAGGCCACCACACCACTCTCTAGTTGGGTGAAGAAATGTCTACGAGAAAGCTACCAAGCTCAGAGAACACCAAGTGCCCCACAGTTCAACCCTGAGCTACACATACTCTCTTCTATCGTTTTAGGAAAATCATGGATTCAGGAAAGCTGGATTTCTACGAGCACACAAAAGTTTGCTCGAATACGTGCCGCAGCACTAAAATCGATCTGACCGGAGCCAGAGTCTCTCTCAGCAGCCAGACTTCAGCAGAGTACACGCCTCTCACTCCAGCCTCTGCAGACGGTATGTAGAGAAGCAAAACCTAAGAACAGACCGCAGTTGAGACACTGCAAGGGCAGTTTTAATTTTCACCAGACATTCACCCAGTGGTGGGATTCAGCCGGTTCGCACCAGTTCGAGTGAACCGGTTGTTAAATCCCACCCCTGGATCCTGTGGATCCTGGGTGCTGCGCTGTGCTGCAATGGAGAAACGGGCAACGGAGCAGCTGGCACGAGGGAAGGAGAAGACTGCTTTCCCTCTGTATTCTCCCTGCTCCTCCTCCTTCCCTCGTGCCAGCCGTTCCGTTGCCCATTTCGGATCCACTTTGATAGTGTGTGTGTGTGGGGGGGGGATTTAACAACCGGTTCGCCCAAGGACAGGTTGGACCACGTCTCCCACAACAGCCTACCTGACCCTGGGCAAACCGGTTGTTAAATGATTAGAATCCCAGCACTGCGTTCACCATTTCTTTAAAAAACCACTGAGTTCTTTTTCTCCCTGAAGTGATTCAAACTTCTATAGATATTCAACAATTAACATCAGAAATGGCTGCCAGATCTATCTGCCTGCTGCAGTTTGGAGGACTTGCTGGTCATTCCGCAATCCCATCTGTCTGAACCAGAAGCTCGTCAACTTGAAGATGTGAGGATTTCAATTCCCAGAACCTGAAGATGTGAGGACTTCAACTCCCAGAATTCCCAGAACTTGAAGATGTGAGGACTTCAACTCCCAGAATTCCCAGAATGGGGAATTCCACACATCTTCAGGTCCTCAAGGTTGAGAAACACTGTTCTGAACCAGTAGTGGTATTCACTTACCTTCGGTACCGGTTTGGACATGGGAGCGCGCGTGGCTGGTGCTTCTGCGCATGCACAGAGCGTCTGTGATGACGTCCGGGTGGGTGGGCGGAGCCTCCCACCGCCGCTGCTACCGGTTCGCCCGAACCGGTAGAATACCACCACTGGTCTGAACCCTTTTCAACCCCTTCTAAAGCACTGCTAGCTGGTGCATTCAAATACTCTTTGACTTAACCAGTTTCCTCCCTCAGCCTTCTTTGTGGGCATTTTAAACATGCTGTGGCTTTAGGTGAATTCATAGGAGGCGAAAGAGAAACAGAAGTGTGCTGAGAGCTCCAGCTAGTTTTTCAGAGCCTGTTAATGGCTTTTTGATTCATTATACATGGAAGACAAGAAACTTCAATAGGCTTTGTTCTCTTTCTATAAACTTTAATTTTGGCTACTTTTTATCTTGCTGCTTGACAGTTCCGTGCTGTCTTCCAAATCCGGCCATTGATGATAAGCTAAATATATCATACAGCAATATGTCAAAATATGTCCTATTTTCCTTTAAGTTTTCTTGTCTGAATTATTTACAGTTTCTGACAGATGAAAGTTTCACAGGCAGCAAGGTTTCCGTGTGTCTAGTCAGTATTTTCAGGCTAACATGGGGTGGGCGATGCGTTGTAATCACCTAATAAATCACAACTTAACATTCCAGGTTAGCGTGAAGTAATACACCTGAGCAATCGCTGAAAATGCTTTGGAGAAAATGCTTTGGACCTTCTATATAGGAAGAGCCTTTTGCTAATATTTATTAAGGCAGCTCAACATCTGTCACTCTTTTACATTAGCCTGTAAAGAGAGGTCACACAGCTATAAGTTCACTTGTGAAGGCTAATTTGATTTTTAAGGCCGTAGTGTCTTACTTTTCAGGGTCATATGGAAGCCTTAAAAAAACCCACTTTAAATAACAACAGAAAGGTACTACTTTCACATGAGGTCCAATGGGATTCTTCCAAATTATTTTCAAAATCTGCACGGCTTAATTAAACAAACATGGGCTCAAAATCTTTGAGCACTTTAGTCCTGGTTTTAGAAATGTTTAATGGAGAACAGGGCTTTCTGATTTTTTTTCCTTGGCTGTAAACCGTCCAATGTATAGGAAAATTGAGAATGTTTTTTTAATCAGAGTAAGGGAGTGAAGGGTCAAATGATCATTGTTGCTCGATTTTAATTGCAGTCAACGGATCTCCTGCCACCATCACCATAGAAACCTGCGAGGATACCACCGAGTGGACCACGGCTATTGGAGGTGAAGCTCGTAGGGTCTGCTCTTAGACCCTCCCACAGGAGGTTCAGTGCAAAACCTGAAAGGCTTTGAAGAAAAAAAAGCAGATGTGCCATCTTTCTGTACGCAGGGCCACAGAGCAACAGAAGAGCTCTTGCAGCAAGTTTTGAGGTCAAATTTTTGGCATGTTTAAGTGGAATGGAAAAAGACTCCTCTCCTGAGTACTGAAGAGATGCTGATACTGGGAAATTTTTTTGAGTGGGGGGAGATCGGTGGCTTAGGTGATGTCACCTTGCCATTCTTTTACTCTCCCACCACCCTGTCTTCAAAGTCGGGTCTCACAGGGGATGTACCCATGTTTTATTTATTTATTAAATCTATGTGCCACCCATCTCGCTGTCGGAGGCAACTCTGGGTGGTTTGCAATATAGTTAAAAACAGGAATATAAAAACAATTATGAATATAAAAACTAATTACATTGGCAAAAGATTAGATACAGGTACCGTAGTCCAGGGGTGAAATCCGGCAGGTTCTGACAGGTTCTGGAGAACCGGTAGCGGAAATTTTGAGTAGTTTGGAGAACCGGCAAATGCCACCTCTGGCTGGCCCCAGAGTGGGATGGGAATGGGGATTTTGCAGTATCCTTCCCCCAGGAGTGGGGAGGGAATGGGGATTTTGCAATATCCTTCCCCTGCCACGCCCACCAAGCCACACCACGCTCACCAAGCCACGCCCACAGAACCGGTAGTAAAAAAAATTGGATTTCACCACTGCCGTAGTCCTTGACTTACGATCACAATTGAGCCCAAATCTTCCATTGCTAAGCAAGACGGTTGTAAAGTGAATTTTGCCCCATTTTACAACCTTTCTTGCCACCGTTGGTGAATGACTCACTGCAGTTGCTAAGTTAGTAACACCGATGTTAAGTGGTAAAAAAGATGGTAAAATAGGACATAGTCACACAGTGAACCATGACTTACAACTGGAATGTATCATTTCTGGAATATGATTATGGGGTGTAATGAGGAGGCAACTATTTGGGTTCCCTACCTGTCTTGTTGTCAAGGCATCTATGGAGATTGTCAGTCATCTAGGTCATGCTTGTCCCAACGGTGCTTTTTCAAGAGGCAACTGGACTTCCTTTGTTTTTCCTGGAAGACATTTCACTTCTCATCCAAGAAGCTTCTTCAGTTCTGACTGAATGGTGGAGGATGGAAGGATTTATATTCCTTGCAGTCCTCTGGTCGTTAGTACTCTCTCTGAGAATCCTTGAGATCACTTGGAGGTTTATCTCTGCCCTCAGGGTCACCTGAATAATGCAAATGGGTGTGGAGCCTTCTTGGAATTGCTGAAAGGACTGTGTCCTAAACAGGAGATAGGTGGGGTCGTATCCCTCCCCCTCTGTTGAGGGAGGGCTGTCCAGTTTTAATTATTTTATTATTTATTATTTATTAAATTTGTATGCCGCCCAACTCCCAAGGGACTCTAGGGAATACAGGTGGCCTCTTTGACCCCCTTTTCAGACCAGTGGTCTCTCTGTCCAGAATGTGGATTTTGCCGTCTTCAAAAGAAAAGAGCTAACCACTGGCCTTCAGAATGCTAGCGACCTGATGATTGCAAGGAATATACAGGTAATCCTCGAGTTACGACAGTTCACTTAGTGACTGTTCAAAGTTACACGATAACGCCCCACCCAAGTGTTTACGACAAAGTCCAGAAATTACAAATGTTGCAGCACCATGGCAGTTGTTCGCTGTTACGAACGACCGCAGAGGCACTGCAACATTCACTCTATCTATTTCCCCCCCCCCCCCGCCCCCGGGGCGGGGCCCCCTGGCCCGGGCCC